>CM066032.1:627483286-627551211 GCA_033557465.1 Ichthyophis bannanicus | reverse complement strand
CACCCTGCCCCACATGTCTGCTGGTGCCCTGTGGTGAAATATGAAGGTCACAACCCTGCCACTGTCCGATGGACGGCCCCGCAAGGGGTCACCTGTAACCGACACCGGTACCCCGTGAAACAGGCCCTGTTATGGGACCACAAGGGGCAGAAACCACAGGCAAAGAGGCAAGACCTAGCGACCACTGGAGGTGATAACTGCACACCCCAAACAAGTGGATGACCTGCACATGCAGATGTGTGTAGGTGTCACCAGGCACAGTTGGGATGGTTACATGTATGTGGTGCGCACATATAGGGCACATGGGTGCACAGATCAGGGTGGCGTGTTTGTCTGCACAACACATGTGGATGTTACACGCCACTGCATGGGGGGATAGTGTGGCCAAAGGAATAGGGGCATGCGCTGGGTAGTATGCCGTGGGGAGTGTCAGTTGCAGGGGCAGGGGCCACCACGTGTCCCCAGCTAGCTAAGGGCAATGTTCTATGTGTAACCCCTACAGGTGGAGGAGCCGTCCCCTTCGAAAAGGAAGGCCAAGGGTAGGCAGAGGGCCCGTTCCCACGATTCGTTGCCAGGGGTGCAGCGCGACAGAATGGCACTGCAGAAGGTGAGTACCCGGACACGGCCATGTAGGGGGATGTGTTGTGGAAACACAGGTCCACAGGGACATGGTATGTGGATCCTCCACCCAGGGGGGATGACATGTTTATCTCTCCACAGCTGATGCACGTGCAGCCAATCAGGCCGAGGTTCCGGAGGAGCCCCCAGACGTGAGAGGGCCAGGAGGGGGATCAGGTGCCATGCGTGACCAGCAGGACGGCGGACAGAGAGCAGGCATGAGGAAGGATGGGGGGGATGGGCACGAGGATGGACCTGAGCCTGCACCCCCAACGCCCTGACGAGGGGGATGAGGGGGATGAGGATGGGGCCCATATGCGAGTGGGATGAGGGGGAACCCACAGAAAGGGGGACAGAGGTCGGGGAGGCCAGGTGAGAAGGATGTGGTGGGGGGGTTATATGTCGGTGGAAGGGTTATAGAGGAACGTGAGTGGCTGGGTGGCAGGGACAAGCGACATGGAGACGGGGTGTGGAGGGGGGATGGGGAAGTGGGCGGGGATGCTGGGGGCAGGGGGGGAGGGAGGAGGTTATGCCCAGAGGAGGGGGTGGGGTGGTGGCAGTGGTCACAATGGCACGACTCCGCCACAGGGCACTGGGGGCACCTCCCAGCCACCTGCCCCTTGATGAGGGCATGGAGGGCCAGCTGGACGTCGTGGCAATGCCACATCATGGCTGCAAGGCAGGGACCGCTGTCCATGGCAGCCACACAGACACGTTGGATCAAGTGTGTCTGTGTGGCTGCATGTTGCGGCCAGCGCCTGGCTGCAGCTGTGCGTTGCACAGGCACAGGCCCAGAGGCAGTTTGGCCTATGATCCAGTGGGCAGGTGCTGGACGACTCTGTCCATGGTGGCTGACCGTCTGGCGGAAGCGGGATGAGCGCGCCTGACCGATACCACACACAGTCAGGCCACCATCCGACAGGGGCACCCAGGAGTGGTGTAATATGTGGACACACATAGCCCACCTGCCCATGTGGGTTGGAACCGTGCCCATTCTGTGGGACAGTGTCAGCGGGCACGGGGGGGAGGCGGGGGCCATGTAATCACGGTTCCAGATAACGGCATTGTTGACCATGGGCTTGATGTAACCCAACCAGCAGATAGACCATGTGACACATGGCTCCCATGCGTGGCCACATTGAAGATGTTGTACATATATGTTTTGTTAATCAAAGTTTTATATAATACGTTTACCTTGTATCACATCCTCAATTTGTTGTGGTGCTCAAGTATGTGCTCATTTGCCAGGTTCTACAGTGATGTGCAAAGGTGATGGGGTGTGGCTGTTGGCGGGACCTAGGAGGGGCAGGGGCCGAAGTGGAACGGTTTATGGTCCATGTTTTGACAGCACACCCTGCACACATGTAACTAGTCACGCTGCTAGCCACAGGTTGGGCCAACGTGGGGGAGGTGAGTGACGTGCATGAAGCCGACATGAATGCCAAAAAGCATGTGTGTGGCTCCACCTGGGGCACACACAGTCCCAGATTTAACCAATGATACATACGGAGGTTGTGGAGGCAGGGTGGCCTGTGTGGACCAGTACAGCAGGGCCACGTACTGTTGGCGCTGGTTTGGACGGGTGCAGGACATCGTGTGGTGTAATGTGTGTCAGTGTGCAGAGGGGGGAATGCACAATAGTGTGGCACTACGCAAGGTCACATGAGGCTGACACCGGAAAGGGGGTTGGCGGGGAAGAGGCCGAACGTGTTGTTGCCATGTGAGACCGTGTGGGGCCTGGGAACAACGGTGCATATGTCCAGGCACGTGTATCAGCATGCAGGACAGAGATGGGGGATGGTACACGTTGGTCAAACGGGACACAGTCCAGAACATATAGGAAACAACATGTTGTGTGTCCGCCATGGGTGGACATCCTGGGACCCAGGGGGGGTGCGGAAGCATAGAAACGCCGTTGGGGGACATGGGGCCATTGGTGGGGACACAAAAGGGGGGGTGTGGGGGTGCACACAGCAGAGGGCGGGATAGCGGCTCAGCGGGGATGATGGCCAGTGGTGTTGCCACACTGAGGCTGGTCCTGTGGAGGGTGCGTGCTCGCAGTGTGGATGATGCTTACAGGTGACAGTTGCTGGAGTGTCGTCAAGCACTGGAAACCAATGGATGGTAATGGTATGTGCCAGGATGGGTGGCAAGGGGGTTGTAGGTGTATACAGTGGCCACCGGTGCATAGTGTTGACGGGTATGCCATTACTGGCGGTGACACAAAGTTGCTGGTGACATGCATCCCTGTGCACCAGGTATCCACTGTGCCACATGTTGTGACGGTGTTTGAGACAAGGGTGGGATGTGTGCGGGTGCAGGTGAACCTGGGTACAGGACCTGTGCAGTGCACATACTGTGCGTTGGTCCGTGGCTTGTGGCGAGTGGCGATTTGTGTCACCACAATGCAGGACATACAGTGCAACCCACAACAGCACACGAGGCCAAGTAGTGGCTGGGGGGGTCCGCGGCGCTTTGTTCCCGGGGGTGCGACCATGGATAACACTGGATGCATGCAACGCCACCATGTGTGGGACCAAGTGAGGGGCAGAGCACGGAGGCTAATGGGGTTGGCTGCACACCCATTAGTGGGCATGGGTTAGGGGGGGGCAATGCGGATGAAATGACCAGCAGTGGGAGCGGCACGTGGCCCACCCCCAAAGGCATGGGGGGGTGGAGTGCGGGGATTGTGAGTGGCATGACCAAAAATGAGACACGGAGCAAAAGGTCAACCATCAACGGCCATCTGCTGTTGTCCCCTTTATTTGCCTCTCCACCATGCCAGCCCCTGATACGCCCCCTCCTACCCCTAGGCGCCATGCCGCCCGTCGCCGCCAGCTGTTTGTCGGCTGCATGTGCTGGTGGGGATCCCTGGCTTTGTGCCTGACTGGTCGGGTGGACTGCCAGCCCGCCCCTCCCGGCTGCCATTTCAGCGTCATGGCATGCGTCCTGCATGTGCGACTAGGGCAGTTATCGCCTCGTGTATTCATTGTGGCCTTGTGGCACCTCACCCTTGTACGCCTCTGGTTGCATCTACCACCCGAGCGCAGTAGATCCGGCGCACACCTGTGGGGAAAGGACAATAGTACTTTTTGGGTTGACGGAAACAGGAAAAGAGGGTGGGGGGGAGAGGGGGGGGCCACCTGCCTCAGGGCCATATCTACCACTACGCAGCCGTTCTGTCCCACTACACCCTCAGCAATCAGCTCGCGCCGCAGATGAGCTGGGCCTGCAATCTCAGTGACGACGGCTTGCGAACCGCCAGGCCAGTGCCTCGTTGCCGGTGGTGTTGCCGTTTTGCCCACCTCTGCAGACAGGTCCTCCTGTCCCTGCAGGATGTCTCAGATGTGTCCCAATCGGGTATTGTTGGGGATGTCCATGTCCACATCTGGCCAGTGGTGCGGCATGCCCCCCCTCCTCCAAAGCAACGGCCTGGGCCCCTGTGTCCACAGGGCCTACTGCGTAACCCATTCTGTGTCCTTCCGCATCCGGACCTGCCCCTTGGCCCTGCACGATGGCGCAGACAAATCACCTGTGTGCACAACAAGGCAACAAGCTGCAGAGTGGGTTTGTTCCCGCTGCCTGCCACACCCCACCAACATTCACCAATTCCTACAGGACATTCGTGCCTGCGCCAATGATCCACGGTGCTTGGCATGCTGGCACATGGCTGGTTTGTGGCAGCCCCTACACTTGGGGACACCCCATGCAGATGCCTTCGTGTGGTCCTGGCCCCCGCCTCCAGTGCATCTTCCCACCACCACCTCTGGCGTTGCCATTGAACACATCCTCTGCCCATAGGTGCTGTGTCAAGCGCCCCCATCGATAAACACTACACAGGCATCTCCCATAGCAGGTGCATCGAATCTCCAGTTTAGGCCCCCCCCTCCCCATCCCCCGTGCGGTGCCCACCCGACTCATGCCAGCCCTTGCCAGGGGTGCGGGATGGCAACAGGTACAAGCACAGGGGCGGCCCAAGGGGGGTGCGGGGCGATTGTCCGGGGCCTCGGTGCGGGGAACCAGTTGCATATGTGGCCACCTGGTGCAGGGATAACTGCATGCGTTGTTACTATACACTGGCTATTTGTGAACATGGAACATGATGAGTGATTATGGTATGGGGCGGGACAGATGGGACCCCGCACATAGCTATATTTCCATGTGGCAACCACGCCAGGCACAGGACAGCGGGTACCAATACAGGCACGCTGCCCACTGTTCAGATGCCATGGCACACGGGCCCGCCGTTGCCCTGCCAGCATCACCAAGGTCCTACGAATGCACCATTAACCTACCTATCACATGGGAGCACTGCCAATATGAGGCCTCTGAATCACAGAATAGACCGGGGAATGGGGACAGGGTGGCCAATGTACATATAGGGGTCGACCAGGAAGAGAATACCCGCAGCTCAGTCAGACGATGCGAACCATGGCAACAATCACCCGAACAGCGCGAACACGAATCCATGTTGTGGTGACAGGATTGCACCCAATCAACGGGGGACACCGGGAGCCCAGACACGGTATGTACAACGCCACTGTGGGATACAAAACTATTGTGTACCTCCCTCCCGTACGCAGACACTGCGCGGTGACATCACTGATGCCACATTTCAACCAGAGCTGTCATGGTCCATGTAATACATCCAAAGGCCAATAGATATTCTCCGTACATATTGTGTTTTGTTCCGTTCCATTTACATTTTTCCCCAGCCACCTCCCCCGTGTGGGGTCCAGCCCAGTTTTCCCACTGTCGAACCGCGTCCTGACGTGGCATTTTCCCTCCTGCCTGCCCAACCCCTCGTCCTGGTTCTGTAGTCCACACCCTCCTCCCACTCTCCACAATCTGCTCAGACAGACTAATCTGTCTCCTGTTTCCCTCCCGCGTCAGTCCAATCGTAACCACATAATATGTCACTCTCATTCTCTCAAGATCCTCTCCGTCCCTCAACCACGACGTCCACCCCCCCCCACTACCAGGGGCCCATGTGTGGGCCATACTGCCTATCGACCCAGGGTGTTTTCTGTCACCCTCCCATTTCACTTCCCCCACCAGCCCCGGTCCCAGTCCCTGGGCCCCACCGAACATCAGATCCCTTCCGGCTCCTGTCTCTCCCAGCGCCCACGCCCCGGACAGGTCCCCTGCAGGCAAGCCCATCCCCAGTATTAGCCTCACAGTAGTAAAAACTCATGTCCACGTCCTAGGCACCCAACAACCCATGTCCAGTCCGAGGCGCCGCCCACAGCCATTGTCAGTGTGTGTCCCTCCCTAAAGCTCATACTCCCAATCACGGCCCCCATCGGCGCCCATTGCCAGTCCAAGTTCCCAGCAGCCTAAAACATCAGCCCATGTCAGATCGTGACTCCCCACCACACAGCCCACCCCCAGTCCTGGCCCCCCCCCCCTGAGCCCACCTCTCAGCTCCAGCACCGCCCATGAGGTCGCCTATCATGTCTGACCCCCCACCACGGCCCTGGTGCCATGCGTAGAGCTCCGCACTAAACTGCCCTCTGCCCAGTCACAGGCTTATATTTCCATTGGCTGCTCCCCTCGCCGCCCCATTTCGCAGGCCTAGCTCCCTTCCCACAGAAATCAAGCCCATATCCCAGTTCGCAGGCTCCCCTCCCCAATCTAGCCAACTGGCAGGTCAGTGTCGTCCACCCCCTACCCAAAAACAATCCCCAGTCCAATGGCGAGCCCACATCCCATTACCTGTCTCTATTCCCCCATGCAGCACACATCTGGTCCTACCCCCATCTAGCCCATGCTCCTGTTCAGCCACCCCTATCTCTTTGACAGGTCCCAATCAACCACCACATCGGCCCCCTGCCCATAAACATCCATAGGCCACCCCATAGGCCCGTTACCTTGTTTCAAACCCCCCCATACCGCACCCATTTCTCGGACAGGTCCCCAAGCCCCCTCCAGTCCTCCACACACCCACCCACATGCAGTATGCATAACACCCCCCCTCCCTTGCCAGCTGTGGACATCCCGCCCTCCCTTCCTGCCCCCCCTTAGCCAGGCCTAGCACCCACCCCCGTGGTGGCCAACAACAACGCCTATGGTGGTAATGGAGAAACAGGGAACCGGCTCTGGCCGCTGGTGGTGCCACCGAAGGCGGCGCGGCAGGCAGGATGGGGTGTCCCGTGGGCGCCACCACGTTTCCCGGGCAGTACCCCCCTGCAGAGGCATGGCCAAACACCAGCGACAGGGCAAGGCGTCTACCCTCTGCACGCGACTCTGTCATGCCCGCAGGTGCTGCGATGGGTTGTTTTCCCATCGGCCCCCTTTGTGTCCCAGAGTGGCGGGTGGGCTTTTTCCCAACACCCCCTGCGCGGCTGGCCAGAGGCGCGAGTGTGGTCTGTACTTCCCCCTACGTGACTATCATAGCCTTGGCTAGCATGGCTTAACGAGAGGTGGAGGCCCCGCGCGGACACCCTATTCTGCTTGCTGCTGGCGATTGGCAGCGTGCAGCCGGGCAGCAGCCAGTAGCCAGGATGTTTATTGGGGTCCGTTTTAAACCGGCCATGAGTGGACTGTTATGTTTCAGCTAGGAACCCCTGCAACGTGGTACTCCTGTGGCAAAGCACGTTCCTGCTCAATGGAACGGTCTGGCCCTGCCTGTGCACTACCACATCCTCTGTCAGGGGGGGTTTTCAGGCACGCCACTGGTTCTCCCAGTGCACCTGCATGCACCTTGCCTAATTGCCACACACCGCCACCCAATGGCGGGCCACCTTCTGCATCCTTCGCACCACTGCAGTGTGTGGTCCCTCTTTTTTGGGGCCCCTCTGATCCCCCGCGTCCCAGCAGGAGGAGCAGTTTTCTGTCACAAGTCCCCCCGGCCCCGTTCACACACCATGTGCTAAGTTACTATAACCTACCCGGCCTGTGGGTGGGCTGATGTCCGAGCGCAGCAGGCAAACCGTGGACATACATCGGGCCCCAGGTCGATCCGCCAGGCGCCTCTCAAGGTTCTGGTTAATTGGGCCAAACGGTCGCATGGGCCCCCTCCTGTGGCCTTGTGCCCCACATCGCTCTCACACCACACCGCTTGCCCCATATACATGGCGCGTTGATTGTCACGAGAAGCGTTTTTGCGTAGGTTTTCTATCGGTTTCCCGGGGCGGCCCTTTCTGCACTGCCAACCCGCCCTGCGGCCTGGGGGGGGGCATTACACCTCCCGCCACTGCCCCTGTTTGACGGGCGTGCTGCGATGGTGCAGGGTAGCCGCTCTGCCGGCCGAAGATGCAGGTCATATTCGTTCCAAGTCATGTTTGACAGCAGGAGGTCAGTTCTCCTGTTGGCTGAACCGTGCGGGGCCCTGCGTCGGCTCTCCGCAGGGACAGAAACCCTTGGCTGGCGTTGTCGTCCTCTTGGATGGCCACCTGGGGTCAGTGGCACCCCTGATGGTCCTGCTACCTGGTTGTCACCAGATGTGGCTGCTGCTCCTTCTGCTGTGGCTGCTCTGGTGCATGGTCCATGTCCTCGCTCCCTTGTGCATGCATGATGTTTGCTTTTTGCTCTGCGGAAGGAATGGACCCTCCATTTCCTATCATCTATATGGGGCAATTCCGGGGTGTGGCTCGCAAGGGGACGCCTACACACGCAGTCACGTGTTTCTTTGGTGCGTTGTTACGCGCGTTGCGTCGCGCATCGTCACGTGGCATCGCACATTGTTACGCGCCCGACCTGACATCATATGTCCGCGTTTATGCAGTGGCTGCCGTTTCACGTATTCTACTCCCACATCCATTATTGGGTGTGTAGTTGTGTGCAATGCTGGTGCGTATATTTGTTACGGTTTTGCTATCTGCGGTGTGTTTCTGGTGTGAGCTGATGCTGGCCGACGTCACACGTACGCAACCTCGCGTTGACGTTGCACGCGTTGTTACGCGCGTTGCATCGCCTCCTCCGTCGTTTGTACATGGGTGCATGCCTTCCAGGTCATCAGGGTAATGGCATCTTGGCGTGGCAGTATCTGTGCTACGTAGCTGCTATACGCCGTTCGACATCGCTCGGCATCACCCACATCTGTGTAGCAGGCAGGGGATCATCCATGGCTGCATTCCCGGAACGCGCATCACAGCGCGCGTCGAACCTTTCATCAGGTACATTTCCATTATACTGTTATCTGGAGTTTTCTATTTGCCCATGGGAGTGGCACCCATGTGGTGTCCATCCCCGCCCACACCACTATATCTAACCCTTTTAACCTCCTCACTGTGTGGACCATGGCTCATACTGCACATGCAGCTGGCGCAGTGGTTGCTTTGCTAGAGATTGCTGAGTTGCTTTACGAGGGGGAGGGAGATGTTGTCCCAGGGTCAGTGGCCCTGGGCATGGGAGGGGCACCACTGCAACACAGGCCTGCAGCAGGTGGGCCAGCACAGTCAGCAGTTGCTGACCAACGGCGCCATCTGCGCGCTGAGCTCAACCCACGCCTCGGCCGTCTCTACAGGGCCAGGGTCCTGCTCGGGACCTGCGGGAGGGACAGGTATTCTCCCTCTACCCGTTTGGACAGAGGGGCCATTAGGGAGCTCTATCAGGAACTCAGACCTGCCCTAGAGCCCCTGACTGCCCGGTCACATGCTATACCGGGTATGATCAAGCTCCTTGCTGCCCTACATTTCTTTGCCTCTGGCTGTTTCCAATCCTCAGTGGCAGCAGTGGGTGGTATGAGTAGGCCCACCTTCTCCCGCTGTCTCCACCAGGTACTGAGTGCCATGGTCAGCCGGGTTGGGAATTACATTGCAATTCCCAACGGTAGGCAACATTGGGCAGCCCTGGCACTGGCATTCCATAGGATCGCTGGAATACCACAGGTGATGGGCGCTATAGATAGCACACATGTTGCCCTTGTCCCGCCACGCGACAGGGAGGTTGTGTACCGCAACCGGAAACACTTCCATTCCCTCAATGTGCAGGTTATCTGTGATGCTACTATGCATATCCTGAATGTGGTTCCACGTTTTCCAGGGTCTGCCCATGACTCCTATATCCTGCAGAACTCAGCTGTGTTTGACCAGTTTCAGACTGGTCAATTTGGTGACTACATACTGCTGGGTGGGTATTCTGTGTATCTGGCAGACTCCTACTGTAGATGGGTGTCTGTACTACATTGCCACGGTTTCCACTGCCTGCCTGCCCCTGCAGCAGTCCTTGTGGTGGCACACTGTTGGGTGTTGCCATGTCCTCATGCGGGGTGGCTGGTGTCTTGGTCACGACATGTGTCATGTGACACACCTCTCTCTTTGTCAGATGTGTGGTTGTTTGGGACTTTGTTTCCAGGTAATGCGTACAGCTACGGTCTTGTGGCAGCTTATTGCGAGGGTGTTGTTTTCTACACCAACCGGTCATTTGTGAACGGCCCTCAGTTGTGTTGGGGGAGTCTGGGTTGTCTATTGAAATGAGGGTGTATAACATTGGGTCATACACATAGATTGTGTGTTGCATGTTGTTCTCTTTCATGATGTTGCATAGTGTTTGGTTGTAGATGTTACATAGGGGTGCTGATAGCGCGGATCCGTGTGGTCCCCCTTGTCGGCTTTCGGTGGGTCACCCAGGGGGGGTGGCCTTTAAACATCCTCATGGGTGTCACCCTGTGTACGCAGCCTACTCTTTCGGCCCATGTTGTGGGTTCAACAAGGGTTGTGTTCTGGCCGTTTCAACCTATTACACATGTCTGCTGCATGCCTGTGGGCCGTCTTCGGGTTCCCCTGTCACCCCCGCCTGTTGCTTCCACCACACCACACAGGCAATATGTCCCAATGGCTTGCGCCCTGTATGCGGCGGTTTGGCTCATCCACCTACCTGCACACCTGTGCCTCCCTGCACCCCCGTGTGCTACTTGGCAATGTACGTCATCTGGCCTCACAGCGACCACCACTGCTCCTTTACACCACAGTTCATGCACATGTCCTGTATCACAGTTGCATGGGTGTGCTCTGCCACTATTGGCATGTCATGGTCATTTGCCACTGCCCTTCACAGTCTCTGCTGCACTGCTACTGTGTTCACTGCATTTGCCTCATATCTGTGTGCATGTCCTCTCGGCTCTCCAGTTATGGATTACTACGTCATTCATTTCATTGTTTGTTCATTACGCATGTGACATTGAACCATTATGTTTTGCAGGTGATGCAGGATATGGGTGTCGCACCTGGCTGCTCACCCCTGTGCGTGTCCCGCGCACAGGTGCAGAGATACGGTACAATGAGGCCCATGCCTCCAGTCGCTCAGTGATTGAGCGCACCTTTGGCGTTCTCAAAAGTCGCTTCAGGTGTCTGGATAGGACTGGTGGAGCCTTACAGTACCATCCACTGACTGTGGCACGGATCATCATAGCCTGTTGCATACTACACAACATTGCTCTCAGGCACAATGTCCCTGTCGAAATTAATGAGGGTCCTGGGGAGGATCCTATGTGCCCCCCTGCACCTGGCCATGGTGACACACGTGCAAGGATGGCAGCCAGGCAACAGCTGATCGAGGACATCTTTACCTGTAAGTTATGGTTGTGCTGGCGACGTGTCACTGTCTTCGCCATGTGTTCGATGGTGTGCATATTGTTCTGCACTGCCAGCTCATGTCTCCATATGTCTGTCCTGTTCCTGGCTCCACAGGATGTGCGTCTGCATTCCAGGTCCACACAGTGTGCCTTACTATCCTGTTTGCAGCTGTGCTGCATGTGGGGATTGTGTGCTCATATCTGCATCCTTCCTGTTTGCTATGGTGAGTTGTCAGGTGTTTGGGTATGCATGGCGGTCATCACGTCTGGGCACATATACATTGTTTTCTCTCCACTACTCCTATGGTGCTACACATGTATTTGTACCAGTGCTCCTTCACCCCTCGCCTCCATGTGTCACACATGTGGCCTTTACCTGTTCACATCCTTGGGGTCTTCATGGTGTTTCTTGCACACATCATGTGCATCTGTGTGTGTGCTCTTGCGCGGGACAGTGTCTGTTTGGGGGGTGTGCAGATCAGCAGCTGCCATTAGGTCTCTGGACAGGTTTTCTGCCACACATGCATGTGATGTGTTGTGTGTCTCCATTTGTCGGTCAGTGTTTGGTGGAGGTGCATCTGGCTTTCGTGCATGCATACCTTCCCATGATGTGTATGTTCCTTGTTGTTAATTGTCCTGGCTACATGTCCATTCAGTATGCGCGTCCCTGCCTATCTGTGTTGTAAGGCTGTGTTTGGACACATCCCCAATTATCGTGGAGCAACCAGATGTTACTTTTTGTAGTTGGCCGCATGTACATTGTGTACATGTGTCCCCTATGTCACACCGCTGTGTCACGGTCAGGAGAATAATCCGCTGTATGTGAAAGTAGTGTTCACACAGGGCACATTGAACCATGGGCATGTTCCTCTCACAGCAACACATATAGAGGTGATTATGTCTGCTGTCCATTGGTGTCTGGATACACGTTTGGGGCTGTTTGTGCATTTGCCAGACACGGACATTCCCAGTCAGGGCACTGGCGTAACATTCAGGTGGCCCTCTCCTTCCATTGTCTGGGACATACACGGCCTGCCTATGCTTCAAATCGGCTATTGTTCACCAGCTGTTGTTAAGTGTTATCTAGTTATGTCAACGCTGCTGCCCATGCCCTCGACCCCTGTGGTGTACGTGTGTCATGTGCATGTACATGATCCTCTTGGGATGGTGCGGTGGTGTTCACTGGCATCTACGTCAGTGGTCCATGTGCAGTGTGCTCAGTGTTGTGGTCATGTTATGTGGTGCTATCTATGCATTCTGTGTGTTGCTGGTCTTAGGTGTGTGTCTCCTTTGTGTCCACAAGGTGTCGTGGGTGTTTGTGATAGTCCCTTAACTGATGTCTGCATCATTTCACACAGGTCACAGGCAGCAATGGTGACACATGTGTTCCACTGCATCCTGGCCTCTCGTCATCCATATGTGGTTGGGCACAGCACCCATGTGGGCGTGTTAACACATGTGGGCGACCCAGGGGGGGGTCATCCTCTGCACGTTGGACACAGGCCTCTTTCCCTGGCACATTGTTGGCCTATTGTTCCTGTTCATGCGGTGCGTGGCCTGTCGTTGCTGGCCAGACCTTCCTTGGTGTTTCCTCATTTTCTGTAGGGGGTTGTAGCGCTGTACATGGGTTTGTGACCTATGGACTGTCGAGGTTATCATGGCAGCTGGCCTTGTTGCTCTGCATGCTTTCTCCAGTGTCCTATGTTTGCAGGGGATGTTGTCTGTTGTGCATACGGTGCATGCAGGCACTGTGCGGTCCTATCATGTTTTGACCATTAGCCTCACATATCACTGTCTGTTTCCAACGTCTACTGTTGTTGTTGTGCCCTTTTGTGCCTGGGTGGCATCAGGGGGTTCTTAGAGTGTGTTGGCTCCACAGACATTAACAGGTGTGTGGCGTTGTAACGTGTGGTGGGTGTGTCCATGTGACATTTTCTGCCACACAGGACCCATGTGGTTCCTCACGTCATATGGTACACCTGACTGCTGCATATGATGTCTGCTTGTGTCTGGTGCTTGCCTCGGGGGGAACAGATGTCTGCACATGCGTGGTGTGGCATGTTTGGTGTTTGGGTCACCCCATTTCATTGACACCTGGGTGCATGACGTTTTCGTTGGCACCTACACGTTGTCTGTTTCTACTTTGTGTGCTGCTTACCTGCCCATATCATGTGTGCGGCACCATCACATCTCCACCCACCCATCCATGTTTTAGCTGTTCATGTCCATGTGGCATGTTTGCTATCCATGCGCCACATTGTCTGGACTAGGGGTACTGCTCCTTCTGGGGTGGTGCATGTGATGAGGTACCTGTGCACTGGTTCTGCCGATGTGCGTTAGCCTGGGCCTCATCCCTGATGTTGTTGGTGATTGGCATGTTCGTCCTTTGATCCTGTGCCCCTTTCCACAGCCCATCCACATGGGCCTCTCTTGCCGTATCCACTTACCCACCTCATGTGTCACATCCCTACTCATTTGCATGTTGTTGGGTTGACATAACGTCTCCTGGTGTGGGTGTGTTGGTGGGTGTGTGTGGACATGTTCATTTGTGTCGCCCATCCCACCTGTGGACTGTTTAGTTGTCATCTGTGCACCCCTCCTCCACATGTACGCTGACTCATGCCTACACTCTGTGGCTCCGTTTCCTGACACGCAACTGTGGTTTGTCATGTTGGCCTGCTGTGGCCCTGTCTACATCCCTTGCTATGTGCCACAGTGTACTACACAGGTCATCTGTTCGCTCCAGTGGTTTCCATCCGAGGGGTTTGAGCTGTACACTCTCTCTGTTGCTCCCTTCCTCTGCCTTTCCCGCACTGATCCCTGTTGTTGCTCTCACACTGGTTGTTTGGCTTCTGCGTCCTGTCTGGCCATATTCTCGTGGTCACATTTGCTGTGCCTCCTTTGGTGCCTGTATTTGCCTCATTGTGGGGTGGGGTGTCATGTATGTTGGTGTGGACTGCGGCCCCATATCCTACCCAGCTACCATTGTGTACGTGGCATCTGTTTGTGCTTGTTGGCCCTGTGTTTGCTCTGCCTTTTCTGCTCACCTCCCTGGCAACCTCACTCTCCAATGGGGGACCCATATTCCCCTCACCTGCCACACACAGTCTTTCCAAGTACACCAGTTTCCCAACACCCTCCATCTGCTGCCTGTTCATTGTCTGTACTGTGTGCTCTAGGTGGTGTTTGTGCTACACGTGTCTCTGTTCCACACAGGTCCTGCGTGCTCTCCAGCGACCGCTTGCAGCCTATACAGCACATGGACCTTTGCAAACATACCATTTCTGGTACACCTTGCCAGATTGTTCTGGGGACACAGTTCCATCAGCGATGTCCTGCCACGTTCTCCCTCAGATTGCAGGTTAGGTTGGGCACCTGTTTTGACTGTGTCCTTGTACACCTTTTTCAGCCGACTTCCTGCCCACAATATTATGCTGTAGTCGTTAGGTGCTCTATGCCAGTGGCGCACATATTGCTATCTCCCTTCCTGTCCAGGCGCCGTGGTGGCGCCAGACCCCTGCTATGTCCTGCTGGTGTGCATCTGCTGTGCACCATGGTTACTGTTACTTACACCCCTATCCTTGGCTCACCAGCAGACCCCTTGGGTGTCGACATGGCACCCCTCGCTGCACAGTCAGGGGGTTCTGGGTCAGGTGTTGGGGACATCTGCATCTCCCTGCGCACAGTGACCAGGGTATGCTTGTTATTGCTGTTGCTTTTGCCTCTGACATTCAGTTTGACAAAGCGGTCTGTGATGTTATTGGGCCTTCTATATTTGGTAATGATCATGACCTTGGTCTTGATTGTGCTTGCCATATGCCCTTGTTTGCTGAGACCTTGCTTTGTTTCTTTGTCAGGAGGCCCTCACATGTACATGGTGCGTCCTCTGTGATTTTGTTTGGGGGCTTGGATCATTTGGCATTTTTGACCCAGAGGTTGCCAACCTCATTATTGTGACTGTATTATGTGCACTGGCAATATGGGCATACAGTTGGTTCCAGACGTTTGTGTGGGACACAGGTCATGGGTGTTAGCACACAGTTGGTCATTGTGATCACCTTGGTGTTTATTTTCTTATCCTGCTTTAATCTGCTGCTGACAACAGCACATCCCTCACACTGCAGACTCCTCACAGTGACTCATCATGGACCTTGTCACATGCCCTATGGGGGGGCTTTGGGATACGCCTATGGGGTGCTGTGCCAGACAGTGGACAGTGGCCTTTGCCCTCTGGTGCGGCTTTCGTAGGATACACCAAATGGCAAACTCCGATTGCATTCATGTGGGTGGATGTTGTCCAGCAGGACCTGTGGGACATACAAACCTGACACCTATGACATATCTGATCTGGTGTAGGGGACAGGGCGTGCACTCATCCACACATACGCACACCTTGCTGTGACACACCCACCTAGTACCGGGCCCATAGTTTTGTCACACAGAGCATGTCCTGGTGCTGTTTGCTGCTGGGTTACACTGGCAGGGTAATTGGGTTGTCACCTGCATTGTTTCTGGTACCATATGACGCATTCTCTCCTTTCTTACCTATTTGTGTAGATATTTGCCTTTGTACGTTTCACACGCCTGGTTCCGGCTGCACATTCACAGCATTTCCTACCTTTGGGGGCTGCGCCTCTCAGGCTTACACGGACACTCCCAACGTGGGGTTGTGGCCAATCCTTCCAACCTCTCATGTTCATTTTCTCGTGATGAGTCACTTGGGTTATCTATGGCTTAGACACAGGGGTGACTGGTTCTACATATGTGTGACCTCTATTTCTGGAGGGTACTGTTGCAAGCAACCTTGGTACTTTGCCACCACAGGGGACGTGCATTCAGGGACCCTGCACCAACAGGCAGTTCCTTGCCCATTGTGCTGATCATCGGTCTGCCCTGACATACACATTTTGTGGCTTCTTCCGGGACACCATGTTGGGATACTGTCTGTTACTACTATGTACAGTGACACACACAGTCATTTCACCATAGCATACCCGTGGACTATGTGGGTAAGGCCCCCTCTTGTGTTCATCTATGGACTGCTGGTCTGCATGTGCATTGCACCATGGGTGTGCCTGCCTTTGTGCTAATCATGGCCAGGACAGCAGCAGTTACATGGTGTTCTGCTGTCCTTCTGTAGGCAGCCAGGGGGTGGTTAGCAGCTCTGGGGCTGCAGGCCAGTGGGTTATTCATTGCCTGTTGGGCCAGTAGTCATGGGATCAGACCCACAATAAATTCCTTTTATTTGGCTGTCTGCAGCATTATATGTTTTACATACACCAGACTGCTACCGGTGACAGCCCCTCCACGGACTATTACCTTACTGCGCCTCATGGGCCCACCATGTGTCACCTTCTCTGGCTCCCTCTACATTACCTTAGGGACTGCTCTATGGGGGACATTCTGTTGTACCTAGGCAGACACTACACTTTATTATGTGGCATGTGTTGTGCATTGTGGGGTGCTTTCTGCAGTAGCCTTGGGTACGCCAATGTGTGTGTGTGTTTTCTAGCAAATGTACATCACATACATGACATGTACATGCCCCCTCACTCACTAGATAACATGTGGGTGTGTTTACTTGCACCCCATTCGGAATGGGAACATAGACATGCCCCATCACTCAATATCTAATGTGTGGGTGTGTTTACTTGCACCCCTCCAACACAACAACCATGACAATATGGGACCTGCCCCCTCCCTCATTGTGTCATGTACAGGGTGCTACATCAGGCAGCCTTCTGCTAATGCCACCCTGGGGACTCGAACCCATGCTGCCCGTATCAGCAGTCACTGCAGTAACCATTGTGCTACAGCTCTGTATGGGTCAGGGATGTTTGCTGGCAACCCTCCGACACATACCAGACATATACATGCCCCCACACCCACTGAATAATGTGTGGGTGTGTTTACTTACACCCCATACGGACAGCAAACATAGACATGCCCCCTCACTCACTATCTGATATATGGGTGTGTTTGCCTGCATCCCTCCGACACGTCCAGGAAATAAAATATAATTGGTGCTGCCCCCTCCCTCATTGTGTCATGTACAGGGTGCTACATCAGCCAGCCTTCTGCTAATGCCACCCTGGGGACTCGAACCCATGCTGCCCGTATCAGCAGTCACTGCAGTAACCATTGTGCTACAGCTCTGTATGGGTCAGGGATGTTTGCTGGCAACCCTCCGACACATAACAGACATATACATGCCCCCACACCCACTGAATAATGTGTGGGTGTGTTTACTTACACCCCATACGGACAGCAAACATAGACATGCCCCCTCACTCACTATCTGATATATGGGTGTGTTTGCCTGCATCCCTCCGACATGTCCAGGAAATAAAATATAATTGGCGCTGCCCCCTCCCTCATTGTGTCATGTACAGGGTGCTACATCAGCCAGCCTTCTGCTAATGCCACCCTGGGGACTCGAACCCATGCTGCCCGTATCAGCAGTCACTGCAGTAACCATTGTGCTACAGCTCTGTATGGGTCAGGGATGTTTGCTGGCAACCCTCCGACACATAACAGACATATACATGCCCCCACACCCACTGAATAATGTGTGGGTGTGTTTACTTACACCCCATACGGACAGCAAACATAGACATGCCCCCTCGCTCACTATCTGATATATGGGTGTGTTTGCCTGCATCCCTCCGACACGTCCAGGAAATAAAATATAATTGGTGCTGCCCCCTCCCTCATTGTGTCATGTACAGGGTGCTACATCAGCCAGCCTTCTGCTAGTGTCACCCTGGGGACTCGAACCCATGCTGCCCGTATCAGCAGTCACTGCAGTAACCATTGTGCTATAGCTCTGTATTAGTCTTGTATGTCTGGGTGGCTTCTTATGCTTAACGCGCGGTGGCCCGCTAACGCGCAGGGTTACGCTCGTTAGTTTCGTAACGCGCCAGTTAACGCTCGTTGGTTTCGTAACGCGCGCTAGGTCTTCCGCGGTCCCGCCCATCTCCTTATTTGGGGGTTTGTCTTCTTAACGCGGCTCCTAACGCGAATTGCACTAACGCATTTTAGTAAACATACCTATAAGTGACCATTTTGGATTGGGCTTGCTAGCACCCCCTGTACACATATAACTTTATGTATACCAGAGACATTCTTGAGGTTTGCATTTAATGGCAGACTTTTGAAAAATCATCCTTGAATGCAAAAATGAACTAGAAAATTTGTACATAATGAAGAGCAGGTAATTACAGTAAATGGTAGAGGTGTACACATCAAAGAGGTCAAGTTTTATTCATTTAAAAATAAGTTTTCCCAATTTTCAGGTACTTTTTTCATGTTCACTTCACATATTCATTCTTTAGACGTGCACTGTATGTACACTAGAACTTTTTAAAGTATGCAAGTCAATTGAAGGCATGTTAATTTGTAGATATACATGTGCATAAGCCAGTCACATGCGCTTTACAGTTTTATGTATTCAAAAGGACCGAATGTGTGCTGACAAATGAACATTGTTAGTAAATGTAAGTGCATAAATCCCCTAGGGTAATTTTTGAAGCAAACATATTTGCATATTTTAGTTATGAAAATTCACCAAAGCTGTTGCAGGGAAGAAGAGTATGCGTGTGTTAGGCCAACTTGAAAAAAAGTCTGGAAAGGATAGTTGCTCTTGTTTTATCATACAGTGAATTTTTGAAAGATGAACCATTGTACTTCTCTAATTTCCTAAAATTTTGAAAGTATCTGTAAAGAAAAAGAAAAATTAAGAAAGTATGTACACATTACTTAAAGAGCCTGTGAAAAGGGAAGCTGAGTTTAAGCCATAGAAAGAGAAAAATAATTTACCTATAGTAACTGTAAGAAAGCCCAGTTAAACTTCCTTAAAAAAGAAAGAGAATTGTTAATTTATGATAATTCCCACTTGCTGATTTATAACTCTATAGGGACCTTTTGCTAAAGTGTGGTAAGCAGTGACCAGGTGACATGGAGCGCGATTCCATAATGTGCACGTCTGGGCTGCAGACACGTCACAATCAAAAGCAGGCCCTGTTTGACCTAATTCCGCATGTGTGGGTCCAATCATGCTCGCGGGTCTGGAATCGGGACATGCATAAACCCCGGGAAACGGGTATACTCAGCAAGCAGCTTGGATGTCCTTGCCCTTGGCGAATTTAGAAAAGATGTATGGATCTGCTGCTGCCCTTCTCCATGTGGCCACGCCTCCTCAGTTAAAACATACATCCCCCAAGCTGCTCCTCACGCTGACAGTGTGGGCTCCTAGAAACTACCCATGAAAATGGATGATACAGATGTGTTGATGCAAAACAGACCATAGAAACTAGTCCTTTGCATGACCAGAACACCGCAAAGTCATCTTTGTGTGCTCAGAGATGTTACAACAGCAAGTAGAAAGTGATATGATTGTCCTGACATACCTTGCAGCAAAACATGCATGGCAGTAGGAGAACATTTTAGTTGTACTTGCATTGATCATCTCTGACAACAGTCTGTACAATGCTATGTATGGACCAGAAGAAATCAGAAAAGGTCCTCTACAGCTAAATGTCAGAGCATGTCCCTGACAATAATTAGGGACCCTCAGATTTCGTGTATGCACCATCACAAACAGCACTTCTAGATGCCCAAGAGCACAAGCATCTGTCAATACAAATGTGCACTTTTGTGAGACCGCTAATGGTGTTGTGTGTCCTGTTGTGAGCACTTATTCTGAGGGTCCCTTATCACTGATATTTAGCCATAAAGACCCCATTCTGCTGTATCCTGACCGATCACCCTCTCACCTGGTCACTCTCTACAGACCAGATACTGGCCAGGCACCAGGTCCCCCCATGCATTCCTGTAAACACGCACACACACACACACACACGCACACACACACACACACACACACACACACACTCACTTGCAGTCACACAAACCATTTATCTGCAGTACAGATGCCCTGCACCTCTAGAAAACAGCTTGTATAACATGATGGCATGGGGTCCTGGAACTACTAATCTGATCTGTGTTTCTCACCCACCTTTGCATCCATCCTGTACTCACCCACATACAATCCCTACATCAACAGTCCCACTTCTCAGATGACAGGAATTGTTAGGGTTAGGATTGTCTTCTCTAGCTAACACGGCAACTGTCAGCATAGCTGGAATAATCTATTGCACCTCTGAATATTTCTGTAGGGGTGTTTATTGATGTGTCATTACCATACAATTTCCCTACCTCTGCATTCTGTTCTCTACAACTGCATCTTGTAGTCTTCCAGACTGCAGACATACCAGTTCAAAACATCTATGTCACAGCCATTCATCTCTATAGGACACATTGCAGGGCAGAAAAGATTCTAAGTCTGGGCCTTATTCCAGGTTTCCACTGGTATAACGTGGACATCCGTATGAAACACGTAGCATGTACATGGGCCTTTTCTGAATATGCATTGTACATCTCTGCCCCCTCCCACCCACATTCTGAGATCCCCATGCTGGAGACATGTACATGCAGGGTCATGGGGTTTCAGAATACGCTTGTAGATGTTTTTGCTCGAAAAATGTATACACTGTACGCCCAAAGGGCTTATTCATGTTCTGGAATGACCCCTTAGTGCATGACCATAGAAACCCTTACTGGGCTGGCCTGACACTGCACACTAATTCACGGGATAACCACATAGCTAGTTAGGGAGAGGAAATGGGCAGGTTATAGGTGGGTAATGGGCATGGACTACATTTGCAACATCTGCAACTGCATTTACTGCAGTACATGGTAAAGTATTTTTCTGTGTAGTAAATGCATGGAAATATGATGTGCATGCCCCTAATAACCCCTGTACATGCTTTGCACGTACTGCATAGCAATTTGGGTACTTATTGGGCAAATCTTTACCATCCTTTAGTAAAAGGGTTCCTATCTTTAATTTTGAAAATATTTCCCTGTGAGCTTTACCAATTTTGGGGGTCACTTACTAATGGTTAACATACTACACACTTATATTCTTATTGCATGCTATCTGCCACAGGGCTCATGTTATTTCAATGAGCACTACAGAAGATAGCATGTGAGAACATCCTTAGTGCATGCTAACAGTCAATAAATAGCCCCTTTGTGATTATCAGTTTTCATTACACAGGTACACTACCAAAAAACTGCCTCCAGTTTTGCAACTGATTCCTATAGATTTTGGGGTGCTGAATCCAGGAAAAATAGCCAAAATGTTCCATCACGTCACGTTTTCTTGCAAAATTAGATTTCTTACCCATATAAGGAATGTTCACATAATTTCTTTTTAGCCGACTGCAGTTTATTTTCTTGGCCCAAAATAGAGGTTGTAATGGTTAACTAACTAGAAACACTCCCTCATGATATTTTAGAGTGTTTTGTATTCATTTTATACATTAACAGGACAATTGGGAGGCGGGGGGCTAAATCCAGTACTCGCGCTGGCGCATGTTCTTTCCTGTTCGCCTCGCCTCGTTCGCTCGCTCAAACACGGTGGTTGCGACATGAACGTTCCTGTCAAATTTCAGTTTCTTGCAAGTTCATTATTACCTTTTGTTTGCTCAGTCGTAATCCAGCTTTATTCCGAAGTGGTTCACTACAGTTGTAGTTTGCAGTGCTGTGTATTTGTGATGGCTCACAGAGCCAGAGGTTGCGTCAACTCTCCGGACAGTTTTGTTTTATTTGTGGGGAATATACCGTGAAAAAGCAGCAGAGGAACATTTCTGCATTTATTAAAAAAGTATATTTCGCCTATTTTGGTTTGAAGTTAGGCGATCAAGACAAACCGTGGGCTCCTCACAAAGTGTGCAAGACATGTGAGGAAGATCTACGCTTATGGATGAAAGGTAAAAAACAAGCATTTCGTTTCGGAATACCTATGATGTGGCGTGAACAAAGAGACCACAGCAGTGACTGCTATTTTTGCTCTTGCATTGTGAAGGGATACAACTTAAAAAATAAGAACGTAATAAGTTACCCCAACCTTCCCTCAGCAATTAGGTCTATGCCTCATAGCAACGAAGTACCTGTGCCTGAACCACCAAAATCTTTGGATCATATTTGTGTGGACGGTTCTGATCATGATGAGACTCATCAGATGGCTTTTCCCGATGAGTCCAGTACTTCCGAGTTTGAAACTGAACCAGATCCGAAACCTGAACTTTTCTCTCAAGCTGAATTGAATGATTTAGTCCGGGATTTAGGACTCCCAAAAGATGCTGCCCAACTGCTAGGTTCTCGGCTTAAACAGAAAAATCTATTGTCACCAGGAACAACTTTTTATTGGTACCGCAACCGCGAGACACAATTTTTGAAGTATTTCAGCAAAGAGGAAGATTTGGTATTTTGCAACGATATATACGGAGTGATGGAAAAGTTTAAACTCAAGTATGATCTTGCTGAATGGCGGCTGTTCATTGATTCGTCAAAAGACAGCATAAAAGGTGTTCTTCTTCATAATGGCAACACATTCGCTTCAGTTCCTATTGCTCACTCTGTTATTCTCCAAGAAAAATACGAGAATTTGGCCCTGATTCTTCAGAAGATTCGTTATGATGAGCATAAGTGGATGATTTGTGGAGACTTTAAAATTCTATCCATGCTATTAGGGCAGCAATCCGGTTTCACCAAATATCCCTGCTTCCTTTGCTTGTGGGATAGCCGGGCCCGCGACCTACACTGGGGGAAAAAAGACTGGCCAATTCGGGAGTATTTGAGACCCGGTGAGAAAAATGTTCTTCATGAGAGCTTGGTACCTCGTGATAAAATTCTATTACTACCTCTCCACATTAAGTTGGGTCTCATTAAGCAATTCATCAAGTCCCTTCCAAAAGATGGTGAGTACTTTCGGTACCTTTGCACAAAGTTCCCCCGACTTTCTGAAGCAAAGCTAAAGGAAGGAGTGTTTGTTGGCCCTGATATAAGGAAACTCATTTCAGATGGAGCATTCGCTGAAACGATGTCTGAGAAGGAAAAAGAAGCCTGGGATTCCTTCAAGGATGTTGTTCTCAAATTCTTGGGGAACAGGCGGGATGAGAACTATAAGGATATTGTTGCCAGGATGCTCAATGCCTTCAAAGAACAAGGCTGTAACATGAGCCTGAAAGTCCATTTCTTGCACTCCCATGTGAACTACTTTCCCGAAAACTTGGGGGCGTACAGTGAAGAACAAGGTGAAAGGTTTCACCAGGACATCAAGGACGCAGAGAGAAGGTACCAAGGAAGATGGAACACCACTATGATGGCTGATTTCTGCTGGTTGCTGCTGCGGGAAACCCCAGATGAAAAATACGCCAAGCAGCGCACCAAGAGAAGCATTCGGGGGAAGAAGAAACGGGCCCACCAGGAGATTGATTGACCCAAGAATGACTTTACAATCTACCCTGTGGTGACAACGAGCGTGTATTTACTACACTTAGAAATAAAAATTTGCTAGTTATTACCACAGTGTCGGATCTCATTTAGTAGAATTATATTATCACACCAACAGGAGTTTGTCTTCATGTATTGCAATGGTGCGGTTTGCGTAGTCTATTCTTACATACATACCTGTACAACATTTTTTGCACATTTCTTTGCTTTGCTTTGTGTCTAACCTCGCTCTTATATGCTCAATGTTTGTGCACATGTATGTGGCTGTTTTAAGTGCAGACAATTCTGCTACCATCACAATGTGTTTTGTTGACATTATTCTTATGTGCTGCCTTGTTACAATTTTCTTTATTCTTATTTGAATAACTACTAAACAATTAGTATAAAGAATTCATCCAAGAAACTTTTATCTCGATCGCACTCAATCTGAAACGTTCACCTCAAACTGCTAACCCAATGTAGCAAAAAATCTGTACGTGATGGAGCAAATTGGTTACCAGATTTGGATTCAGCGCACCAAAAAACGTAAAAATCAATCGAAACATTAGAGGCAGTTTAAAAAAATATTTTTTTAGTGTACCTGTGTTATTTTAAGTTTTATTTTCAATTTCATATGCCAACTTCTCTCCTTAACCTCCAGAGAAACCGTATGATACTGTATGGAAATTGTGATATATCGGAGAAGTGGCTTCTATCTGTTCCTTACACTGAAGGGAAATATTGTTGTAGTAGTATTAAAATACATTGAAGGCAACACTGTGAACACAGAGGACTCTAGACAATAGAATGACCCTTTCAGTGGCATGAGTTACAAATAATGTAAGCTGTCTCTACCTTGGCACATGCAGGGAGGAAAACGAGAACTCTTACAGACAATGGGAGTGGTACAGGCTAGAAACAGTAACCAAGCAATGAGGGAAAGAAGGGTAATGCAAACCATAAGCACAGCAACTTAACCCTAAAAGCCTGGTCTGTAAAAACAAAAAAACATTTTAATGCATTAATGATGTATCTTCTTCCGGAAGCTGTTTTGGGCCCGATATTCATCAGCAGCATCAAGACAGTGCCAGAGACCGCCTTAGCACTACCCAGATAGTGCTAGGGTGGTCTCTGGGCAGAGTGGGGGCAGAGAAGGATATTATCCAGATAGTGGTGTGTTTCAGTGTTGCTATGTGGATAACTATCTGCATAACCTAGGACAGTAAAAAAGCTGTCCTAAGTGCTGTGTAGTTTGGGTATCCAGATACCAGCATTGCATATCCAGAATTTCTGAACCATGGAGGCCAGTGGTTAAATACTGGGGAGGTTTATGTTTAGTGGACCTTGAAATTTACACCGAGCTCTTGAATGTACTGCAGTATGTAAGAGGCGATCACGTGCATGCACAGCAGCAAGTTGCTGAATGAAATCACTTTTCCCTATTGACATGGAAAGGATCATAATTCCACCTCTGGCTGCCTTACATGCATCTGTAACACATGGCAGTATGACAGGCAACCACAGGTAACCTGATGGAAACGGAGTTCTCTGACATTCAGCAAGTAGCAACAGGAGTCATGCTGCCACTCTACCAGTCCTGACATCCAGGCGGCACGTCTTTTCACAGTTGCAGGCAGGCAAACAAATATATACAGCTACATAAGTACTTGCTACAGCATGTAATAGTTGTACAGGGCATGCCAGCACTGGCTCCCAAAGGGACATGTTAAGCCTTTTATTCCTAGTGTGTTTTTTTTTTTAGTTTACAATGCCATTTTGTAATACAAAAGAGCTTCAGTTTTTAAGAAGTTCTGGTGATTTGCTCCTGTTTGGAACATTTGCTATATTCTATCCTGCTAATAACTCCTTTCTATTATAATTGGACCTAAGAAATTTTAGCAATGCTCATTTGTATAATGCTCTTTATGGTGTGATTTTAATATTATTATAATATATATATATTTTTCATGTTACACGTCTAATATCATTTGCAGGCAGGCAGGTGGAATTAGCCCTTTAATCTCTTTGACAGCAACAACAGCTTTCCTGTAATGAGTCTCTGACATGAGGCTTTACTGTGGTACTTTTAAAAATTCTTTTTAATGCTCATTTTTATGTCAGTCATCATGATTGATTTTTAATATTATTATACATCTTTGTTTTGTGTTATATCTCTGCAACATGCTTCATCGTGATGTCAATCATCTTGAGAGAGGCGGAGATAGTATTTTAAATTCCTAGACAGCACCTACAACTTTCCTGTAACGAATCCCCGACGTGAGACTTTGATGCAGATTGCTAAGGGGTAAAGCAGTTGCTTTCGAGCCATTTTTCCATTCCCTTTCCCCTTTTGGAAGGTTATGGCACACTTGAGATATTTTTTGAGACCCCTTGTGATAGTTATGATTTAGAGTAATTTTTCTTCACTTGTCAGTTTAGCATTTTTTAGCACCATTTTGTTCGTACAGCATTTATGCGTAACCCCAGTGAGGTATTGTTGGTTATCCTTTTGATTATTGATTTTATGATGAATATCACCGTGTTGATAATTTATTATTTATTTTTTAAAACATTTACATTCCTTGTATACAAGAGCATGTTTACTAAAGTGCCCTAACTGTTAGCTGGGATTTGATGCTTGCTTAGGGAGCTTCGCTAACATTTAGCACAGGGCCCTGTGCTAAAAGTCCCATACTAACTGGTCAGAGTGCGATTGGATGTGGCCTGGGTGG
The DNA here is from genome assembly GCA_033557465.1 of Ichthyophis bannanicus. NCBI lineage: Eukaryota > Metazoa > Chordata > Amphibia > Gymnophiona > Ichthyophiidae > Ichthyophis > Ichthyophis bannanicus. The sequence goes on along the minus strand of CM066032.1, from coordinate 627,525,006 downwards.
GTTAGGGGCATAATGTAGGCTGCGTAAGTACACCCATTTGCTGACTAGCACAGTGCTGCCGGATAACATTCTGGTATCGGCAGGGGGGAAGACCCCCCCCCAAATATTAGCACGGGTCTCCATGCCAATTTGGAGGCACAATCGTGTGCTACCAGCATGCATCTTAGTAAAGATACTGTTTTTAACATCATCTATTAAAATCTTTTAGTATAAATTTCCTTTAATAAAATGATTTATTTATGAGTGGCATCGAGGAACACAGAAACATTTGGGTTCAAATGGAGGAAGTTTTTTTAAAGGGGAGAAAGTCTAATCAAAGTAGTTTGGAGAGGTAGACTTAATTTAGAAAATAAAAATAAAAATCCTCAAATAGTGCATAGTTTACAAGTTTGGAAACAAAATAGAAAATGATTAATACAAAATAAGAGGTACTCACAGTGTATGCCTCTAGAAGCCTGTTTTGAAAGAGGACAGGGACCAGAGATGGGCATTTTGAATAGATGGGTTAAGGCGGGGTTAAAATATATTTCACAAATAGTGAGATAGTGAGTAAAGAGGGCATTTTTGAATTTGAAAATTTTAAGGATCTATAAAGATTAGGAGATAGAGATTATTATGCTTATCTACAAGTGAGTCACTTTTTGAAACAATCAAAGGTGTGGCATGATCTCTGGGAAAATAGGGGGTGGTTTGAAGCATTGTGTTTAGGAAATTTGGGGCAGAAAGGAATTTTGTCCAAAATTTATAAAGATATAATGGAGGGGGGGGGGGGAATAAGAAATTGAGATACATGATAAAATGGGAAGAAGATTTGAAGATAAGATGGTCTGAGAAGGAATGGGATAAGGTAATACGAACAGTGGCAAGTATATCCATAGCCACAAGGGTAAAAGAGAATGCTTATAAATTGCTGTTCAGATGGTATTGGACTCCAGTACGTAAAAAAAGAGGTGGAAGGGGGATTAATGATCATTGTTGGAGGGGATGCAATGAGAAAAGGAATTGGTTGCATATGTGGTGGAATTGTAAGTGGATACAAGCCTTTTGGATTGAGATTTTGGAGTTGATATATAACATGACAGGATATCGAATACAAAGAAAGCCAGAGATTTGTTTACTACATCAATTAGATGTGGACATTCCAAAGAGAGTTAGTGGAGTGATACATCACTGTATAGTAGCTGCTAGAAATGAAATAGCACAACATTGGCAGGGGAAATCCATGCCACATAAGGCAGGATTTGAGAAAAGAGTGGCAGAGATGTGTTTGATGCATAGATTGACGGAGATGAGGCAGGGACAGGTGAGAAAGTTGTGGAACAATGGAAGAGTGTGTGTAAGTGGTTGGAAAAATGGAAGGAAGAATGAGTGGGAGTGCTAGAGAAAATATGAGAGGGATTTAAACTTTTAAACTAGATAATAGGGGAAAGCCGACGGTCGCCCAAGAGCGCATGGTTCGGAAGAATGTATCCTTGAAGGATACTACAAAAAGCAGAGAGGTTCCAAAAAAGAGTAAAGTAGCCCAAATGCCCTCGAGTATGGAGCAGACAGAACTTAAAGATCCCAAATTACCCATGTCTACCAATAGCCAAATTAATATGAATAAAATACAGTCTCTAAAATGCTTGTATGCAAATGCTAGAAGTCTACAAAACAAGATGGGAGAGTTAGAATATATAGCACTAAACGAGAGGTTAGATATGATTGGAATATCAGAGACATGGTGGAAGGAGGACAACCAGTGGGACACTGTGATACCTGGGTACAAACTAGATCGTAATGATAGAGCTGACCAAATTGGTGGAGGGGTTGCGCTCTATGTTAGAGAGGGCATTGAGTCAGAAAGGATTAAAGTTTTGCAAGAAACAAAATTTGCTGTAGAATCTCTATGGATTGAAATTCCATGTAAAAAGGGGAAGGCGATGGCAGTGGGGGTGTACTATCGTCCGCCTGGCCAGAATGAACAAATGGATGATGAAATGCTCAAAGAAATCAAGGAAGCTAGCAAACGTTACAGTGCAGTAATAATAATGGGTGATTTCAATTACCCCGGCATCGACTGGGTCAGTGTCACAACAGGACATGCTAGGGAGATAAAGTTCCTAGATGAAATAAATGACTGCTTCTTGGAGCAGCTGGTTCATGAACCAACCAGAGGGGAAGCAATATTAGACCTAGTCCTTAGTGGAACACCAGATGTAGTGCAAGAGATAAGGGTGTTGGGGCCACTTGGCAATAGTGATCATAGCATGATCGCCTTTGATTTAATTAGTGGAGGAGGGATAGTAAGGAAATCCACAGTACTACCCTTTAACTTTCGAAAGGGAGACTATGATAAAATGAGGAAAACAGTTAAGAAAAAACTAAGAGGAGCAGTTGCAAAGGTTAAAGACGTACGTCAAGCTTGGGTGTTGTTGAAAAATACTATCTTGGAAGCCCAGACCAGCTGTATTCCACGCTTTAAGAAAAGTGGAAGGAAGTCCAAAAAATTGCCAGCATGGTTTAAAGGTGAGGTCAGAGAGGCTGTTGTTGCCAAAAAAGCATCTTTCAGGAAATGGAAAAAAGAGCCAAACGATGAAACCTGGAAACAGCACAAGCACTGGCAAGTCAAATGCAAGGCATTGATAAGGCAGGCAAAGAGAGAATTTGAGAAGAAGCTTGCTGCGGAAGCAAAAACGCGAAATAAAGACCTTTTCAAGTACATTCGTAGGAAAAAACCTGTGAGAGAGTCAGTTGGTCCATTAGATGATAAAGGGGTTAAAGGAGCACTAAGAGGCGACAAGGCGATAGCGGAGAGATTGAATGAATTCTTTGCTTCGGTCTTTACTGAGGAAGATGTAGGGATGTTACCCATGACTGAAGTGGTATTTAAAGGTGTGGAAGAATTGAAGGAAATATCGATACATCGGGAAGATGTCTTACAACTATTAGATAAACTGAAGAGTAGCAAATCACCTGGGCCGGATGGTATACATCCAAGGGTGTTGAAAGAACTGAAATTTGAGATTGCAGACCTGCTATCAGTAATCTGTGAACTATCATTAAAATCATCTCTAATACCTGAGGATTGGAGGATCGCCAATGTAACACCAATTTTTAAAAAGGGTTCGAGGGGTGATCCTGGAAACTACAGACCAGTGAGCCTGACATCAGTACCGGGAAAAATGGTAGAAACCATCATAAAGAATAAAATTACTCAGCATGTAGATAGTCACGACCTAATGGGAGACAGCCAACATGGCTTTAGACAAGGAAGATCTTGTCTTACTAATCTGTTATGTTTTTTTGAAGGAGTGAATAAACAGGTGGACAAAGGTGAGTCGGTTGATATTGTGTATCTGGACTTTCAGAAAGCCTTTGACAAGGTCCCTCATGAGAGACTTTTGGCAAAACTAAAGAGTCATGGGATAGGAGGCAGTGTACTACTGTGGATCAGGAACTGGTTAAAAGATAGAAAGCAGAGGGTAGGGCTAAATGGCCAATTTTCCCAATGGAGAAAGGTGAATAGTGGTGTACCCCAGGGATCTGTGCTGGGTCCGCTGCTTTTTGACATATTCATAAATGACCTGGAAAGTGGAATAACAAGTGAGGTTATCAAATTTGCAGATGACACAAAACTATTTAAAGTTGTTAAAACCCAGGAGGATTGTGGAAAATTGCAAGAGGATCTTGATAAATTGGAAGACTGGGCATCAAAATGGAAGATTAAATTTAATGTGGAGAAGTGCAAGGTTATGCACCTGGGGAAGAACAACCCAAACTATGGTTACACGATGCAAGGTTCCACATTAGGAACCACCACCCAGGAAAAAGATTTAGGCGTCATTGTGGATACCTTGTTAAAACCCTCGGCCCAGTGTGCAGCGGCGGCCAAGAGAGCAAATAGAATGCTAGGTATGATAAGGAAAGGAATGGAAAATAAAACAAAAGATATTATAATGCCTCTATATCGTTCCATGGTGAGACCACACCTTGAATATTGTGTGCAATTCTGGTCGCCGTATCTTAAAAAGGATATAGCGATTTTAGAAAAGGTTCAGAGAAGAGCCACCAAAATGGTAAAGGGGATGGAAGGCTACTCCTATGAAGAAAGGCTAAAAAGGTTGGGGCTCTTTAGCCTGGAGAAGAGACGGCTGAGGGGAGATATGATAGAAGTCTATAAATTAATGAACGGAGTGGAACGGGTAAACGTAGATCGATTGTTTACCTTATCAGAATATGGAAAGACTAGGGGACATGCAATGAAGCTACAGGGTAAACTATTTAAGACTAATAAAAGAAAATATTTTTTCACTCAACGTGTAATCAAACTCTGGAATTTGTAGCCGGAGGATGTAGTAAAGGCTGTTAGTGTAGCTGGGTTTAAAAAAGGTTTGGACAAGTAACCGGGTAAGGCGGCATGTCACCTCTCGCCCCCCCCCCCCCGCCCGGGCCCCACCCCCACTTTCCCTTCCCCGACAGATTCATTTAACACAAATCACATGACAACCATTTGGGATTTAAACTGGTCGCTGATTTAATAACATTTTAAAATTAATTCAACATAAACACCTTTTTAAATCCCCCCCCCCCCCAAGCAGAGCGAGCTCTCACCCGCCATGTTAGTAGCAAGGTGACGCCGCATCCGCTTCCCCCCGGGCACCGGACCGACATTCTCCACGCCCTCCCTCTTCCGGCTTCGCCATGCTATTAGCAAAAGCCTGAGGGGTTAACCGGGTCGGGGGTACCCCACCCCCGCCCTCATGCTTGCCACCGGCTCCGGACCCCGGAAACCTCCGGGATCCCGCCAAAGCCCACCCCCTTCCAGCTGCAACAACCCCAAACCCCCCCCCAACCAAAGCTTCCCCCAGCTAGGGTGGGCGGGCGGGACGTCCGGAGCCTTCAGCCTTGACCCAGCAACTGCCGATGCAGAGCTGGGTCCCCGCGCCACCCACCCCACCCCCCTCCCCCGCTGCCGGGTCCTAGCCTCCCCATTGGCTCCCGGGCGTTTTAAACGCCGCGGGGAGCCAATGAGGCGCCCGGCCGCGCGGGCACCAACGAGCCGCGCGCCGCCGAAACCGAGGGGGGGGGGAGCGAACGGCCCGCCACCCCCCCGGTTAGGAGCGGCCACGCGGACGGGGCCCGCGGCCTTACTGTAACCGGGTAAGGCGGCATGTCACCTCTCGCCCCCCCCCCCGCCCGGGCCCCACCCCCACTTTCCCTTCCCCGACAGATTCATTTAACACAAATCACATGACAACCATTTGGGACTTAAACTGGTCGCAGCTTTAATAACCTTTTAAACATAATACAACATCAACACCTTTTTAACTCCCCCCCCCCCAAGCAGAGTGAGCTCTCACCCGCCATGTTAGTAGCAAGGTGACGCCGCATCCGCTTCCCCCCCGGGCACAGGCCCGACATTTTCCACGCCCTCCCTCTTCCGGCTTCACCATGCTATTAGCAAAAGCCTGAGGGGTTAACCGGGTCGGGGGTACCCCACCCCCGCCCTCATGCTTGCCACCGGCTCCGGACCCCGGAAACCTCCGGGATCCCGCCACCGGCTCAGGTCAGCCACGACCAGAGCCGCCCCCCAAAGGTAAGCTGCGACCAGCCCTCGCCCCCAACGGAATACCTTCCAAGGCCTCCTGCCAATCGTTAAGCAATAAATCTAGCCCTATCGGGGACAAGTGCACCCCATCCGGCCTATAGAGGCCTGGGCAGTCCACGTCCACCCAAGGGTGAAAAATTTGACAGCCCCCTCGCTGGCCCACCCACCGGCCAATTTGATGGTTAATTTTGGTCAGACCCCTTGACCACCGTCGCTGAGCCCTACAGGACGGCCTTGGAATGATATCCGACCATAGCAAAATTACATCCGGAAACATCCCCAAAACCACCCCAAAGTCCTTGATAGCTGCTCGAATCAACTGCCGGCAAGTCCATGAAGCGAGATCATTGCCACCTAAGTGGAGCAGCAACACGTCCGGGGCGCCGCTGGTACGCTGGAGGTGCCGAAGCAAAGGCAGGAGTTGGATCCACCGGAGTCCGCGCTCGCCCAGCCATGTGATCGTCACCGCCCGCTCAGAAAGTCCTAAGTTCAGCCCCACTGGGCGCGTCGCTGCTCGCCGCCCAGCCCAGAAGACAAAGGAGTGGCCAAGAATCCAGCAGCTTCCACGCTCCACACCTGAAAGACAAAGAATAGCCCCGTTAGAGCCCCCCCCCCACTCCCCTACAAACGCACATAGCTGTGGAAAGCTCCCGACCGCCAACGCCCTATGCGCTGAATCTCCGGATCGGGCAGCCCGGCCACCGCCGCACTTGTCTCCGCCCCGATCCGGATGGAATGGGGGCGAAGGCACCCGGGTTCTCGCCTATCTGTCGCAATGCTAGCCGCAGCACTGCGGTAAATTGAAAACGCGTAAGAACCCGCTCGTCTTGATGGATAAAAAGGCTACCGCCAACCCTCGGACGAACGCTTAAGTACGCTTGCAGTAACGCGACCGGACACGAGGGGGAACCCTGAACCGCTGCCAAGTCCACCCAGATACCTTTTCCCGCCTGATCCGTCTTAGAACGGGCAAAGCGGATACGAACCCTACTCCCGAGCAAGTGCACGTGATGCACATGCACCTCCCTCCCATTGTGAAGCCGACCCGACTCCGCAACCAGCTCGCCCACCCGAAATGCGCCGAAAAAGGCTAACGAAAAAACGGCCCGAAAAAGCACCCCTTCATAGTAGGAGGACACCACCTGCGGCAAGACCCCGCATAACCGACGCAGTAAGTCATGAGTAATCGGACGCCGCCAATCCCCAAGCGAGGGGCTGGCCCGCTCCCAACCCCGCAACAATGTACGCGGTAAAAATCCCCCTCCCGCCCCCCCCCCACCCGAGAGCCCGTGCGAAAAAGGCAAACCCTGCTAAGTTCTTCCGGACCGTGGTCCGTGACAGGCCCTGTCCCTTAGCCGCCGCCACATACTGACCCAGAAGCAGATCCGACGCTGGCCCAGGACGCCAGCCATGTAGCAGCAAGAAGGACACCACACTGCAGTAGCCACGTTGATACGCGTCCCAAGTCGCCGAGGAGACGGACTTCCGCAACAGCTCGATCATGGCTGTAGGCCAATCCGCCATAAATGCTCCGGGACCGCAGATCCCATGTCGTCCGCATCCGGCGCCAAGGTCCGAAACAGCGCCCACTTGAAACGGGAAAGAGCATCGGCAATCAGGTTATGACTCCCAGGAATATGACGAGCCCTAATCACTAAATTCAACTGCAAGCATGACAAGACCACCCGCCGCATCAGGTCGGCTACCGGCTGACATCTTGGGGAATAGTTATTGATGACCGACACTACTGCCTCGTTGTCGCACCACCAGCGCACTCTGCGATTGCGGAGTCTGTCCGGCCACAACGACAGGACCACTAAAATGGGAAACAACTCGAGGAAGGTAATATTCCTCGTAAGCCCCACCGCTCGCCAAGATTGAGGCCAGCCTTCCGCGCACCATGCGCCCCCAAAATAAATCCCCAACCCGGAACTTCCTGCGGCATCGGTATACAACTGCAGATCCGCAGAAGTCACTTCTGGGTCTCTCAGCACCGTGGTACCATTAAAGTCACGAAGAAATTCGTCCCAAATCCGCAGGTCCGCCCGCAAGCTGCGGGATATCCGAATCCGATGATGCGGCCTAAAGACGCCCGCAGTAGCTGCGGACAACCGGCGCAAGAACACTCTCCCCATCGGGATCACCCGACACGCAAAATTCAGGGACCCTACCAAAGACTGCATCTCCCGCAGCGTTAGCTTACGAGAACCCAGCGCGTTGGAGACCAACACCCGCAGACCCGTAACTTTCTCCGCAGGCAAGCGGGCCACCAACGCCACGGAATCCAGCTCCACTCCCAAAAAGGTAAGAGTAGTCGCCGGACCCGCCGTCTTATCAGATGCCAACGGAACCCCCCACACGCGGGCCAATTGGACAAACCCATCCAACAAAGCCTTGCACTGCCCCGTATGCGCCGGCCCGACGAAGAGGAAGTCATCTAAGTAATGCACTACCGAGCCGCATCCCACCCAGTCCACGAATGCCCAGTGTAAAAAGGAGCTAAACTGTTCGAAATACGCACAGGAAATCGAACAGCCCCTAGGCATGCATTTGTCGAAGTAAAATTGCCCTTCGAAGCAAAACCCCAACAAAGGGAAAGCAGAAGGGTGCACCGGCAATAAACGGAAAGCGGATTCAATATCCACTTTGGACATCAAGCACCCTGGCCCACAGGCACGTACAAGCTCAACAGCCTCATCAAAGGATGCGTAACGCACGGCACACAAAACCTTGGGAATGTGATCATTAACGGAGGAACCAATAGGAAAAGAAAGATTATGTATCAGGCGATACTTCCCCGGCTCCTTCTTTGGAATGATACCCAATGGAGAAACCACACACTCCGCAAAAGGGGGCTCTCCGAAAGGGCCTGCCACCCTACCTAAGGCCAACTCAATCGCCAACTTGTCCCGTACCAGCTGCGCGAAACGCCGCACCGAAGGCGAATTCCGCGCCTTGTGCACCCCTACACTGCCCACCACCGGTATGGGAAACCCCTCCTTAAACCCACATTCCAATAGACCGCTGACCTGTCGCTCCGGATACTTCTTAAGCCACGGGCCTAACCCATCAATCGCAACCGGGGTGGGGGCCACACTCCAAACGTCCCTATTACTTGTGGCTGGGGGCAGACACGCCCCCGCCACTCTTCTTGACACACTTGAGAGCGGGGTGACCCCCATTACAGACGGAACAGGCGTGCCGGAATTTGCAATCCGGAAAGGGGCAGGACGACTTGTTGTAGCGCCAACACAAGTCCCCCGCGGCCCCCCCCCCCGGAGTTCTCTGCAAAACTTGGGGCACGCCCCGATCGAAAGGGCCGATCCGCCCGCGTAGGGGTGACTAGTCCACCTCTTTGCCCACCCATACTCCCCCCGCCCGGTCTGATCGCCATCTGCGTTAGCCACAGATTAATGTCCTGGGTTCCCCACAACAACAGGCGATTCTCCTCCATCTTATCACGAAATTTCTCATCATAGTTGAGCCAAGCCCAACCGTCATGAGTCTGTGAGGCCTCCAGTATGGAATCCGCGTAAGCCAACAGCATACCGTACTGCTCCGGATGCAAATGACCCCACACACTTGCCAAGCGCAAGAAAGACCGAGTCCAATTAACCACATTCCGGGACACTCTCTTGACCCTACCCGCCTTTTCGTCCTCCTTACGCTTCCGTCGGCTATCCCCCGACCGTTTTCGACCTTCGAGTAAGCGGAAAATATCCACGTAACGACGTTTTAAAATCTTTTTCCGCAGTGTCTTTGGCACCCCCTCCCATAACTCCGAGAAAAACGCCACCGAAGGAACCGAACCCGCCTGTCCCACACCGACCTCCCCGCCAGCGGCTTGCGGACTCCCGGCCAAGTCGTCTGACACCGAGCTGGACGAAGACACAGAAGTTGAAGAGGAGGAGGACCCCGAACGCCGCCGCCGGTGACCAGAACACCGCCTGCACTTGGTCGATCGCTTCCTACCCCCTTTCCCTGCCCTCCCCCTAGCAGCCAACTCACCTGCCACTGGTGCTGCTACCTCGGAAGACCCGCCCGGCTCCTGCGGCGCCAACGCAGATGCTTCCGCTCCTCCACCGCTTCCAACAGACACGGGGTCTCCACTTGTGCTCGCCCTCCCGGCGTCCAGCTGTCCAGCCGGAGCCCCCGACGGATGTCCCAAGTAGTGCCAGCCAGTCGAAACCTGCGGAGAAAAAACAGGGAAAGGCGAAGGAACACCCGCCCCCGGCCAAGGCGGCTGCCACGCCCCTAGCCATTCCGCGCGGGACGAACCTTGACCCCCGCCCTGCCAATGCGCCCACATGGGGGAATAGGCAGCCCCAGCCGGAGCAGATCCACCCCCCGGACTCGCGGCGTCCAACACCACAGTGGTCGACTGAGGAGCCGCTCCTTCACCCACCCCCGGGGGACCTGTAGCAACCCCCGAGCCACCAGGGGCCTCTCCCCGCCCCAAAGCACCCCTAGCCGGGGCCGGTGACCTACCACGCCGGCCCCCAGCTGACCGGCCAGCCGAGACCCCTCTACTCGCCCGCCCCCCAGGCCTGGTGACAGGGCGAGTACCATGATCAGATGCTGGGCCACGGCTCGGAGCCCTGCCTCTGGCCCCTCTGCCAAGAGGAGTCGAGCGCCCCAACGGAGCAGGATCACCTCTCCGAAGACCAGCCGGCTTAGCCTTCCCAGGCCCGTGGCGCTCACCGGAACCCCCTTTCTTCCCTCCCCCGGCCATGGCTAAAGAATGGGCCGGAGGCAAGCTGGAAACTGCTTGCACAAGGGTAGCTCACTTGGTGACTACAAATTCAGGGAAAGTAAATAATTTAGAAGGAAACATAAGTAGATTTTTTTTTTTTTTTTAAATCTAAGGACAAGCTAGGTTTGAACCCACAACCTTCTAAATAAGAAACAGCACTCTAAAAGCTGAGCCACCAGTCAGTGAGGCAGGTGTAAGGGGACAAAGACCACAATATTAGAATACCACTTGCCTGAAGAGCCAGGAGCCTCCCGACTCCCCTGCCGCTGGATCGCCGCCCCCGGAGCTCAACAGACGGTGCCGCTCCGCGTGCAGACTCACGCTGCTACCCCAGGCCCGCTCGAGCAACAAGGATAGCGCGCCGCAAGCCCGCACACGTCCGGAGCCTCCAGCCTTGACCCAGCAACTGCCGATGCAGAGCTGGGTCCCCGTGCCACCCACCCCACCCCCCTCCCCCGCTGCCGGGTCCTAGCCTCCCCATTGGCTCCCGGGCGTTTTAAACGCCGCGGGGAGCCAATGAGGCGCCCGGCCGCGCGGGCACCAACGAGCCGCGCGCCGCCGAAACCGAGGGGGGGGGGCGAACGGCCCGCCACCCCCCCGGTTAGGAGCGGCCACGCGGACGGGGCCCGCGGCCTTACTGTTCCTGGAGGAAAGGTCCATAAAACATTATTAAGAAGGGACCCAGGATATCAATGCTTGAACCAGTACAAGCATTGTGGAACCTGTGTCCCTTGGGGAAACTGCTAGGTACGTATGACCTAGATTGGCCACTGTTGGAAACAGAATGCTGGGCTTGATGGACCTTGGTCTGACCCAGTATGGCATATCTTATGTTCTTATGTTCTTATGTTCTTATGATTTTATACAAAATTTAAATAAAATTTTACTGGAAGGATAAATGGTGATTGGGTGAAAGGAGAGAGGATATTAATTCAATAATGGATGAGGATGGATGAGCGGGGGAGGGTGGGAGAGGGTGGTTAGAAAGGGAATGGTGTAAAGAGTATTTAGAGTAATATATGAATTAATAAATAGAATATATAATTGTTAATAAATACAAGTGTTGTGGGAAGTTTGATACATAAATGTTATGTGTAGTTTGATTCATGTTAAGTGATGTTTGTAATGATACTAAATACTTAATAAAATGATCAAATGGAAAAAATATATTACCTGTTTTTATTATGATTCACATGTCTGTTTTAAAGAGATGAGCTGTTCCAACCCCTCGCCCTCCCCTTTATTTAATAGCTGCTGCAGAAGCCTGTGTGGTGAGTGAAAGTACATCATGACCTTTTAATACTGTCAAAGCATATCATGATTTCTTTTTAAGATTGAGTGCATAAGAAGTGAAATATAATGAGACTAGTTAGTTATTTTTGCCAGTTGATGAGCATTTATACCACCAGCTTTATATGTGTCTTTTTTTTTAAGTGCCTTCAAGCCAATGCTGACTGCTGGTAGCCCCTGGGTTTTTTTTGGCATGGGATGACCAGAAGTAGATTATCAGGCTATTTCTTCTAAGATCATGGAGGGTAGGGTGACTTGCCCAAGGCCACAAGAAGTGCCAGCAGGAATTGAACCCAAATTTGCTGGGTAGCAAGTTGCTGCTCTAACCATTAGGCTACTCCTCCATTATATATGTTTAGCACTTTTTTTAAGACAGTTTTTTTCCTACGTATAATTTTATTTGCCCTTGATCAAGCATACGTTTTATGAACTGCACATTTTACCCCTACATAATATACATAGGGAGAGATATTCAATGCATTTTATCCTACATAATATACATAGGGAGAGATATTCAATGCATTTTAACCGGTTAACAGACCTGCTACACTACTACTACTATCATTTATTAACCGGCTAAAGCACGCTTAGCCTGATATTCAGTGGCACTAACTGGTTAGCACCTGCTGAATATCCTCTCAGACCATGGAAAAAATGCCCTGGAGCAGTCTCTGGGCAGACTCGAGGCAGCAATGGCCGCTGATAGTGGCAATATTCAGTTATTAACGTGATAGCTTAACTGGGAGATATGATAGATCCATTTAAACACCTCCATGGTATAAATACACAAGAGGTGGCCTTCCAAAAGATGAAAGGAAACTCTGGAATAAGGAGGTCATGGTATGAGGATTAAAGGGGATAGACTCAGAAGTCATCTGAGGAAATATTTAATTATGGGAAAGGTGGCAGAAGTGTGCCACAGCCTCCCAGTGGTGGTGAACTGTATCTGAATTCAAGAAAGCATTTGAAATGTATATACTGTCATTTCCTATGTTTCTAACAATACAATTAAGCACAGAAGGCATATCAACTATTCATATTCAAAAAGATCACAATGTACTCACAAGGGTAGACAAGAGGCTCCCCATGGTACCTTCTTGCAGGTCTCTATACTGGTTGTCCAGCATCTCCAGGAGTACGCTACTACTATTATTTATTTTATTTATTTATTACTATTTAGCTCATGGATTTCTATTGGTAGTTCAAGTTGAGTTACATTCAGATACGTAGTTATTTTCCTGTTCCCAGAAGACTTACAACCTAAGTTTGTAGCTGAGGCAATAGAGGGTTAAGTGACTTGCCCATGGTCACAAGGAGCACCAGTGGGAATTGAACTCAGATCTACAAGGCGCACACAGCACTGTAAATATAGATGTAAGAGACAGACCCTGCTCATCAGAGCTTACAATCTAATATTAGGGGCATACTTAGGGGCTTTTCTTCTGCGCAGTTTGAGTTTGGTGTTGTTGCCGTTGTCGTGGAGGTGTGGTCCTCCGCCGTCAACACTGTCCCGTTCTGTTGCTGCCCAGGTGGGTGGTTTGTCTTGGTCTGGCACCTCAGCTGGGACCTGTCCGTCTTGGGAGACCCTGCCAGTGGTTGAACTGCCGATGGTTTGGCTCTCGGCGTCGCTTGTGTATGCAGGCCCTCGCAGCACGACAAGCTGCAAACCAAGTGAGAGAAAAAGCCATGATATAAGTTAAAATTGGTTAGACAAATGAGATCAATTTTTGAGATTGCAAGATTTTCGGATAGTGGTTCAACTGAGGTTCTTGAGTCATCTGGACTACTGTAATTCATTATTCATGGGAATGTCTAAGAAGTTAGTATATAAATTACAACATATTCAAAATACTGCAGAAAAAATGATTACCCACGGTGCTTATAGGGAGGGAGTAACCCCTGTGTTGTTGAACCTTCATTAGTTGCCAACTGAATATTGTTTAAAGTGCTTTGTATTGCATTTAAAGCTATTCCTAAGATTATTCCTATATATTTATTAGATAAGTTAATGAGATCTTCACGATCTGCTACTCATGCTTATGTTGCTGTCTGCCTCTTCTTTTCGTCAGACGAGGATTATAGAAACATGTTTTTCAGAGGCAATTCCTAATTTGTAGAACAGTTTACCAATAGAGATTAGGGATTCTGTAGACTATCAACCGTTTTGAAAATTATTGAAGACCTGGGTGTTTCAGAAATATTTTTCAGAATTTACTTGATGTAACAATGTTTTTATAAAATGGTTCCATTCATATCTGACAGAGAGATTTTTACAAGTAAAGATCGGGCAAAAAACCTCTCTACCCATAAAAGTATTACAAGGTGTACCACAAGGTTCTGCTCTTTCATCGCTTCTTTTCAATATTTATATGCAGCCAATATGCAATATTCCATTAAAAAGTGGCATAAAGTATACAATTTATGCTGACGACATTATGATTTTCACAACTGTCTCTATTGAGAAACCTGATTTTTCCAGCATTACAGATTGTCTCTCAAAAATGTCCACCTGGTGTAAAACCAACAACATGGAAATTAATTTTAGCAAAACAGAGGCGTTATTTGTATCTCGTAACCATAATTTTGCACATCCACCTGACCTCAAGATAGATAATACAATTATTCCTATTAAATCGGAAGTGAAATATATCTAGGTTTAATTAAGCAGTCACTCAAGCCTTTACAGTTAGCGCAAAACACCGCTGCACGTATAATTTTTGGTCTATCAAGTAAAGAGCATATAACTCCCATCTTAAAGGAGCTTCACTGGTTACCCATAGCATCTCTCATAAAATATAAAACAATAATTTATATTTTCAAGATAAAGCAACAATGTTCTGCAGAAAGCCTGACGTATCTCATACAGTCAGATATTAGCAACAGACCTAGAAGAAGTGGGTCTGACAATAGAGTCAGCTCCTCAAATGACGTCAGAAAAACACGTAAGGACACCTCTGAGAGAGCTTTCTCTTTTGCTGCGCCTTCCATCTGGAACTCGCTACCTAATGATCTGAGAGCAGCTCAGGGCATCAATGACTTTAGGAAGCAACTGAAAACGGTTTTGTTTATGGAAATCTACGGTCATGCAATCAACTAATTAATTTTTAAGAAAGCAAATCATATATATATATATTGTATAATAGCTCATATTATAGTATAGCTCACAATGTAGATAGTGCACCTTATTCCAAGACATTATATCATATATTTACAAACTATGTATCTTTTATCACTGAATGTTTCACTATTATTTGTTATATTTTCGTTTGTTGAACCGCTTTGATTGTATGATAAGGCGGTATAAAAATCCAATTAAATAAATAAATAAAATTTAAAAAAGGAGAATAAGGTGATCAGGATACAAAAGCAGCCTTGAAGAGGTGGGATTTTTAGCCTACATTTGAATAGGGCCAGAGATGAAATCTGGTGTACTAACTTGGATAGTTTGTTCCATGCTTATGGAGCAGCAAGGTGGAATGAACAAGTCTGGAGTTGGCAGTGGCAGAGAAGGGCGCAGATAAAAGGGTTCCGCCAGAGAAGCAGATTTCCCGAGGAGGGATATAGGGTGAGATAAATGAGGAAATGTAGTAAGGAGCTTTAGAATGAAGGCACCAAAAGGTGGTAGGAGAAGTTTGAACTGGATGTGGAAACGAATAAGGAGCCAGTGAAGTGACTTGAGAAGAGGGGCATGTGATCATAGTGACATTGACAGAAGATAAGCCATGCAGCTGAGTTTTGAACAGATTGAAGAGGGTGGGGGTGGAGAGTGGGGGGGGGGGGGAAAGATGATTCAGAGGGAGAACAGTGAGGGTTGGGTTGCAATAGTCTAGGCAGGAGGTAACTAGAGAATGGACAAGAGTCTTAGTAGTGTGTTCAGAAAGAAAGGGATGAGTTTTGCTGATGTTAAAAAGAAAGAATCAACAGGTTTTAGCTATCTGTTGGATGTGTGTAGAAAAAGAGGAAGAAGAGTCTAAGATGACCCCGATGTTGCCAGCTGAGGAAATAGGGAGGAGGGTGTTATCTTAGAAATAGAGAAAGGAGGAAGGGGAGAAATGGACATAGAGAAAAAGACAAGGAGCTCAGTTTTGGCCTTGTTCAACTTCAGACAGTGGTGGAACAGGCAGGCAGCAAGCAACATGGGACAAAGAGGCTGAGATACAGGCCTGGATTCCTGGAGAGATTTCAGGTGAAGAGAGATAGCTCTTAGAGTCATCAGCGTAAAATTGGTAGTGAAAACCATGGGAGGAGATAAATGCACCAAGAGACTGAATGTAGAGAGACAAAAAGAGAGCTCCCAAGACAGAGCCTTGATTTACACCGACAGAAAGTGGGATGGCTTAAAGGGAAAAGTCTCAGGCCCCTTATAATGAGCTGGAAAGATCTCATCCTCAAAGTCAGACAGGCAATGAATGAAATAACAGCATGACAATCACAGCTGTGGGCTTCTTAGCTTCCTTTTTCAAATGTAGGAGGTAAGTATTTTTATTCTCCTAAGTTGTCAAATAAATGTTTGCTAGAAATGTTTCTGAGCCCCTCTCAGGGGGTAAATCAAGCTCTGATTTCTCTGTACAACACATAATCTTTGCTGGGCTCATGCAGGCATGCTAAATTGCGTGTTATATTAAATTTTGATTAACTTGACTTGCACTTGGCTGATTTTGTGAAAAGTTTTTCTTTTCTTTCGTATTGAACATTCCTTAACTCTGAATTCTAAGGTTCAGGTCCTGCACTTGTGCAGCACTATCAGTGAAAGGTCATTGGGAGTAGGTCCATGCCAGAAGACAGGTTTACCATACTCCATGCATTTTGTTATGCCAGGCTGCAAACTCTGAAATTAGCCAGGGGAAAATCATTCCTCCAGGAAACAAAAAATCATCCTTTCGGTTAGGGGTATGTTTCTTAAAATGTGCTAACCATTACCACGGGATGGCATGCTAACAGCACAGAGACCCATGTTAAAAATCCCATGCCAATCTGTTAGCATGTGATTGGGTGGGAACTTGATAGGTTAGAGGTGTAATGTGGGTATTAACGGCACATCATGGTTAGCATGGGCATTTTGAGCATATGTTAATTGCATCTGTTGCCATTAGGGAGGGTGCACCTAATGCCATCTCAGTGGATGGTAGTACGTGCACCCCCATGCTGGTTAGCACATTTCTGTGCATTAGCATCATAGAAGGAAGTGACAAGACAGGAAGTCATGCCAACATTTATCACTCTGTGGTATCTTTTACCTTTTTCTCCCTCTTTCTTTTCACTTATCTCTTGTAGAAGTAGGGATGTGTGTTTCTTAGCATGCACTTGGGTCATTAATGTGCCTTAAAAATTGTAATATGTGCAAAATCAGTTTAACATAAGAATGTATGAAACGTCATGCTGAGTCAGATTAAGGTTCAGCGAGCCCAGCATCCTCTCTCTGACAGTAGCCAGTCCAGAACACAAGTACCTAGGAGATCACAGATAGATCTAGTTCTCATAGCTCGTTTATAGGGAAGAGCAATGGCTTTCCCAAGTCCACCTAGCTAATAGGTTTATAAGTGGGCTTGTCCAAGGCTCTTTTGAATCCTGCTGTGTTAGTTGTTTTGACCACATCTTCTGACAACACATTCAACAGCTTGGTTATGTGCTGCATGAAATACGCTTTCTACAAATTGTTTTCAATATGCTCAGCATTAGTTTCATCTAAACAAAAAAGTTACTACCCCAAACTAACAAAAGAAAAAATTAAGACAAGCATGAGATGCACAAAAAACAAAAAACAGAACAAACTAACCCCAATGCTGCAGAAAAAACCACCATTAAAGGAGGAAAAAAGACCTCAGTAATCTCCAATGTGAAAACATAAGGAGTAGAGTCTGTCAAGAAGACGTATAAATTGTTTTTAGACCGTTGATGTTATCAGTAGTCTGTTCTTTGATTTAGACATTCATACGTCTTCTTGACAGACTCTACTCCTTATGTTTTCACATTGGAGATTACTGAGGTCTTTTTTCCTCCTTTAATGGTGGTTTTTTCTGCAGCATTGGGGTTAGTTTGTTATGTTTTTTGTTTTTTGTGCATCTCATGCTTGTCTTAATTTTTTCTTTTGTTAGTTTGGGGTAGTAACTTTTTTGTTTAGGTATATATATTGGCCCCTTGGGAATTTATTATTTTTTTGACATATAGAGAATACTATGGCAGCATTAGTTTCATGGCATCATGTTCTCTTGTATTTGTGTAGTTTGCAAGGTCAAACAGCTATTTCTTGTTTAGCTTTTCCAACCTATTCTTGATTTTATAAACGTCTATCATATTGCCTCTCAGAGGTCTTCTCTCCAAGCTGGAGCCCTTTTCTATTTAGCGTTTCTTCAAAATGCAGGTGCTCTATCCCCTTTAAAATTTGTGTGACCCTTCTCTGAATCTTTTCTAGTTCTGCTATATCTTTACTGAGATACTTCAGACTAAGAGAAAAAAGTGGAAATTTTCATCTTACATTTGAGCATGATACTGCTAAGGACAAAACACTTAGAAAAGTGTACGCATACAGTGTGACACAATGGTGCATTTCCTTTTACCCCATGTGGGGGACGTAATTAAAGCAGCCATGTTAAGTATGTTCCCATGGCTTAGAAAGGGATGTCTGAACCAATTGTATGTACAGTATATATCTCCACAGGCATAGTTTATCTATTTATCTTTGGAGATGTGCAGATGGCATGTCAGAGGTGGTATGTGTGAGTGTTAAAGGGAGAAATTTCTCCAAACAGGTCAGTTTTGCGCATATCATGACAGTCATGAACCTGATTCCTAAGCCAGGGAATGTGGAGTACGATCTCATTCTCTTAAATTTACTGCTAATGCTCAATGTAGTACTGGCATTGTGCCAAAAGAGAGCTTCCTTCTGGAGTTCGTAAGACGTAACATGTCTGGGTAATTTATCAAGGTGTGATTGGAAATTTTGCCTAATCCGGCCTGTCGCTCCCACTACAATGAGAAATATTTCTGTCTCTTTCTGCCAGATTTTATTGATCTCTAACTGAAGTTCTTTGGACTTCCTCTCCCCTCTACAACATTCACAGAATAATTGCTGGAACCGACACTTCTATTATCAATGCCGTTCTTTTGTTTTTCTCCTTTACCCTATGTCTGGTTTCCTCGCATCTAGTTTCTAATCCATTCAAATGCACTCTCTGTAATTCTCTTGGGGTCATGATCCCGGTTCTTTTCGAATACAGTGATATTGTAGACCTTATAAAGTTTCTAATGGATGAGACATGCGACCTTGTATCTGTCTGTATAGAAATTTTCTGCCATCAGAACTTCACAACCAACTACAAGATGGTAACCTTTCCAGCTCTTTCTTAATAGAATCTGCATATGTCTGTTTTAGCAGTCTTCTCTGTGCTCGCTGTGAATCATCTCATCCATAATCCATTCTCCTGGATTATAAATCTCTTATTCTTAGACTTCAGTTCATCTCTCCTTAACCACTTGTGTGTTCTTTTTTTTGCAAATTCTGTTGCTTCTTTCCCTGTGTATACTGGTGGATTCTCATTCACTCCTTCTACTTGTTGGAATGTCTGTCATAGCTTGATAATGAAGGTGGATTCTGGCCATTTACTTTCATACTGCAACACTTTTCATCCATTTGCATCTGTTGATGCTGTTAAGTAGGCCCATTCCTCCTTAGAGTCAGTCTGGGCATACACTGATTCTTATAAACCATCTTGTAGGCATGGAGGAGTTTTCTTGTTTGTGCATCTAGTTTCTCAAGATATTTCAAAGGCCAGTCTACAATTCCAAAGCTATATGAGAGTATAGAGATTGCAAGCTTATTTTTTGTTGTTAGTGCACTTTTGTGAATCAGCTCCAGTCTCTTGTAATGCACTTTGCTGGTCTTTTCTCAATACTTTATGCTAAATTGTTGCTTCTTCCTCTACTCTGAGATATTTATATACACCTTCATGTTCAAGTTCCTTTATGCTACTGTCATCGGTTAGAGAGATGCTTTTAGTTGTCCTCAATTTCCCACCAAGAGAGGCTGCCGTAGCACATTTGTCCAGACTGAAAGTCATTCTGGTGTCATCTGAGAAGCTTTCTACTAGATGGAGTTATTCTGCTAGATGTTTATTACTAGGACTAAAGAACATCCAGATGTCTTCAAATAGTAAATGTGATGTATCTTCTGTGTCTTTGCTGGCTTTAGAATTAAGGGTAGACCCATACCCCAAAGAGTCAAGACGTACACTCAAAGGATTAAGTGCTATACAAAACAAGAGTTGTGACAAAGCATCTGTCTGAAATATTTCTCGCTGGATCTTGATATTAGGAATATGCAACTGTCCATCTGCATATCATAGATGCAGTGCGTTTTGCCACATTTTCAGTGAATCTGATGTACTCAATCAATTTAGAATTTATTTTGGACATTTCAAGACAACATATTACCCAGGAGTGTGGGAAACTGTCAAAGGCTTTCTTACAGTCAATCCATGCCGCACTGAGATTTCTGCTTTTTTTTTAGCTCTAAGCATGATGTATAGCAGTTGCTAGTCTTTGGTTCCGTATACTCCCCTTTTGCTACCTTTCTGTTCTACTGCCATGATATTATTGGAATCAGTATGGTCATATATTCTGTCAGCATCTATTGCAGTAAATAGCTCATAGATTGCAGGCAGACAAGTTATTGATCTATAATTTTTGGGAATATTAATTGGGTCTCTCTTTGGGAGAAGTGTTTTTCCTGTTATTTGCCATTGTGCTGTTAAATCTGGCTGCCTGATTAATTGATTTGTACCATTTGCCAATTCGTGGTAAGTGGATGCTAACTATTTGAGCCAAAAATTGGTTGCTCCATCTGAGCTAGAGCTTTTCCAATTTGGGGCTCTTGTGCTCTACAGGATTTTTGTATAAATTTCTCCAGAATTTTTCTGTGTCAGTCTTATTTGGTGGCATTTTCACCTCACCTATACTCTTTCAAGTTCCCTGTAAAACTGCTTTGGGTTCTCTCTAGTTTGTTTTGGTATCTTTCTTTCTTTCCTGTTTTCTTATCACCACAATTTCTGTGCTTCTGCTGTTATTTTCAGTTTATTGCTAGGAGCATATGAATTTGAGATCTTCTGTTAATGCAGCATGTTTCATTTTGATGTGTTGTATCTTTTGCATTACCTTCGGTGATCTTGATACACTGAGATACCCATCTATCAGAGACACCTCAGCACACAGTGATTTTATTTTTCCTTCAATATGTTTTTCTCAAGAAGGAGTTGTTATCTTCTCCTTTTCTTCTGACCCTGTATCCTTTTTGGGAGAATTGGCTTCGTAACAAGTTTTTATGCACACTGCTGGATCCAATTTATTTCAGTACTATCCATCGATGGTTTCTTAATGTAAATAATGGCCTTATTATTTCTACTTATCATGCTTTTTGCCTTAGATATAAGGTGTAAATTTGGCAGTAGATCTCTCTCTCTTGAGCCCCAACATATCTGTCAACCTCCATGCAGGACAGGAGGTCCTTGGTCAAATCTTTAATCTCTTGATCTCTCTCTCCTGACTCTCCTTTCTGCCTCCTGGACTGTTTCACATTATTCAAGTTCTCTCCAAATTCCTCCTCTCCTCACTGGGCCATCCTGACTTTCCTCCTCATTCTGTCTCATACCATTCTGTACCACCAGATCGATGTTCTCATCTTCCTCAGATATTTCCTTTGTTCCTCATCTTAGTGTGCTGGTTGCTGTGGCTTCTCTTTATTGATACTCCTTCCTCAACCCATTATCTCTTTCTCTATTTCTCTTGCTGCAACTCTGCTCAGCTGTTTTAATATATCCTGACAGATATTTTTCTTTAATTTCTCCAATCAGAGATCTTTTATTTGCATCAGTATCTTTTTCCAGTTTTTCTTTCGGGATATTATTTCTTTCTTCCATTTTTTGGCAAGCTCTCTTTGTATATCTTCTGTAACCAAATACAGGGTTTGTGGCATAATAGTAGCAGCATATTATCTCTTTTTTTCTTCAGGAGTTCACCTAACAGTTTTCAGTCCTCTTAGTTTTTTCATTAGTTTCTGTGGACAGTGTGTGGGTATGTGCGTGATTTTGGGAGTATAGGTGTTCATGCCTGTAGGATTCTCCCTTGCACTTTCTGTCCTTCACAAACTTCCTTGCCCTCTCCCTTTCTCTCTTACCCTCAAACTATTTTCCCTCCCTATTCTTCATCATTTTCCTTGTCTTCTTTGCCTGACACATTGCACTGTCTCCTTTCCCTACAACACACATTCTCTCCCTTCTTACACGAACTTTCCACTTAAACTGCTCAACCTTGTGATTTCCAAATTACCTCTTCTTCTACTCTTTCCTCTCCCTGGATTCCTGCCTTTCCTGCCCTTTCTTCTAACCCCACCCTTTTCTTACACTCCACCCATTTCCTTATACTCTGCCCCCTCACTCTGCTCCTCTCATTGCCTTTTTTCTTCTCCCTCCACTCCTTCACTTATATTCTTCCCTTAACCCCCTCTCCATCTCTTATGTTCTACCCTAAACCTTCCCTCACCTTTCCTTACATTCTTTCCCTAACCCCCCTCCTTTCCTTATGTTCTTACCCTCCCCTCCCCTCTCCTTTCCTTATGTTCTTCCCTAACCCTCCCTCTCCTTACCTTACATTCTTCCCCTAAACCTCCCTGCTATTTCCCTTGTATTCTTCCCCTAATCCTCCCCTCTTCTTTCCTTACGTTCTTCCCCTAACCCTCCCCTCTCCTTCCCTTACATTCTTCCCCTAACCATCTCTCCTTCCATTATGCTCTTCCCCAACCCTCCCCTCTCCTTCCCTTACGCTCTTCCCCTAACACTCCCCTCTTCTTTCCTTACACTCTTCCCCTAACCCTCCCCTCTCCTTCCCTTACACTCTTCCCCTAACCCTCCCCTCTCCTTCCCATACACTCTTCTCCTGACCCTACCCTCTCCTTCCCTTACACTCTTCTCCTGACCCTCCCCTCTCCTTCCCTTACACTCTTCCTTTAACCCACCCCCTCCTTCCCTTATGCTCTTCCCCTGACCCTCCCCTCTCCTTCCCTTACACTCTTCCCCTAACCCTCCCCTCTCCTTCCCTTACACTCGTCCCCTAACCCTCTCCTTCCCTTACACTCGTCCCCTAACCCTCCCCTCTCCTTCCCTTATGCTTTTCCCCTGACCCTCCCCTCTCCTTCCCTTACACTCTTCCCTTAACCCACCCCTCTCCTTCTCTTATGCTCTTCCCCTGACCCTCCCCTCTCCTTCCCTTACACTCTTCCCCTAACCCACCCCACTCCGTCCCGTACACACGTCCCTAACCCTCTCCTTCCCTTACACTCGTCCCCTAACCCTCCCCTCTCCTTCCCTTACACTCGTCCCCAAACCCTCCCTTCTCCTTCCCTTACACTCGTCCCCTAACCCTCCTCTCTCCTTCCCTTACACTCTTCTCCTAACCCTCCTCTCTCCTTTCCTTACAATCTTCCCCTAACTCTCCCCTCTCCTTCCCTTACACTCTTCCCCTAACCCTCCCCTCTCCTTCCCTTACACTCTTCCCCTAACCCTTCCCTCTCCTTCCCTTACACTCTTCCCCTAACCCTCCACTCTCCTTCCCTTACACTCTTCTCCTAGCCCTTCCCTCTCCTTCCCTTACACTCTTCCCCTAACCCTCCCCACTCCTTCCCTTACACTCTTACCCTAACCCTTCCCTCTCCTTCCCTTACACTCTTCCCCTAACCCTTCCCTCTCCTTCCCTTACACTTTTCTCCTAATCCTCCTCTCTCCTTCCCTTACACTCTTCCCCTAACCCTTCCCTCTCCTTCCCTTACACTCTTCCCCTAAACCTCCCCTCTCCTTCCCTTACACTCGTCCCCCTAACCCCCCCTCTCCTTCCCTTACACTCTTCCCCTAACCCTCCCCTCTCCTTCTCTTACACTCGTCCCCTAACCCTCCCCTCTCCTTCCCTTACACTCTTCCCCTAACCCTCCTCTCTCCTTTCCTTACAATCTTCCCCTAACCCTCCCCTCTCCTTCCCTTACACTCTTCTCCTAACCCTCCTCTCTCCTTTCCTTACAATCTTCCCCTAACCCTCCCCTCTACTTCCCTTACACTCTTCCCCTAACCCTCCCCTCTCCTTCCCTTACACTCTTCCCCTAACCCTCCCCTCTCCTTCCCTTACACTCTTCCCCTAATCCTCCCCTCTCCTTCCCTTACACTCTTCCCCTAACCCTCCCCTCCCCTCTCCTTCCCTTACACTCTTCCCCTAATCCTCTCCTCTCCTTCCCTTACACTCTTCCCCTAACCCTTCCCTCTCCTTCCCTTACACTCTTCCCCTAACCCTCACCTCCCCTCTCCTTGTCTGTTCATTGCAAGTTCGAAGCACTGGAACATATTTTACCAGAGCTACTAACCTACATTTTCTTAATTTTCCATTAACATTGCTATTGTCCACAGAAATTCTTTTGGATAAATATTTCAATGAAGTACTGCTTCTTTCTGACAAGTTTCCTATCCAAAAATGTTTCTATTTGCCTACTAGGAGGTGACAAGAGGACTGTGAGGGTGAAGGGATAGATGTTTTGTCACCTGATGTCAATCAGGATTTGACTAATTTTCTAGAGGATTCCACTGATGAGATAGCTAGGAGGGCTATTTTATTGGTTTCCTTATTATCTGTTGCTGATAAAGTCAAGGTCTTGAAATCCTTCTTTAAGTACGAGGATAAAAATGTTTGTGGCCAGAAATTAAACGTATTCCCAGATGTTTCTAGGAACACTCAGTTGCAGAAAAGACATTGTTTGACCTTGAAATCAAAAGTTGTAGAGTTGGGTGCAACTTTCTTTTTATGTTACCCATGCAAGTGTATTGTTTCTTGGCATGGGATTATGTATACCTTTATTGAGTCAACTCAACTAGAAAAGTTTCTTCTGGATAAGAAACGTTCGGGCAAGGGGTCCATAACAAGTTTTCGCCTAAAGTTGAAATGGGGGTCTCTCCCTTTGACCTCCAATTTTGTTATCTTTGTTTTTGATTGCTAATTCCCTCTATGTGGACTTGTGCTGAGAATGGATATTTTGTTCTTTACTTGTTATATTGTGTTGCCTAATATCATGTCTTATGTATTTATTTGAGTTTGTAAAGTGCAGAGCCTAATTTAAAGAAAAAAAAAGAGACGAGGAAAGAGCAAAATAGAGAGTGGAAGATGTGGAGGCCAATTCTGATGGGGGCACGTCCAGCCTGTCCAGACGTTCAAAATCTGGATAGGCTGCATTTGCTCCCAATTCTGATCCCGCAGGGGCTATACATCCCTGCGGGATCAGAATCGGATGCAACGGGCCTGGACAGGCAGGACATGCCTTAATTGTGGCCCACAGCACATCCAGGTACTTCTCCGGCTAGCTCAGCTGGCGCTGCATTAAATGGCTTATTCCCTGCCACCTGACCCCCAATCAGGACTTCCAAGGCTGGGATCAGACAGCGGGGAACCCCCTGTCCCTGCTCACCTTCTCTCCTAGGCCCTCTTCTGACTGCCACGAACCTTGGGAGAACTTATTCCACCTCCAAGGTGGAATACGTTCCCTGTGTAGATGGCTGACCGTGGGCATATAGGGCTGATACTGGAATAGGCCCTATACATCCTGGGTCAGGGTTATGCCTCTGGCCCACCTTTGCTCCTCCCTAGGCCTGCCCCCTCCTGCCCTAGTACTGAGCTCCCTGAAGATCTCTGCAGTCATGCGGGGAGCTCATTTGCCGACATAGCACCCGGGCATTTATCAGGGAATGTATGTCCACCCTGGACGTACATCCCTGCTAAATGCAGGTCAGAATGACCCCCATAGGGAAAGCAGAATAGTCAGCAGTCTTGGATGTGTGTTTGCAAGAAGTCCTAATCACACAGTGGGTGTTGGATGTGAATACAAGGAAAGAGAAGACAAGGCGGAGGTGAATACATAGAAGTGGCGATAGATAAATATTTAGAAAGCAGAAAGAGGGATGGGGATGTTAAGATGGAGGCTGACACAGGATTGTGAACAGAGAGATAAGAATGGTAAAAAAAAAGGCCTGTGAGACGGAACTTCGAAGGCTGAGAGCTTGGTAGAGGGAAATCCTTGTGGAGAAGATAATGGGGGATGAAGCAAGATGTAGATTAGGATGGATTCAAATATGGAGTGGCTTGAGTGAGAGGACGAATGAGAAGGAGGAATACAGAGAAAGCAAATATACATATAAATCTTCTGTCTCACAATTTTTTACATACAGTTTATACACAAACCCATCCCACACAAACATCTTGTGCATACGTGGGCTCCCATACAAATATACAGTCCGACGGCACAAGAGTGGGGCATATTTAATCAAATAATCTTTCACCAAAGGAAAAAGCTAGTTAATGATTCAATAAGGAATATATAATTTAAAGACTTATGATTAATGAATCAGGAGTACAAGGGATGTGCTCTCATTTTAAATGATTTAGGGTACATCAACATTTCTTATGTAATTTTCTAATTCTGAAAATAAAACGAGAAAAATAAACAAAATTCTGTTCCATTTTTTTTCCACTTCTTGCCAGTCCTGCCTCTCCCCATCATGATTAAATTTAACTCTCTAAACATACAAAAAGCCTCATCCGGGCTCTCGCACCATCTTCCCTCTCTTGCTGCCTAAGTTCCAGGAGGCAAAGGAGGCAGGGTGGTCTCTAGCGGCTCCTGCATACTGCACGTCACACTGCATTGTGGAGTATGGCACCAGTATAGCAGGAGCAGCAAGTGCACCCAGGGCTTGTGTAAGATAGGTGGGCAAAAAGAAGGGCCAACTTGAGGGCTTTTTTCTAAAAAAAGTTCAGCGGCTTGGTTAAATTGATAGAAGCAAGGAATTCAGCAATGCCTACCAATTTTTCAGGAGTGTTATTGAAAATAGCAGACACTGAAAAATTAAAATGAATCACTGCTTGGTTATAATTAAAATAGTTTCTTTAAACTGTAGGTTACATAGTAGCAGCAGCCCAATTTCCTAATAGGAATCTCTTTCATCTCAGAAGCTTACGGAATGTTAACTGTAATTATTTCTTATAGTCTGAATTTTTGTGGATCTATTTCTATTTTCTTTTTACAATTAGTATTAAGTATACTTTTACCTTATTTCTCAAGCTGTTCTTTTGATTATCATTACAATTTCAATAAAAAAGGTCCATCCACCTTCAAACACAAAGAAATACAAATAAAATGACAAAAAAATAAATAAATAAAAATCAATGTGTTCACCCCAAGAATTAAAAGTTCCATCCTCAAGCCAAATATTCTCCTAAGGGGATCAATTAATTTGTTCACTCCCCAAGGACCCACAGAACATTTATTTGTCTCCTGCATATTTTCCCTTCCTGTTGCTCAACACACATGAAATCTTCCTCAAGGGAACGGTTCCCTTTATTTCTTGTCAAGGCCCAGGAATAAATTCCACTTTCCAACACAAAGGGGCATGTTTACTAAAGTCCGCAAATCTGCGCGCCGCAAAATAGCGCATGGCAACGCGGCATTGAAACGCGCAGAAATGCGTTTAAACGTCCCGCACACGTGCTTGTCACCCCCGCACAGGTACGCGGTTCAGTAACGGGCCCCGTACAATTGCGGGCCCGCAAATGTCCGATAGAGGCGTGGAACGGCTAAAGGAGGCCGGAGGAAGGCTCCGGAGGGGCGGAGGGACGGGGTCAATGGGTGGAGAGTGGGGGGTGAGAGGCTCCCCGCACAGTATCGGGCCCGAATTTGCATGTAAAAAATAGCGCGAGTGAAACACTCGCGGTAGAGGGCATATAAAGGGAAGAGAAACCATTTCCGTCAGCAATGTACAGCAAAACCGGGGAAACCTGCAAAACGTCAGCAGTGTGATACATGTGCACAGCACAAAACTGCAATGAAAAATAGGAAATGACCACAACAAAAGCATTAAAATAGTAAATCAGCTGGGGAACAGGTATAGTAATGCGCAAAAGTTAAAAACACACCCAGCAGAGCTCCAAAAAAATAAAATAACATTTGTTTGGAAAGGGGCACGGAGCGGAGACACCTCCAAAAACGTCTCCGTGTATTGGACCCTTCCTGGGAGTGTTCCCTATGGTTGTCCATCAATAGCACTGTTGCCCAGCTTGGGAATATGCTATCCCCCTCTGTTCGGACGTCATACCCGTGTTATATTTGCACGTTTGTCACCAGACAGGGTGAAGGAGCTCACAGTAATAATGTGCAGAGCAGGTTTTGGAACCCCCACCCTGCCAGGTCTACTATCTCCAGGGACTGCACTGTCTCTGTGGCCACAGTGTGGTGCAGTGGACAGAGCCAGTACCTCTAGGACCAGAGGGTCACACATTCAAATCCCAGCTGTGGCACATGCCAGCACAATCCCAATATTTAACCCACCACTAAACACAGATAGCAGAGACACCCCTTTATTGCACAGAACAAAAGCATGTTGCAAACACCCATATTTTACCCTACACCACACACACACACCAGCACAATGTGCATCACCAACAGCCGCGTCCCCCAAATGCAGTCCTGTAGTGCCACAACTGTAGGGGCTAAGGACACGTAGGTAGAGGTTAAGTAGGTAGAGGTTATGTACGACAGATGTGCCTGTACATGCCCTCACCCCACGTGCCAAGGGCCAATTGTGTCCCTGGTCATGATCACGTAATGGGTGGCCCACGTTCCACAAAAACCTTGCTAAAGAACAACAGCTAGACCGCTATACCATGTGAGCCAAATACAGTCCTGGGGTTCCACTACGCAATCAGGTCATATGCCTTTGCAAGGATAAGGACATGCCAGCATGTCGGCGGAAGGGTTCAGATGGTGGAGGGGGCAGTGGCTGCTAGCCACAGAGGACAGTGGCCAGGCCATGTGCAGGCTGGCACCGTCCACTGCAACAGACAGGCCCTGTCGGATGTACAGTCATGGACCACCCAGGGATTGCAGCCAATCAGTGGCTACATGGTGGTGCAGTGCACACAGACAGTGTGTGCAAGAACAGAGGGTCACAGGTTCAGAGCCCAGCTGCGGCTACCGCCAACCCTGTCCACATATTCACCCCACAGCTACACCGTGGTAGTAAGGACAAACCTTTATTGCTGAGAACATAGGCATGGTCAATACGCCTATCTTTTACCACACCAAACACAGACACCATAAACAGGCACATTATCTACAGCAGAGTCTCCCAAATGCAGTCCTGGAGGGCCAAACACCATTCAGGTTCCATGCTTCCCCTAAGACAGATGCCTGTGCTGCAGATGTCTGCACCACCCCCATGCTATGCAACTGTAGCCCATGCATATTCATAGGGGACAGCATGAAGGCCCGAACAGTGTCTGGAACACCAGGACTGGAGTAGGGACACTCTGCCGTAAAGCAAGAGGCAACAGGTCCAGACGCACCCACACCCACAGGCCACATTGGAAAAGCCCCTGGGGGGGGCATCTCCCAGATCTAGCTCCTGCATACCCTAGCAATGCCACCCTATACCTGGGTACACGGTACACAGACCACAAACGTTTGATGTGGGTACTGGGCAGGTAGACAGTCCTACGCTCAGCACTGTTTGCTCCTTGTGCTCCAGCAGAACAAGCTGTCGGCTGTCTGTGGTGCGTGCCCCAGGTCTGGCCCCTGACAGTATTTACCACCCTGGGGAGTGACCCGCAGCAGTACTGTGTACCATATCCATGCCTGTACCCTTCCCAGGACTGGTGTGGTGGGCACGTCGAATGACTCCCCCAATAGTAGCACAATGCTGGCATAGGTGAGGGGGGGGGTGTCTGTCTATACAGTGTGTGTTGGCTACAAACACCCTCCACAGGCCACACTGCCAGCACTGTTGCCAGTATTGGCCTGACAATGTGCATAATGAGCAACAAGGTACCATGGGTATAGCTCAGACAGGGTGTGCTGGCCAGGATGCATCTGCACAGGGCATGGGGCACTGGCTGGGACATTGTAATGCCCAGCCACCACCTACACAGACAGGGTGACCTCCGTATGTGCTGCTGGTGGATCACTCTCACCCTGAGCGTGCAGTGATGACAGCATGGCTAGGCACCCCCATAGTGCTGTATGGCATTTCTCTCCTGTGATATATATGGGTGTCCTGTTGGGGCCTCTTCATGGACTGATCTACCTGTGTGTGCTGCCACCCCAGTTTGGGGTGCATGCAATCCCATCAGGACTATCCAGCAGACTCTGCACAGCTGGTATGTGTCCTGATGGAGCTCCTTGCAGGGTGCAGCAGCTGATGGCTTGCTGCAGGAGAATATCAGATAGTGCTGGGGTGCACCCCTGAATATCCAGGCCTACTGTCTGTCTGATAGTGTGTTATGGATGTGTGTGGAGCTGCTTGGACTGCCCTGTAGGGTGTCTGTCCCCCAGCAGGACAGGGGTTGATGGCCCACTCTACTGCCATTAGTGCAGGGGGGGGGGGGGAAGGATGGGGAT
Source organism: Ichthyophis bannanicus (assembly GCA_033557465.1). NCBI lineage: Eukaryota > Metazoa > Chordata > Amphibia > Gymnophiona > Ichthyophiidae > Ichthyophis > Ichthyophis bannanicus. The sequence goes on along the minus strand of CM066032.1, from coordinate 627,494,907 downwards.
CTGTTGATGGGAGACCCTGTTTGTCATTTGGGGGGGGGGCAACCACCAACTAAGACAGAAGGGGTATCCATGATGTGTTTGCAACACCTTCTTATCACACAGGTTAATACTGATTTTGAGCTCTGGCATGGCCTCATTCAGCCATGGCCGTTGATGTGGACCTGGTCCTGGGCGCCACCTCCCACCCTCAGGGTGAGCACATTACCTGCACAATGTGACGGTGTGTAGCTACCCCTCGCCGGCAGTCCTCACGCTCAGGCCCCCCACCAGGCCGAGGTTCTGTGTGGGTGGACACGGACAGTTCCCCCTACCATGCCGTGTAGCTTTTGGGGTGCAGTCCCCATCTTGTGTGCATCTGTGGGCAGCTGATTTGCATGTGCATTTCATCATGGGTACAGGTGGCCTACCCCGTCCTGTCTACAGCAGCAGACTGTCTGTGGGGTGACATGCAGGCTCTCTGCAGCCACACAGGCGCTTACTCAGAGCTATAGTGCTGTAGCCCAATGGTTCCGTCACTGCCTTTATAGCAGGAGGTCATGGGTTCAAGTCCACAGAGGGGTTCTGTGATAGGGTTGTCCAGAGCGTTGTACTTTTTTACTGGACATATGTTTATGGCATCAAACACACCCTTGCCATACTGTACCCATAAGGGTGCCTCTGAGTGTGCATTATAGGGCGCCCTATAGGCCACCTTATGGTTGCCATCCATATTGTGTGCACTATACATTATCCTGTGGCGCAGCATACATGGTGCCCTATAGGGGACTTGCTAGGGTGCCTTTGCGGACTGTGCACTGTAACATGTGCCTTACGGGCCTCCATATATTAACACGCTGTTAGAGTGGGTTTACTGGTAGTGGGTAATAAAATAAAACTATAAGGCCTCCTACAGCACACCTCACCATAATACTTACTGCCCCAGCCAACCTTGCTCACTGGGCACTGTGAGGGGTTGAACCCCTGACCTCTGCACCATTGGTCAGTATCCTAACCATTGTGCTGTGGCTCTGTTCCTGTGTTTGAGCATCAGCGCGCAGCCTTGTTACCATCAGCGCGCCGTCTTGTGGTGCACAAAATTAACAGCGCGCCGCCGTATGCCGCGTAACATTAGCAGCGCGCCGCCTTCTGCGGCCAAAATCACACTGCTTCCCATGGCAATACTACACATAGCAGGTGATGTCTCAGCAAGCCAAGTTCATTGGGCACAGCAGGGGATTGAACCCATGATCCATGCACGTGTGATCAGTGTCTTAACCATTGTGCTATGGCTCTGTTCCTGCTTGCTGTGCACATCAGTGCGCCACTTATGCCGCCCACTATCGGACCGCCCCCTCATACATCAGCGCGCCGCCCTCTGCCCACATCTATCTGCGCGTCGCCCTCTGCCGCCCAAACTTAACAGTGCGCCGCCCTCTGCCGCCCCCAATGAACGGTGCGCCGACTCATGCCGTTAAAAATAAACAGTGTGCCGCCTCATGCCGTTACAAATAAACCGTGCGCCGCCTTCTGCCGCCCAAAATTACTATGCCTCCCACACCACTTTTTCCCACTACATTTGATGCCTCAGCTGGCCTCTTTCATTGAGCACAATGGAGTCTTGAACCCATGGCCCCTGCACCATGGGTCAGTGTCTTCACCGTTATACTACAGCTCTGCTGTGTGTTTATGCAGCAGCGGCCCACTTAGCCTTACCACGCGCACTAATGTGGGCCCCGCACATTAGTGCGAAACGCACAGGTTTGCTCTGGTGTCTGTCTATGTCCGCCCTGAAACGGCCACTCCGTATATGGCACCAGAACACTAACGGGTACCCACACAGCAACCTTGTTTAATTAACATCACCCTTATTATTGGCAGTCATTGCAATGTGAAAGCCATAGCACATCACATCATACAGAAGCCAAAGAACCATTGTGTATGTGTTGATAGGTTCAAGACCCAAATGTGTATACACATCAACATTCAAAAATGGTGTTCATTTCCGTAAGATAAATGACACACAACAGTGTATATGTAATGTGTGTCGCGCAGGTTCTAGCGATAAACTTTTCTTTGGCGCATTTGCGTGACGCAGTTGCACGTGGAAATATTGCAAACATGCGCCAGCTGCGTAGGCCACATGCATGTACTGCGTTCGGTGCGCACATGGACGCCATACGTTTCTGAACTGCGCCATATGCGTGGCGCAGGTGCACGTAAATTTGCGCGTCAGGTGCCCTTCGCATGTGCGTGATGCACGCTGCGTCCAATCAGGTGATAATATCTGAAAATGGCGCCCAGAGTAAGGAAGCCCTCCTTCAACCTCCGAGAGCTCAGGCACCTGTCCCGGCTGATCGCACCATGCCAGCACAAGCTCTTCCCAGGGGCCACCGGGCACAGGGACAGCTCCAAGGTCCTAAGAGCGTGGCAACGTCTACAAAGACGGTTCAATAGAGAAGCAGACTACCCACGTGAGGTAAGTGTATGGTGCCAGTACCTCAAAATGAGATCTGTAGCCTGTGCTAATTGCAAATGTCCATGCTGTTGTTTTGAGGTACTGTGAGTCAGTAATGTGCAGAAGATGAGAAGACATAGCAAAAATGTATCTGTCTCATTTGTGAGTGTGTTGACCTGCACCCAGGTGGTGATGGACATGGTCATAGAGGTGTCCATGCTACCCTTGTGGCATGTCAGCTGCTGCCATGGCTGTGCCACAACATACTGTAATTAAGCTAGACCCTAGATCAGCAGATGTAAATAGAAACAACAACATATGGATATGGTGGGATCAGTACCTGTAACAAAGCACCTTGGGACAAGCACAAGGATAAGTGAAACGTAGCATTGATGGTATGTCACACACCCAGATGAGATGGGCATTGTTGCCCATGTTGTTCAATACACACGCCTATCTGCATGGGTCCACAGCGCCCATCACAGTGGGCTAGCAATCACCCTAGAGAAATGCTTGTGTGTGCCCATCATTTCAGGCATCCACCCTATCACAAGGAGGACAGAGAGCCCATCACAGTGTGTTTGCTGTCGCCCCTGTGATATTGGTCTGTGTGCTGTCAGAGCCCCAAACAGTTCCCCTAACTGCAGAGGTCCATAGAGCTCATCCCAGTAGGCTCTAAGAAACCCATGGAAAATGCTTGTCTGTGCATGGGCAGGTTAACACATACACCCTATCCCCTGGATTCCATGTGGACAATCGCAAGGGCCCATCTGGCACCATGGGGATATGGTTGTGTGTCCCTAAACAGTTTGCTTTATGCTCCCTATCCCCTGGAGTCCAGGAATGGCACCACAGTGGCTCATCTGCCACCATGGGGATATGGTTGTGTGTGCTCTAACAGTTTTGCTGTATGCTCCCTATCCCCTGGAGGCCAGGTATGCCACTACGGTGGCTCATCTGGCACCATGGAGATATGGTTGTGTGTGCTCTAACAGTTTTGCTGTATGCTCCCAATCCCCTGGAGGCCAGGTATGCCACTACAGTGGCTCATCTGGCACCATGGAGATATGGTTGTGTGTCCCTAAACAGTTTGCTTTATGAACCCTATCCCCTGGAGTCCAGGAATGGCACCACAGTGGCTCATCTGGCACCATGGGGATATGGTTGTGTGTGCTCTAACAGTTTTGCTGTATGCTCCCTATCCCCTGGAGGCCAGGTATGCCACTAAAGTGGCTCATCTGGCACCATGGAGATATGGTTGTGTGTGCTCTAACAGTTTTGCTGTATGCTCCCTATCCCCTGGAGGCCAGGTATGCCACTACAGTGGCTCATCTGGCACCATGGAGATATGGTTGTGTGTTCCCTAAACAGTTTGCTTTATGACCCTATCCCCTGGAGTCCAGGAATGGCACCACAGTGGCTCATCTGGCACCATGGGGATATGGTTGTGTGTGCTCTAACAGTTTTGCTGTATGCTCCCTATCCCCTGGAGGCCAGGTATGCCACTACAGTGGCTCATCTGGCACCATGGAGATATGGTTGTGTGTGCTCTAACAGTTTTGCTGTATGCTCCCTATCCCCTGGAGGCCAGGAAGACCATCCCAGTGTCTAATCTGGCACCATGGGGATATGCTTGTGTGTGCCTAACAGGTTAAATGCATTCTCCCTATCCCCAGGATTCATGTGAGCTGCGCAATGCGTCGTGTTAGTCACCCTTTTGCTAATGTGTGTGCAGCTGATGATCTGTGGTAGTACAACCAGCCCAAAGGGGGGACAGATCAGCAATAGCTATGGTGGGTATGTCAGTAAGACAAATGTGTATGTTCATGGCAGGTAGGTTGGACCTATACCATAGTTTGTGAAGTGAATATCTCATCACACATGTCTGTGATGTCTCCAGATGATATGCTAGCTGCAGAGGTTAATGTGTGTAACAGCACCCCATCCCCCTTAGCCATTATATGTGTTATCAGAAACCTGTAGCAGATACATGTCCCCATACCGTCATGCAGATTGTGTTTCAAAACCTTAACACCTAATATAAATCCAACAACATCAGACACATGGGACATCAATGATGGTGTTTTCAGTGACACATGCAACTGATGTTGCTGGAATAACACATACATAAACCCACACATGAGCACTGGTGCAAAGAGCCGTTATGTTGGTTTGGCCCATGTCGATATTGCTTCCACAAAACACCTTCTGTCAGCCCAGCTGAACCAGTGAATATGAACATAACAACATAACCTAGGCCATACAGGAACAATACCCACCCCTACCCCCACATTACGCTGACATCAACTGTGTGCAACATAGGTTGCACATAGCCAGCAGCTTGCCCATAAGACACACCTCCCACAATGCAGCCAGTGGTGCAAGCATTGATATTGTTGGCCCTGTCAAAGGTGAAAGTTTATGTTATTGTCCCCTGTCACAGTCAATAGGGCCACCCACACAATGACTCCTCTCACCACACTCCGCCAATGATTGGTTGCATATCAGTTTTCCAGTGGGGTTGAGTACAAGGATGTCTAAAGAGAATCTCAACATAGATGTGTGTAACACAGAACATGCTGTGTAACTGTGACTAGCATGTACAACATCATTGGTCAACAAACTGTGGCAATGTTGCTACAAGGTCATGCAAAGGGGGCGATAGGGTATGTACAGGATGTGCTGAGGGAGCCAATGTACACTGGCCACAGGTGTCACTGCACACATGTGCACAGACAAAGCAACTAATGCAGGTGGTACTGTGACCCCAAAAATGTTCTGTGAACAAAAGGAGGTAGGCCTTCCATGTTGTGTCTATATTGATGAAACCCCAGGATGCATGAGAACACAACCCCAGTGTCCAGTTTAAATGACATCATAAGCAAAACTTAATGTGTATGTGTGTTGTGATGTTGGCCGTGCAAATGGCTCTTCCTTGGTCATGGATTGCCAAACATTCAAGCAGGTCACTGTGTCTGTCATTGCATGACACTAGTTATTGTAGTGAAACACGTGTGGCAGTGTATGTTTTATTTTGTGTGTCATCTCACCTATATGTCACAATGTACACAAATGGAGGTTTCATAACCCCACACACACACGTGAACCATGAGATAACAGGCAGTATGTCACTTTGTAGGTTTCCCCCGTTTGCCAATAGGCCATAATGAAATAGGAATACTTAAGACGCCTTGCTGGTCCACCCCCCACGAACCATGTAAGCTTTCCCTGAAGGCCATTCCAGGCATGGCCCATTTGGGCTGACTGCCCTGGGCCCACACCCAAAAGATGTCACCCACTTTATCTGACACTCACACAGGATGCTATAGAAAGAGGTGGGGATAAGAAGGCAGAGCCACAGTCCATCAGCACACCTGTGAAAACAAACTTAGCATGTACATATACGTTGCAGCCAGATGATAGACCATGTTATGTGTGTATCTGGTGACAGCATAGCCAAACCCCTGTCAGAGTTTACCTGGCGTAACAGCCGCCATGAGGAAATAACAGCCCCCCCAATCCCGGGGGGGGGGGGGGGGGCCCCACTCCATGTCAGTGTCACTCTCACACTTTTTTCTCAATGTTGATCCTGTGTAAGCTGTATACCTCACCTGAGAGAGACATGTTGGACAGGGGGGGGGGGGGCGGCAGTGCATTCCACACTGTGGGATGCTGACACACACCGTCACAAGGGATGAGAGGGTCAGCTGTGACACACAGGCTCCCTTGTCACCAGCGGAGAACCCATGGCATGACATATGCGTGTTGCCCATGGAACTGCCTGCTGACAGGTGACAAACTATGCAGTACATGACACACACACACACAGCACTGTCGCAGGAGCAGCAGCAAGACCCTGTGCACAGTGATGTGTGTGTGTGTGTGTGTGTGTGTGTGTGTGTGTGTGTGTGGGCAAACCAGCAGAAGGTGACCAGTCACTAATGCCCTCACCTTTCCCTTTGCATATCCACAGATCGAGGATCTCCGGAAGAAGGGCAGGGAGCTGCGCCTCCACCATGCGTGCATACCTTCAGCGCCCTCCCAGGGGTGAGAACTCACAAAAGGGTGATGAATGTATAATAATGAGAATGTCACGTATCTGTAACTTATGTCCCATTATCAGAGATGCCTTTGTGTTACCTGCCTATGTAGAAGTGCTATATTTCTGACCGAGAAACGTGCTGATGGCTGTCATGTTCCACAGATGGTGATGACACCGAGGATGAGGCCACCACTCTGCACACCTCTTCCGAAGGACACCAACACCACATGATGCAGAGGTGGTGGTCCTGGACACCACAGAGGAGGAGGAGGAGGAGGAGGAGGAGGTGGACGAGGATGATGAGGTGGAGGTGGTGGAGGCGCTGCAAACACCTGGATCACCTGAAGAAAGGACACAGGAGGGCCAAGAAAGGACATTCTGAAGGGTTGTTTGTGGGGGAGGCAGGGTTGAGGGCGGGCTGCAGGTGATGTGGAGGGGGGGGATGTTTGGGAGGGATCAGGGGTGGAGGATTTCCCAGAAGGGGTTTGGGAAAGTGATGTTGAAGACAGGGCATCACACGGGCACTGTGGCCTCCCCCCAGCCACTGCAGTTGCCTCCACCATCCAGGGCCACAGACCAGGCCCTATGCAGATGCCACCACACAGACAACATGACAATGTGTGTGTGTGGTGGCATATGCGTGGACCAACTGTCTGTGGCCTTGGATGGGATGGAAGCAACGCATACATGAGTTGTGTCACTCCGCAGCAGTGGCTGGCGGCAGTGATTGACGAGGGTGGTTGCCGAGGTGGTGGTACGTCTGCCCATGTCGGCAAGAGTAGGCACACCCCCTCAATGGCGTCACTGGCATCAGTGATTGCGCTAGTGACGTCACCACATGTGCCCTGTGCTGCCCTGTCTTCCATCAGTGGGCATGCGGGGGGAGGTGGGGTGTCACCTGTGTGTTTGTTTTAATGTGTGTGTGTGTTTTCTATTTGCGTGTGGGGCGTTTGCAGGGAGGGGAGGATGTTTGGGAAAGGGGGGGGGGGTGTTGGTATTTTCCCCCTTCCCACATCAGTAAAGTTTATCCCATTTCATTTTTACATCATAAAAATTATTTTAGGAAAAAACCGGTAATGCTAACGTGTCATACCTAGGCAAAGTGTGCGGATGTCAGCATGTGATATGTGTGGGTGCACATATGTTTCTGTGGTGCAAACATGTGTGTGACTGAAACCAAAAGCAGCCCCCAAATAAGGTGTAGATGTTATAATTAGGGGTCTACAGTAACCATTGCAAACGTAGCAGCTGTCTCATGATGTACATGGCACAGGAATGGTCCTATGTGGAACAAAGGTCTTCACATATCTGAGTCTCAAACATAGGCAGACCACCCATATCTGCCCTCTGTCACAGACGTACCTATGGTGTGTTGGGAGGCAGGAGATTATTGATGTGGTCAAGGGAAAAAGCCACATATATGCCACCAATGAGTGTTCTATGATGGGTTTCTCACGGTGATGAGTATGTGGACGTAAACACGCCATTGAGAACATAGTCCCCTGTGACCACATGGATGTCTGTTGCACACTGTGCTGCTGCACATCCCCAAGGATGTTGGGAAACAAGGTGCACGTGACACATCACATGTGTGTGCAGCATGACAATCGTAGCTGACTCTGTTGAGGTATTTGCAGCAGGGAACCTGTGTGTGGGTCATATACTGTACCCATCCACTAGATGACCTGGGCGCAGCTCATATAGGGTTTTCAACCACACCCCCCGCCTCCCTGATACACATGGGACAACATGGACACTCATTGGACACACCACACTGCTATGTATAGTAATACAGCTGTTTATTGTCACAGCGTAAGTCTCAAAATTAGCTTTCCATATACACATGGATATTTCTAATGTGTGTGCGTTACAAATTTAAGTGTTACCTGACACCCACACAACATAGATCTGCATATGTAAGCTTTTGACATGACACACATAACAAAACACCTCAAAAACAGGTTGAACTGGAATACATAATTGCTCTAACTGAGCATTGTAAAATCAACAAAAATAGGATTATACCATGTTATTGCAATAATCATGTTTGGCGTTAAATTTTTTACTGGCGACGATCGGTCGCCCACGCAGCACACGGTCGTGCGCCCCCTCCCCCCTCACTCCGGCAACGACCCTCCTTCATCTTCGATAACCACCCGTGCACTGCGTGGTGGTGCAGGGTCCAGGAGCACAGATCTCTGGGCGCATAACAATCCAGCCATTGCCTTCAAGGTCCTTCACATATTCCGCGGGTCCGGCGCGGTGACGCGCGGACCAGGTTTTTGGATCCGCCCTTCACTGTAATGTGACAGAATCTCAACCACAACACCTCCCTTGTGTTTTTGCCCTCCACTAGCAATTGGCGTAATTCCGCATCCAGAATCAGCGTCGAACTGCCCGACTGCATTGGCGATATCAGACCGTGTTATATTCTCATATCATTCTCCCCTCACTACTTCAACGCCATTACACAAAAACATATTAATGTACATGCACCACACCGGATTGGCGCTGATTTGGATAGGGCTAAGGACTCCAATCACATGGATAAGAAAATGAGATGCAGCCGGGCAATATACATAACTAGTCCACTCCAGCTAGTAGTATGCGCAGGCAGAACAAACCCCAGAGGGCACATCACACAGGACCGCTTCAGATTTGTGCAATGCCCTCACAACGCAGATCATTACAGGCGTGTGGAGACACAGAAATAGAAAACCACCCCATACTATCTACAGTTGTGAGCCAACAGGATTTGGACCAATGTACAGCTATCGACATAACCATTCGTGCCTCAGGGACGACTTGCGCATGACAACGAAGGCCACACACTTACATCAACTGGGGAACACCAACGCGAACTAGCATGAACACAATAGGGAATAGTGGGTCGAGATATGAACATCACAATGGCAGTGAACACCATGTGGAGGCGGAAAGAACACAATTCTCTGACACGGGAACAATGGGTTTTGTTAATGAAGCAATTGGGATGTCCTGGTAGGCACAGGGGAATTGACACACCTGCTACCCTGTACATGTGTGCCACCCTCTGCCTGAACATAGGTGTACTCATGTAGTGATAACATTGATGCACCCTCAGCTGATAACACAGAGGAGGGTTTGTCCGGTCGTCAGATAATGTAGGCCATGTAACAAATGCTGTATTAGTTTTGGACCACCGAGCAGGGGGAAGCAACAGGAGGGTAGCGACATCCAAGTAAAGCCTTCTACAAAGGACATGATGCTATAGTTCCCGCCCTACCCTCTGATGCCAAATCTGCACCAGGACATTGAGGCAATGGTGCGATAAATGTCGACTACAAACCAGCAAAACAGAGGAGGGTCATATAGCTTAACACTGCTCATTAATAATAGCAGACGTATGGCATAAGGTTGGTCAATCCTAGCCTGATGACTTACAAGACATTTTGGCGTATCTGCCCAGGAGCGGACTAGGATGTACGCTTTCCCAATGTCATGTATCAATTTTATGGTTGCTCATTAGGAGGGGTGCCTGCCGGCCGTGTCAGAACACACATTTGCCTCATATGTCCTGCATCCATGTGGTATCAAACCTGAAACATACACTATTCTCGATTGGGGGAAAATTCTATCATTTCAGCGCCCTACCCTACAAACCTTTGGGTATCACACATCTGAAGGTAATCAAGCAAGAAACATGTCCAACGTACGTTTGGAGGTAATTTCTTGAACAGCCACCAACACCACACACCAACCCTATGTGGATCTACTGGTGTGTAAGTGTTTGATGCGTTGGTGAACAGCTCTATTGTGAAAACCCACCTTTCAGCATCACGTGGTGATGGGATGCATCCATAGGCCGCTACAACTCATCTAGCCGATCATCAAAACTCTCCAGGAGGTAGCGATAGCTATGGCGGTGTTGGTTCTGCGTGGACATGTTTGTGGTTGGCCTGCGCGTCCTCTATTGCCTGACCCTTCACGCTACTAATGGCGGGTCATGCGCGGCGCACTGTGGGCTGCGACTCCAGGGACTCATGCGCCAGCACTTGTGCTCGCCCCCAAGAGACAGCCAGCCTCAGTGGCTCCTATCAGAGACTCATAGGGGCTGCGATGCTAGAGGCCTCCCGCCCCCAAAAAAAAAGGCCCTCCTCCTCTTCCACCAACCAGGTCTCGCTCATCCCTGCTCCTGGCTCCTCCCTGCGCCCTAATCCTACACTCCTCTTCCTCCGACACCCATTTGACTGTACCCGTCTAACCTGTCATTGAAGTGAGAGAATCATCGAGAGGAGCACAACATATGCTTTCAATGCAAGACCACATATTGATATAAGTGTGTCTGAGTGTGTGATACATAACACACATACAGGATGTTTTGCATAAAGATCAGGACCCCCCTTTCGCCTTCGATGTGTATGCGTGCATAGTCCAGGACACACTCGGACAGATCTCCCATAACTGCTGTGTGCTGTCACCACCAGTGTGTTCTGGCGCTTTCTTTAGGCCGTGGAACACACCTGTGTGTGGCTGTGCCCATGCACAGCGTGCGCCAGATCGTCCCTTATTCCCTGTTTCAAATGGTAGCCACATTATCACCACCATTGCACATGTTTGCACCATAGAAGACATCCCAGAATCCTCTGTTTTTGAAGAGACATAGTTCCGCACTATGCGTGTTGCCTGGCTCCTGCCTGACCTACCAATAACGACCTGCATTATGAACGAAATCAGCTGCACTGTGTGTGATTGAGATTTGCTGAGTGATGCAAGGTCATATTTTTAATTGTCCTATGTCATAATATGATTTCTCACTCAGCTGCTACATGCATGACGTCGACAGTGTGACCCATAGTGCCATGCCCGCTATTGGCCAACCTAGCGCATCACCTATTGCGAGCCCACTGGCAAAAGGTGCACAATGCAGCACTTGTATTTGCTCCAGTCACTGTCATACAAACCTTGCCTTGCGAAAAGAAGTCATGACCAGAGGCTACAGATCATGCCGAGCTGTATGCGAAGATCACAGCGCTGTGCTTTATTTATGTATGGTGACTCCATGTCGTGCATGTAGTGCTTCTTCATTATGGCCATATCATTCTCTAAGGGCGGCGAGATGGGTTGAAGCGCAGGATATTGTATTGGATGGTGAACCCCAGACAT
>CM066032.1:627104946-627482786 GCA_033557465.1 Ichthyophis bannanicus | reverse complement strand
ACAGAGCTTGCACCAATCACATGGACAGAGGCAGAGTACCTACCTGGGTATGTGCGACCAATACCTCTACTGTATTCACCCATGTAGTCCCTTGCAACTGCTGTCACCTGTCCACAATGCTCAACAACATTAGGATTCAGCACATACACACGTCGCCTATGTCCCACAAAATTCTGCACAGTGGACCAAAGGTATCTTCTCTGCGGTTGAATGTGTGAACAGGCCCAAATGACATGACCATCCATATGCAAAACTGTACTCGCAGTAGGTGCTAAAGGTCAGGAAAAACCACATCATATGTAGTCCCCACCCCCCAGTATATACGCGACCTCCGGTGGTGACAACCCAGTACTGAGTGAGTGTGTGGACCTCACACACACCATGACAAGGGTTAGGTGTAATGGATTGTCCAGACACATAAACGTTACATGAAATAACAATAAGGGACCAGAAATGAGCCGCCATCACAGGTGTGGTGTGTAATGGGCAGCAACCTTCCCCCCCCCCCTCATGTGGGCAGATGTCCACACACACACACTAGTTACCATATCCACAAACAGGACACACATCTGCACCTGAGGACCTTAGTTTCCAGAACAACAACCCCAACATGAGCAGGGTCATGATCAAAACAGGATCACAATCCTGATGGTCTCCAATTCAAAATTAGGTCCCCTGTTAATCCACATATACACTCCTTGTATAACAATGTAAACACATAACAGTCATATGTCTTTTGAACGTGAGGTACGTTTTCAAATGCAAAGCTGGCAAAACAGCGCCCTATATAACAGATGTTACATACAACCAATACATATATGCAGCACCATAATAGGTTAGATGGAAATACTCACCCAGCAATACTACAGTCCCCATATTGTCCCTCCTCAAATTGCCTGAACAGTGCTGGAGTGATGCAGGATATAGGAGTCATGGGTGGAACACTTGCAAAAGACGCGGGACCACAGTCAGAATATGCAGATAGCATCACATTACAACCTGAACATTCAGGGAATGGTAGTGTTTGCGGTTTGCGCGAACACCACCTCCCTGTCTATAGGCGGGACCAGGGCAACATGTGTGCAATCAATAAGCTCCCATCACGTGTGGTATCCCAGCTAAACGCCTCAAAGGCCTGGTTCAGGCGTCCCCCACTGTTGGCCAATGGTGAGGAACAGGCTATGTAATTCCCCACCCGGCTGACCATTGGCACGCAGAGTACTTGGTGGAGGACAGCGTGGAGCATGGTGGGGCGTCATCAGCACCCACTGCAGCACACAGATGATGGAAACCAAGCCAGAGGCAAAAGAAATGTCAAGGCCAGCAAGGAGCTTGGATCTAAAAACATGGTATGAGCATGTGACCGATCAGTCAGGGGGCTCGAGGTCAGGTCGCAGATCCTCCATAGAGCTCGCCGAATAGCACTTGTGCTCAGTCAGGTAAAGGGAGATGACCAGGTCCGCACGCATGCCCTGGAGCTGGGCTTCTGGGCCTGTAGGGCGAGGCGGCCGAGCCTGCACCTCAGCAGCCGTCTGCGTCGTCCACGCACCGCACCTGTGTGGACCACCCCCACAGCTGCAGGTCTGAGTTGATTGCGGGTCTACACCCATGCCCTGATGCCCTTCAGCCCCATGGGCACCATCTCCCTGTCCTGCAACCGCAGCATCCCGCCCTACGTAGTCAGGGCACATGCAGGCAACATAAACAGCACGCCATTGTGAACTACAGGACACACAACAGAACACACACACACAAAACACACCCACACCTGCCTAAACACTGGAAACCTTACAAACCCACACATGAAAGGAGGACCACACCAAAACAGCACAATACAATGTAACGTATAGCAACAAACTACAGCAGACAACACCACAAGACTAGATCCACACATTACAGCACAGTAAACGGAGAAAATACAGAACAATACAATACCATACAGACACACAGAATCCAATACACTACAGCTTGCCTTTCTCTCCCTGTAACTCACAACCAACATACACCGCGCCTACGAAACAACCCTCAATGTGGACCCAATCTGCAATCATATTTATCCAGGTTATGTTGTACGTACCTTGCGCATGCGCGGTTATGGCCGTGCGCGGCGCGCATGTGCAGCAATGCCCGAATTTGCGTCTGTGTGTGTGTTGCGCGCATGTGCAACCCCATACGCATGGGCGTCTGTCTGTGGGCGGCGCGCATGTGCAACTCGTTACGCATGGGCGTATGCGTAGCCTGTGGTTATGCGTCACCTGTGTGTGACGTCACACGCACTCAAACGCACATGCGCTAACAGCTGCACATGCGTATCGCGCACACACACATACAACAACGCACGCCCATGCGCAATGTCACATACGCGCCGCGCACAAGCATCGCCGTCGCACAGGTGCACATGCGCAATGTAGGTAACCGTCTAAAATGTAATAAATCACCCTGCGCGCCTGTTGCACGTTGAGGGATGAGTGAGGAGTGAGAGTTAGGATAGCGAAGTGTGAGAGCAGGAGGTATTGGAGCAGGTTTCAGTGTAGTTGAGTGTCGTAAATTGTATCTGTATTGTGGTGTTTACTGTTCAGTTTATTTTGTTGTGTTTGTATTATTGTGCTCATATCTGTTTTGTCTGGGGACGTGTGTGGCGTAGGAGAGGGAGAAGGGGTGAGGTGAGGTGAGGTTGCGTGTGGCCAGGGGAGTGGGGAGAGGAGGGCGATGGAGCGGCAGGGGGAGAGTGAGAGCCATCGGGAGAGTGGAAGTGGCACGGTGAGGGTGAGAGTGAGGGAGAGAGAGAGGGACAATGAGAGGGATAGAGGGAGGGTGGGAGAGAGGGAGAGAGAGAGAGGGAGAGAGAGAGGGATAGAGGGAAGTGATAGAGAGAGTGACAGAGAAAGGATGAGGGAAAGGGAGGGTGAGGTGTGCAGGAGGTGCGGCAACAGTTGCGCAGGAGGCAGGTGGCTATGGCGGCTGAGCCAGAAGAAGGGGCTCAACACAGGGCCAGGCTGCACCCAGCCGCCACACTGGGAAGAGGAAAAGGGCCCCTGTACCTGAGACCCAGAGGAGGAGGGCCACACGGTTCTCAGATTCTGAGAAACCACAACCTCCTCGCTACGGTCCTCGAGAACTATGAGGCTCTGTTTGGGAGGCAGAGCAGCCGCACAAGTACAGCAGGCCGTAAGGCGGTGTGGGAGGAGATACGCAGAGCAGTTGCCGAGGTAGGGGGCCCTCTGCGAGACATTGACTGTCTAAAGAAGAGGTATTCTGATATCAAAAGAGGGGTGCGCCAGCACCTGTGTGCAGAACGACAGCATGCCAGTGGCACAGGTGGAGGGGGCCCCCTACCATCCATGCTCACGCCCCCTAGTAGAGCAGCAGCTTGCAGACAGGCTTGGGCCAATATACACATATGGCCTTCCTGTGGCCCGGATACAAGCAGATCCGCATGCAGGTACGTATGCTAAGCATATATTTCACCTCTCCATACCATGGTGAAATAGCCATTGTGTAGATGGCAGACATTTGCACATGCACCCCCATAAATCTCTACCAAGCCCCATCATGTACCCATGCTGGTGTCAGAGGTCTGTGCTGTACCCCTGCACACTCCTGTACAACACAAACACACACGCGCACCCCAAAGGTAACATCAAGCCAATACAAAGACTCCGGGAGAACTGTAGGACAAATACATAGTTGTGGCAAACACAAATGCCACGTACCCAACATATGCTTGGTTGTGCTGGCAGCCGCAGGGGCAGTACGGGCCCCTGACAAGTGCTCCTCCACCTCATTCATACATGTACACCTACACCCTGGCCACAAACCTTTACCAGCGGTCGAACGGAACGGTTCACCTACATCATGGAGCAGTTGGAGAATGCAGATATGGCAGGCGTAGAGGCAATGCAGATCACAAAATGCGTTAAATCTATAACTGTTGCTATCACCCTCCTTCACCACACACGTACATCTGAGCAAGGTAGAAAAGATGTGGACATATGTGACGTTGTTGTAAAGGATGTGGATAGCACAGTGAATGACGGTAAAAGCGGTCTCCACAGCATTGTATGTACGCCTGGCATTACAGCAGTCCCCCAAGAACAGCATACTGTATGGGGACCTTCCATGTCGCCGGGCATATGACAATTGCATTGGCCAGGTGTAGTAATAACACGGTTTGCGGATGCGATAACGGCAGATGTGTTGTCGACCCTCTGCCCCGTGGAAGTCACGGAAACATGGCCTGTGTTGGGACAATGACATATGTCTCTAAAGATAATATGTGTCTGTCCCTCAGAGCTCCACACGTCTTTGTATTGTCTGGCGTCACACTGTTTGCCTGCCATGCTGCAGGGACACATTCAACATGTGTCCCTCATCCCCTCAGTCCCCTGACCTGTCACAAACATCTCCACGTGTACCAGGCCCTTACCTACCCCCTCCCAACAGTGCTCCTCATCCCCTGTAATATAGCATTGGCCTGTGAGGGGTGCATGTTTATGTGACATACCATGCGCACATCGATACATGTGCCTGTCAATGGGCACAAGATGCTTTACATTAGCTGCTCGATGCACAGTAGGTCACTGCCAGACACATGTAGCAGTATGCTCACACTATGTCCCAGGGACATATGGCCTGCTCAATGGCATGCACAATCAAACAGGGTGTAAAAAATACAGGTGGAAGTGTGAGAAAGGAGCAGCCGTGAGTGGACAGATGTTGGCCAGATGGGGTGACAGACGGCATGGGGGATCACTGCACAATTATAGCTGTAGCTGAGGCATGGGAAACAAACTAGGTGTGCGGACCTCAAACACACACCTGTTCTCCTGGGGCAGGTATATGTTGGCTACAGACAGGTATGGGGGTGTGTAGGGGGCCCTGTATGCAGCACACATGCTGGGTCCCCACACCATCAGGTATGTGTTGTCTGCAGCACACACGTGTACATAGCTGTAGTGCGTAAACATATGTGTGCTATCTGTGTTTGCCCACAATACAGGTGACTACAGCACCATGCTGACACATGCGGAGGAGGGTGCGGTGGACGAGGAGGGTGCGGAGGAGGGGGATGATGTGGCCGTCCCTCACATCCTGGAGGGGGAGGAGGAGGAGGCGGAGCCTGTAATGTCGGTGGCACGGCCATGTTCCGGGGAGAGTCCCCTGCAGCCACAGATGAGCACCTACCCACCAATGGTGTCTAGTCGAACAGGTACCGGCCTACCACCACAGCAGGATGATGTGGTCGAGGATGACCTCATGGGGGAGCTCAGAGCCCATGCAACATCCTCACGGCAGGATGCAGAAGGTGGGTGAGAAGCAATGTCACCCCCAATGTTCTGTATGCTGTGTGCCCATTAGATATCAGCTGTGCATCCCATGGCATTAATGTTAATGTGTTACACACCACAGAGAGGCAATGGGGTGTACACAACCTACCTGTGGAGTACATGTCCGGATGCAGTATGTGCAGCACATTGCATGCAGTACAAACTATGGTAGAACCTGTGCAAACCATACCTACACACACATCTATACATCTGAGCACGTAGTTGTTGATGTTGAGCTGACTCACATACCTTCTCTCCGTGGGCTATGTCATACAGTAGTGTGATTGCTTGGCAAGTCGTGTGCGCACACACATGTGCACAGCTGAGAGGGACCACTGGTAAAAACGGAACGTGACAGGCACAACGCACAACCCACTACTCTCTGTGTGGGGTGTGTCTGTGCTGGATGTGACAAAATACCGTCCAAAGCTGTCACATGTGTGTCTCCAGTAGACGGGATACATTTGCCCAACAAGCAATGTTACGACGTATGTTAGCGGATGTTAATGTGACACACACCATAACAGCCTAGGCACTGTTCCCTCTAAGCTGTGCGCTGTGTGCGCGCGCACACACCTCGCCGAGTGAGCGCACATACTTTACAGCAGAGCGCACAAAAATTATGGTTCTGATTCTGATAGAAAACAACATAGTCGTCTTAAAATTTAAAAGGTGTGATTGTAATTACTAGACATATTCCGCTTCATTTAGTAATTGTCCATTTTCATTTCATTTAATTAAAATCAATGTGGTGTACATACTGTATTCTGACGTGTAGTCAAATCTTAAAGTATATAACTCCGAGTGTCATTATGTGGCGCACAAAAATTGAACCTTGCTTCAAAAGCTGCACAGCTGATATGTTATGCGCACACAGCCTACAGACAATTAGAGGGAACATTGAGCCTAGGGTGAGTGTATACCTACGGATGCAGACCTACTAGGTATGCAGTTTCAGCTGCATCATGTTGTGTGACAATACCCCACGAATAGCATAGCACTTGCACAACTGAGCTTCATCACTGTAGCCCAGCCGTGGCCCAGTAACTACTCATGTTAACTGTCACATGGGCCATGGGGAATCAGAGATGACATACCTAGACCCAAGAAAAGAACATTCGCCTTCTATGCCCCAAAAATTTGGAACGAACTTCCACCTGTAATTAGATCCATCAAAGGCCTTATGCAGTTCCGTAAGGCAATTAAACACCACATCTTCCTACTTCACTTTGCTCATGCATCCACCCCACCTCATCTCACCCACCTGCCAATGTCTACAAACCGCACCCTGTCACAAGTATCTTGAACCCGCCTTAGACCTCCTGTATATACAATCCAAATCTAATTATATTTTGTACATATGTTTATAGTTCCCCTGTTGCTCCAGGTTTATGCTCCTGTTACAATGTATGTTCCAAGTTTAAACTCCTGTTACAATGTAAGCACAGAACAGGCTTCTGACTGTGCACCCTTGCTGTATGTAAACCGCACTGATAACAAATAGCGCGGTATATAAACGTTTTAAAATAATTAAAAACAAAAAGTAAATAAACATACATGTATGTCATGCACCGTCACACAGACCCCATCCCCTACGGTCTGCATCACCAGGTTGTAGACCACTCCTACCACATGACATTTTCAGTTGGAATGACATCAGACACACATATAGCACGATGTACAGACAGGACACGGTCTAGGATCCTGTACCCATGGTTTGGGAGGCTTACAGGTCCCTGGAGGCAGCATGTATGTCCACAATTACGTTAGGCTGGTGGACATACAGACAGGGCTCGCAACATGTCCCGTTCATGTATATGTGACACTGAGGTGCACAATGCATGGTTTGTGACGAACCCCCCGGATCACACAGGTTATCTGGTGCCCCATGCTGGGTCCTGATGGACTAGACAGCTCACAGGTGGCACCCCTGCTGCCAAACACATTAAGGGAGGGCCCCCCCTATCTCTGTGACTCACTCCTCCCGAGGGCTCACCACATGCTGTTGCATGCTCAGCATGACCCTGTAGTCGCCATTTTGCGTTGTGTCACCCTGTGCTGCACCATCTGGTCCTCTCCATGCTCATTGTGCAGCCTCCACATGTGTACCAAGGTGTACATGCACTGTTATCTGACCCCAGGTCCTTAACCACTGGGTGTATGTGGACCCCTCTGCCGTCAGACACATGTGGCATTGGTGGACCTGCCCATGTACGGGATGTGATCCTGCTGCGCCAACCCCATCCCTCATAGTCAATGGCGCTACACCTGTACCCTGTCCATGCTGTGTGTATCCCCCCAAATGTGGTCCCACATGGGGTGGCTGTGCACATTCTATCTCTCTGCATCACGACGTATCCACAGGTGTGTTTGCTGTCCATCGAACACGCTCCGCCACACTGCACAATGGACATGTGTGTGCTATGTGTCCACAGGCCTATTCCAATATCTGCAGCACGTGGGGGTGTGTGGGCAACCTGTGTATCCCTGTGTGTGCCACCCACATCACATAGATCAACCATGTGCTGTGTGTGGCATTGACATACACCTTTCTGACATTGCGTGTTCATAACCATATCCGCGTGCATACTATAGTTTGTACATTCACAATGACAATCATGTGTTATATGAGTCATCTTGTTGTGTGTTTCTTGGGAGGTATATCACACACCACCCTTGCTTCCCCCCTACAGGCATCTGTCGTGAATTGGCAGCTGTGCGCCAGTCTATCGATGCCAACACGCTGGAGATTTGCCACTTGCGGCAGGATATCAGGGACATGCCACTTGAAAGAATGTGTGTGGCCCTGGAGGGGATACGTGCCATACTGCAGAGTTATGCACAACCACCGGCCACCACCACCGCCACCACCACCTCCACAAGCACAAGATGAGGGGGAGGGTGCAGCACAAGGGGGTAGGGTTTTGCGACGTGCCAGAAAGGGCAGGCCACGCCGTGGTTCCTAGGTGTGTAAATAAATGTTTTGAACAACATACATGATACGTGTCATTGCAATTTGTGTCCCTTTGGTCCCCTATGTGGTGTCCACATGCATGTCGTGTCGCTGATCAGCAGACCCTTGCTGTCGCATTAGCTGCTCCACCAGGTGTTGCAGAACAGACGGCACGACATGCTATGTGTCACCTACACAGTCCATAGTCACAGCCCCTTGGCTGTAGGGGTCCTCCTCACACACACTGACCCATGTTGTCTCAGGTGTACTGTTCCCATACCTCATGGTCTGTCATCAGCGGCATCACCCCCCTCCCCCCCTCTGCCAGCATACCTGGTTCCATATTTGTGGTCATAGCCTATATCAAAGACAACAGTGGGAACATGTCTGGCCCCCCCCCCCAAGGTATGCATGTGGCACAGGCAGACATGCGTAGCATGCTTATGTTGGCTTCCTCCCTCCGCTGACACATTTGTTAGCAGTCCAATCCACCCAACAGCATGGCTGTTTCTGGGATCCCCCTCACACTTCAACATCCCATGCGGCTTCCCTGGCCCTTAGCCACTGCACACGTTTACGCCCCATGACGGCATGTGTAAGCAGTCCATGTCTGCCAGCCATGTCAGCCTCCACAGCCTGTCCAGATGCACAGACATATCCCAGGCATTCATCCATGATGGGTGGTTGAGGGAGACACATGACCATGTTTCCACATAACAAAAACAAATGTTTATTATAGAACATTTAAACATTGGCAACATGCCACCACACAAACATCCCCATTTTGTGCGTGGAACACAGCACAGCACAGGGCACATGTGCACATCACAGGTGTTCTCAGAGGTGCCTGTGACGCCCTTCGGCAGATGCCCGCCGACATTGCAGCTGCGCAACATCGGCGGACACCTGCCGGACAGCCCCCATCAGACACTGCAGTGCATGAAAGACTAGGCGTACGTCGCGCCGCACATCATCAATTGCCCCCAGCACATCATGCATGCACCTGCCAGCACATAGGCAAATGGTGCCCGTGGTCTGTGTGCTGGCATGTGCATGCAATATGCCGTGGGCCGTGGATGACATGTTTGTGCGACGACGCCTATCCCCAGCTTCCACCTGCAGTGTCTGACGGGGGCCCACGTAGCCCTGTGCTGTGCTGTGTTCCCCCGCGCCCCTCCCCCACCCCGGCCTCTCCCCCAAACACTCTCAGCCATCCTCTCTGCCCACCCCAGCACCCCCCCACACACAGGTTGCACATTGCCCCCCTCACCCGCAGCCGCCCTCCTGCCAGCAGCATCACCCTCTGGGTGTGCCTGTGGGGGCCTCTCCTCCTCTCCCATCTCGTCACCCCCACCACCGTCAATTGCTCCTCCTCCCTCTCCTCCTCCCCCCCTCCCCCATCTGCTGCTCCTCCTCCGTCTCCTCCTCCGCCAGCTCGATCTGGGATCCCTCTTTCACCTCCGTCTCGCTTTCCACCACCACCACCTCCACCTCCCTTGCACGGTGGGTGGTGGGCCGCCGGAGTGAGTAGGCCGATGTGTGGCCCTCGCCGCTGCTTTCCTCTCCCCCTGTGAAAGTTAACAGACATATCAAAACGTACATGAGTGTTACGTTACACATCTACAGATGCATTAAACACACACGTTGGTGGGCCAATGTGACATTATAAACTGAGAGTCATGCCTGTCCAGTCTCACCATCATTGGGTGTCTGTGACCCCCTGCTATAGCGCGCCAGGAAGTCTCCATGGAACTGCCGTAGTTCACGCGCCTTCTTCCTCAGATCCTCCACCTGTTGATAAACAAACATTGTTTGGGGTCATTACCTACCCTTCTGCACAGGTGGATAGTTAACATACCCATATTCATGGTTGGCCACTGTCACCCTGCTCCCTGTGCCCTGCTGTGTGTTCTGTATTTCCTGCACAGTCACACACTTGTGACAGGTGATCCCTGGGAAATGTGTGCATAGGCCTGCCTATGTGTGTGAGGGCAGGACCCACGGAGCCTGTCGGGGGTCTGCAGGCATCATCATATGGGACACCAGCCAGCAGCATTGCCCAGCACCTACAGGCTTCCCCACCCCCCACCCCATATCATCACCCTAGGCACGTCATGTTTGCAATGGTGGGGGAGAGAGGGAGACAAAGGGGTGGGGTATAGGGGGTGGGAGAGTGTGAGAGGGACAGGGAGTGTGTGCGAGGGTGTCACATCCCCTGGGGGCAATGTTGTGTATGTGTTGACAAATCCCTTATTTTCAGGGTTATCAGCTGATACAGGTATGTAGGTATGTGTTGGACATGGAGGTGTGGAACATGGTCCCCACTGGTGGGGGCACCCTAGTTGTGCGAGCATGGGAGATGATCCCATTGTGTGTGGGCCCTGTGGAGGTGTTATTTTACCATCCATGGTTCCCTGGTCAACAAAGTGCAGTTCGATTCAGAGTCTGGTATGGATGGGATACCTGTTGGACTGCGCCTGATCAAATATTGCACCCCTGTGTGTGTCTCCACATGAATGGAAATGGCTGTGGGAGGTGTGAGATCATCACTATGTGAGTGCTCGTCAGCTGTCGTTCTCACAGGCCGACTGTCGTGCACCCCAAGGACTGTGTGAGATGTGCAACCTACCCACCATAGCCTAGAAACATATCCGACTGACATACCCTCCGTCACAGTCTGCTTTCCCACCCCCCCCCCTAGGTCTGGTGTGTCCTACAGCACCACATCAGCAAGATACAAACTGAGAACAGGGTGTTGCCCAGGAATGATTAGGCAGCTATCAGGTCCCCTGGTGATGGAGGGACAGGTTCCAACAGCATAGGCATACTGCACCATATCCCCATGGTGCTTGCTGCCCGACCCAGCTGGGCTCCGTGTACACCTGGTGATAGGGGGGATGGTTTAAACCACATTGGCAAACAGCCCCATATCCACAGGGTGATAGAGGGCCCACTTTGAAGGGTTCTCTGTACCCCTGGGGACAGGGATGATGGGTTAAACAACATTAGTAGACATCCCCATATCTCCAGGGTGGGTGAGAGTGTACTTTGAAGGCTTCTCTGTACCCCTGGGGACAGGGATGATGGGTTAAACAACATTAGTAGACATCCCCATATCTCCAGGATGACTGAGGGCCCACTTTGAAGGCTTCTCTGTACTCCTGGGGACAGGGATGATGGGTTAAACAACATTAGTAGACATCCCCATATCTCCAGGGTGGGTGAGAGTGTACTTTGAAGGCTTCTCTGTACCCCTGGGGACAGGGATGATGTGCTAAACAACATTAGTAGACATCCCCATATCTCCAGGGTGGGTGAGAGTGTACTTTGAAGGCTTCTCTGTACTCCTGGGGACAGGGATGATGGGTTAAACAACATTAGTAGACATCCCCATAACTCCAGGGTGGGTGGGAGTGTACTTTGAAGGGTTCTCTGTACTCCTGGGGACAGGGATGATGGGTTAAACAACATTAGTAGACATCCCCATAACTCCAGGGTGGGTGGGAGTGTACTTTGAAGGGTTCTCTGTACTCCTGGGGACAGGGATGATGGGTTAAACAACATTAGTAGACATCCCCATATCTCCAGGATGACAGAGGGCCCACTTTGAAGGCTTCTCTGTACTCCTGGGGACAGGGATGATGGATTAAACAACATTAGTAGACATCCCCATAACTCCAGGGTGGGTGAGAGTGTACTTTGAAGGCTTCTCTGTACTCCTGGGGACAGGGATGATGGGTTAAACAACATTAGTAGACATCCACATAACTCCAGGGTGGGTGGGAGTGTACTTTGAAGGGTTCTCTGTACTTCTGGGGACAGGGATGATGGGTTAAACAACATTAGTAGACATCCCCATAACTCCAGGGTGGGTGGGAGTGTACTTTGAAGGGTTCTCTGTACTCCTGGGGACAGGGATGATGGGTTAAACAACATTAGTAGACATCCCCATATCTCCAGGATGACAGAGGGCCCACTTTGAAGGCTTCTCTGTACTCCTGGGGACAGGGATGATGGGTTAAACAACATTAGTAGACATCCCCATATCTCCAGGATGACAGAGGGCCCACTTTGAAGGCTTCTCTGTACTCCTGGGGACAGGGATGATGTGTTAAACAACATTAGTAGACATCCCCATATCTCCAGGGTGGGTGGGAGTGTACTTTGAAGGGTTCTCTGTACTCCTGGGGACAGGGATGATGGGTTAAACAACATTAGTAGACATCCCCATATCTCCAGGATGACAGAGGGCCCACTTTGAAGGCTTCTCTGTACTCCTGGGGACAGGGATGATGGGTTAAACAACATTAGTAGACATCCCCATATCTCCAGGATGACAGAGGGCCCACTTTGAAGGCTTCTCTGTACTCCTGGGGACAGGGATGATGGGTTAAACAACATTAGTAGACATCCCCATATCTCCAGGATGACAGAGGGCCCACTTTGAAGGCTTCTCTGTACTCCTGGGGACAGGGATGATGTGTTAAACAACATTAGTAGACATCCCCATATCTCCAGGGTGGGTGAGAGTGTACTTTGAAGGCTTCTCTGTACTCCTGGGGACAGGGATGATGGGTTAAACAACATTAGTAGACATCCTCATATCTCCAGGATGACAGAGGGCCCACTTTGAAGGCTTCTCTGTACTCCTGGGGACAGGGATGATGGGTTAAACAACATTAGTAGACATCCCCATATCTCCAGGGTGGGTGAGAGTGTACTTTGAAGGCTTCTCTGTACTCCTGGGGACAGGGATGATGGGTTAAACAATATTAGTAGACATCCCCATAACTCCAGGGTGGGTGGGAGTGTACTTTGAAGGGTTCTCTGTACTCCTGGGGACAGGGATGATGGGTTAAACAACATTAGTAGACATCCCCATATCTCCAGGATGACAGAGGGCCCACTTTGAAGGCTTCTCTGTACTCCTGGGGACAGGGATGATGGGTTAAACAACATTAGTAGACATCCCCATATCTCCAGGATGACAGAGGGCCCACTTTGAAGGCTTCTCTGTACTCCTGGGGACAGGGATGATGTGTTAAACAACATTAGTAGACATCCCCATATCTCCAGGGTGGGTGAGAGTGTACTTTGAAGGCTTCTCTGTACTCCTGGGGACAGGGATGATGGTTTAAACAACATTAGTAGACATCCCCATAACTCCAGGGTGGGTGGGAGTGTACTTTGAAGGGTTCTCTGTACTCCTGGGGACAGGGATGATGGGTTAAACAACATTAGTAGACATCCCCATATCTCCAGGATGACAGAGGGCCCACTTTGAAGGCTTCTCTGTACTCCTGGGGACAGGGATGATGGGTTAAACAACATTAGTAGACATTCCCATATCTCCAGGATGACAGAGGGCCCACTTTGAAGGCTTCTCTGTACTCCTGGGGACAGGGATGATGGGTTAAACAACATTAGTAGACATCCCCATATCTCCAGGATGACAGAGGGCCCACTTTGAAGGCTTCTCTGTACTCCTGGGGACAGGGATGATGTGTTAAACAACATTAGTAGACATCCCCATATCTCCAGGGTGGGTGAGAGTGTACTTTGAAGGCTTCTCTGTACTCCTGGGGACAGGGATGATGGGTTAAACAACATTAGTAGACATCCCCATATCTCCAGGGTGGGTGAGAGTGTACTTTGAAGGCTTCTCTGTACCCCTGGGGACAGGGATGATGGGTTAAACAACATTAGTAGACATCCCCATATCTCCAGGGTGGGTGAGAGTGTACTTTGAAGGCTTCTCTGTACCCCTGGGGACAGGGATGATGGGTTAAACAACATTAGTAGACATCCCCATATCTCCAGGGTGGGTGAGAGTGTACTTTGAAGGCTTCTCTGTACCCCTGGGGACAGGGATGATGGGTTAAACAACATTAGTAGACATCCCCATATCTCCAGGGTGGGTGAGAGTGTACTTTGAAGGCTTCTCTGTACCCCTGGGGACAGGGATGATGGGTTAAACAACATTAGTAGACATCCCCATATCTCCAGGATGACAGAGGGCCCACTTTGAAGGCTTCTCTGTACTCCTGGGGACAGGGATGATGGGTTAAACAACATTAGTAGACATCCCCATATCTCCAGGATGACAGAGGGCCCACTTTGAAGGCTTCTCTGTACTCCTGGGGACAGGGATGATGGGTTAAACAACATTAGTAGACATCCCCATATCTCCAGGATGACAGAGGGCCCACTTTGAAGGCTTCTCTGTACTCCTGGGGACAGGGATGATGTGTTAAACAACATTAGTAGACATCCCCATATCTCCAGGGTGGGTGAGAGTGTATTTTGAAGGCTTCTCTGTACTCCTGGGGACAGGGATGATGGGTTAAACAACATTAGTAGACATCCCCATAACTCCAGGGTGGGTGGGAGTGTACTTTGAAGGGTTCTCTGTACTCCTGGGGAGAGGGATGATGGGTTTAAACAACATTAGTAGACATCCCCATATCTCCAGGATGACAGAGGGCCCACTTTGAAGGCTTCTCTGTACTCCTGGGGACAGGGATGATGGGTTAAACAACATTAGTAGACATCCCCATATCTCCAGGATGACAGAGGGCCCACTTTGAAGGCTTCTGTGTACTCCTGGGGACAGGGATGATGGGTTAAACAACATTAGTAGACATCCCCATATCTCCAGGATGACAGAGGGCCCACTTTGAAGGCTTCTCTGTACTCCTGGGGACAGGGATGATGGGTTAAACAACATTAGTAGACATCCCCATAACTCCAGGGTGGGTGGGAGTGTACTTTGAAGGGTTCTCTGTACTCCTGGGGACAGGGATGATGGGTTAAACAACATTAGTAGACATCCCCATAACTCCAGGGTGGGTGGGAGTGTACTTTGAAGGGTTCTCTGTACTCCTGGGGACAGGGATGATGGGTTAAACAACATTAGTAGACATCCCCATATCTCCAGGATGACAGAGGGCCCACTTTGAAGGCTTCTCTGTACTCCTGGGGACAGGGATGATGGGTTAAACAACATTAGTAGACATCCTCATATCTCCAGGATGACAGAGGGCCCACTTTGAAGGCTTCTCTGTACTCCTGGGGACAGGGATGATGGGTTAAACAACATTAGTAGACATCCCCATATCTCCAGGGTGGGTGAGAGTGTACTTTGAAGGCTTCTCTGTACTCCTGGGGACAGGGATGATGGGTTAAACAATATTAGTAGACATCCCCATAACTCCAGGGTGGGTGGGAGTGTACTTTGAAGGGTTCTCTGTACTCCTGGGGACAGGGATGATGGGTTAAACAACATTAGTAGACATCCCCATATCTCCAGGATGACAGAGGGCCCACTTTGAAGGCTTCTCTGTACTCCTGGGGACAGGGATGATGGGTTAAACAACATTAGTAGACATCCCCATATCTCCAGGATGACAGAGGGCCCACTTTGAAGGCTTCTCTGTACTCCTGGGGACAGGGATGATGTGTTAAACAACATTAGTAGACATCCCCATATCTCCAGGGTGGGTGAGAGTGTACTTTGAAGGCTTCTCTGTACTCCTGGGGACAGGGATGATGGGTTAAACAACATTAGTAGACATCCCCATAACTCCAGGGTGGGTGGGAGTGTACTTTGAAGGGTTCTCTGTACTCCTGGGGACAGGGATGATGGGTTAAACAACATTAGTAGACATCCCCATATCTCCAGGATGACAGAGGGCCCACTTTGAAGGCTTCTCTGTACTCCTGGGGACAGGGATGATGGGTTAAACAACATTAGTAGACATTCCCATATCTCCAGGATGACAGAGGGCCCACTTTGAAGGCTTCTCTGTACTCCTGGGGACAGGGATGATGGGTTAAACAACATTAGTAGACATCCCCATATCTCCAGGATGACAGAGGGCCCACTTTGAAGGCTTCTCTGTACTCCTGGGGACAGGGATGATGTGTTAAACAACATTAGTAGACATCCCCATATCTCCAGGGTGGGTGAGAGTGTACTTTGAAGGCTTCTCTGTACTCCTGGGGACAGGGATGATGGGTTAAACAACATTAGTAGACATCCCATCTCCAGGGTGGGTGGGAGTGTACTTTGAAGGCTTCTCTGTACCCCTGGGGACAGGGATGATGGGTTAAACAACATTAGTAGACATCCCCATATCTCCAGGGTGGGTGAGAGTGTACTTTGAAGGCTTCTCTGTACCCCTGGGGACAGGGATGATGGGTTTAAACAACATTAGTAGACATCCCATATCTCCAGGGTGGGTGAGAGTGTACTTTGAAGGCTTCTCTGTACCCCTGGGGACAGGGATGATGGGTTAAACAACATTAGTAGACATCCCCATATCTCCAGGGTGACAGAGTGACAACTTTGAAGGCTTCTCTGTACACCTGGGGATAGGGATGATGGGTTAAACAACATTAGTAGACATCCCCATATCTCCAGGATGACAGAGGGCCCACTTTGAAGGCTTCTCTGTACTCCTGGGGACAGGGATGATGGGTTAAACAACATTAGTAGACATCCCCATATCTCCAGGATGACAGAGGGCCCACTTTGAAGGCTTCTCTGTACTCCTGGGGACAGGGATGATGGGTTAAACAACATTAGTAGACATCCCCATATCTCCAGGATGACAGAGGGCCCACTTTGAAGGCTTCTCTGTACTCCTGGGGACAGGGATGATGGGTTAAACAACATTAGTAGACATCCCCATATCTCCAGGGTGGGTGAGAGTGTACTTTGAAGGCTTCTCTGTACTCCTGGGGACAGGGATGATGGGTTAAACAACATTAGTAGACATCCCCATAACTCCAGGGTGAGAGAGAGAGTACTTTGAAGGGTTCTCTGTACTCCTGGGGACAGGGATGATGGGTTAAACAACATTAGTAGACATCCCCATATCTCCAGGATGACAGAGGGCCCACTTTGAAGGCTTCTCTGTACTCCTGGGGACAGGGATGATGGGTTAAACAACATTAGTAGACATCCCCATATCTCCAGGATGACAGAGGGCCCACTTTGAAGGCTTCTCTGTACTCCTGGGGACAGGGATGATGGGTTAAACAACATTAGTAGACATCCCCATATCTCCAGGATGACAGAGGGCCCACTTTGAAGGCTTCTCTGTACTCCTGGGGACAGGGATGATGGGTTAAACAACATTAGTAGACATCCCCATACTCCAGGGTGGGTGGGAGTGTACTTTGAAGGGTTCTCTGTACTCCTGGGGACAGGGATGATGGGTTAAACAACATTAGTAGACATCCCCATAACTCCAGGGTGGGTGGGAGTGTACTTTGAAGGGTTCTCTGTACTCCTGGGGACAGGGATGATGGGTTAAACAACATTAGTAGACATCCCCATATCTCCAGGATGACAGAGGGCCCACTTTGAAGGCTTCTCTGTACTCCTGGGGACAGGGATGATGGGTTAAACAACATTAGTAGACATCCTCATATCTCCAGGATGACAGAGGGCCCACTTTGAAGGCTTCTCTGTACTCCTGGGGACAGGGATGATGGGTTAAACAACATTAGTAGACATCCCCATATCTCCAGGGTGGGTGAGAGTGTACTTTGAAGGCTTCTCTGTACTCCTGGGGACAGGGATGATGGGTTAAACAATATTAGTAGACATCCCCATAACTCCAGGGTGGGTGGGAGTGTACTTTGAAGGGTTCTCTGTACTCCTGGGGACAGGGATGATGGGTTAAACAACATTAGTAGACATCCCCATATCTCCAGGATGACAGAGGGCCCACTTTGAAGGCTTCTCTGTACTCCTGGGGACAGGGATGATGGGTTAAACAACATTAGTAGACATCCCCATATCTCCAGGATGACAGAGGGCCCACTTTGAAGGCTTCTCTGTACTCCTGGGGACAGGGATGATGTGTTAAACAACATTAGTAGACATCCCCATATCTCCAGGGTGGGTGAGAGTGTACTTTGAAGGCTTCTCTGTACTCCTGGGGACAGGGATGATGGGTTAAACAACATTAGTAGACATCCCCATAACTCCAGGGTGGGTGGGAGTGTACTTTGAAGGGTTCTCTGTACTCCTGGGGACAGGGATGATGGGTTAAACAACATTAGTAGACATCCCCATATCTCCAGGATGACAGAGGGCCCACTTTGAAGGCTTCTCTGTACTCCTGGGGACAGGGATGATGGGTTAAACAACATTAGTAGACATCCCCATATCTCCAGGATGACAGAGGGCCCACTTTGAAGGCTTCTCTGTACTCCTGGGGACAGGGATGATGGGTTAAACAACATTAGTAGACATCCCCATATCTCCAGGATGACAGAGGGCCCACTTTGAAGGCTTCTCTGTACTCCTGGGGACAGGGATGATGTGTTAAACAACATTAGTAGACATCCCCATATCTCCAGGGTGGGTGAGAGTGTACTTTGAAGGCTTCTCTGTACTCCTGGGGACAGGGATGATGGGTTAAACAACATTAGTAGACATCCCCATAACTCCAGGGTGGGTGGGAGTGTACTTTGAAGGGTTCTCTGTACTCCTGGGGACAGGGATGATGGGTTAAACAACATTAGTAGACATCCCCATATCTCCAGGATGACAGAGGGCTCACTTTGAAGGCTTCTCTGTACTCCTGGGGACAGGGATGATGGGTTTAAACAACATTAGTAGACATCCCCATATCTCCAGGATGACAGAGGGCCCACTTTGAAGGCTTCTCTGTACTCCTGGGGACAGGGATGATGGGTTAAACAACATTAGTAGACATCCCCATATCTCCAGGATGACAGAGGGCCCACTTTGAAGGCTTCTCTGTACTCCTGGGGACAGGGATGATGTGTTAAACAACATTAGTAGACATCCCCATATCTCCAGGGTGGGTGAGAGTGTACTTTGAAGGCTTCTCTGTACTCCTGGGGACAGGGATGATGGGTTAAACAACATTAGTAGACATCCCCATATCTCCAGGGTGGGTGAGAGTGTACTTTGAAGGCTTCTCTGTACCCCTGGGGACAGGGATGATGGGTTAAACAACATTAGTAGACATCCCCATATCTCCAGGGTGGGTGAGAGTGTACTTTGAAGGCTTCTCTGTACCCCTGGGGACAGGGATGATGGGTTAAACAACATTAGTAGACATCCCCATATCTCCAGGGTGGGTGAGAGTGTACTTTGAAGGCTTCTCTGTACCCCTGGGGACAGGGATGATGGGTTAAACAACATTAGTAGACATCCCCATATCTCCAGGGTGGGTGAGAGTGTACTTTGAAGGCTTCTCTATACCCCTGGGGACAGGGATGATGGGTTAAACAACATTAGTAGACATCCCCATATCTCCAGGATGACAGAGGCCTCACTTTGAAGGCTTCTCTGTACTCCTGGGGACAGGGATGATGGGTTAAACAACATTAGTAGACATCCCCATATCTCCAGGATGACAGAGGGCCCACTTTGAAGGCTTCTCTGTACTCCTGGGGACAGGGATGATGGGTTAAACAACATTAGTAGACATCCCCATATCTCCAGGATGACAGAGGGCCCACTTTGAAGGCTTCTCTGTACTCCTGGGGACAGGGATGATGTGTTAAACAACATTAGTAGACATCCCCATATCTCCAGGGTGGGTGAGAGTGTACTTTGAAGGCTTCTCTGTACTCCTGAGGACAACGGATGATGGGTTAAACAACATTAGTAGACATCCCCATATCTCCAGGGTGGGTGAGAGTGTACTTTGAAGGCTTCTCTGTACCCCTGGGGACAGGGATGATGGGTTAAACAACATTAGTAGACATCCCCATATCTCCAGGGTGGGTGAGAGTGTACTTTGAAGGCTTCTCTGTACCCCTGGGGACAGGGATGATGGGTTAAACAACATTAGTAGACATCCCCATATCTCCAGGGTGGGTGAGAGTGTACTTTGAAGGCTTCTCTGTACCCCTGGGGACAGGGATGATGGGTTAAACAACATTAGTAGACATCCCCATATCTCCAGGGTGGGTGAGAGTGTACTTTGAAGGCTTCTCTGTACCCCTGGGGACAGGGATGATGGGTTAAACAACATTAGTAGACATCCCCATATCTCCAGGATGACAGAGGGCCCACTTTGAAGGGTTCTCTGTACTCCTGGGGACAGGGATGATGGGTTAAACAACATTAGTAGACATCCCCATATCTCCAGGGTGGGTGAGAGTGTACTTTGAAGGGTTCTCTGTACTCCTGGGGACAGGGATGATGGGTTTAAACAACATTAGTAGACATCCCCATATCTCCAGGATGACAGAGAGCCCACTTTGAAGGCTTCTCTGTACCCCTGGGGACAGGGATGATGGGTTTAAACAACATTAGTAGACATCCCCATATCTCCAGGGTGGGTGAGAGTGTACTTTGAAGGGTTCTCTGTACTCCTGGGGACAGGGATGATGGCTTAAACAACATTAGTAGACATCCCCATATCTCCATGATGACAGAGGGCCCACTTTGAAGGCTTCTCTGTACTCCTGGGGACAGGGATGATGTGTTAAACAACATTAGTAGACATCCCCATATCTCCAGGATGACAGAGGGCCCACTTTGAAGGCTTCTCTGTACTCCTGGGGACAGGGATGATGGGTTAAACAACATTAGTAGACATCCCCATATCTCCAGGGTGGGTGAGAGTGTACTTTGAAGGCTTCTCTGTACCCCTGGGGACAGGGATGATGGGTTTAAACAACATTAGTAGACATCCCCAGATCTCCAGGGTGGGTGAGAGTGTACTTTGAAGGCTTCTCTGTACCCCTGGGGACAGGGATGATGGGTTAAACAACATTAGTAGACATCCCCATATCTCCAGGGTGGGTGAGAGTGTACTTTGAAGGCTTCTCTGTACCCCTGGGGATAGGGATGATGGGTTAAACAACATTAGTAGACATCCCCATATCTCCAGGATGACAGAGGGCCCACTTTGAAGGGTTCTCTGTACTCCTGGGGACAGGGATGATGGGTTAAACAACATTAGTAGACATCCCCATATCTCCAGGGTGGGTGAGAGTGTACTTTGAAGGGTTCTCTGTACTCCTGGGGACAGGGATGATGGGTTAAACAACATTAGTAGACATCCCCATATCTCCAGGATGACAGAGAGCCCACTTTGAAGGCTTCTCTGTACCCCTGGGGACAGGGATGATGGGTTAAACAACATTAGTAGACATCCCCATATCTCCAGGGTGGGTGAGAGTGTACTTTGAAGGGTTCTCTGTACTCCTGGGGACAGGGATGATGGGTTAAACAACATTAGTAGACATCCCCATATCTCCAGGATGACAGAGGGCCCACTTTGAAGGCTTCTCTGTACTCCTGGGGACAGGGATGATGTGTTAAACAACATTAGTAGACATCCCCATATCTCCAGGATGACAGAGGGCCCACTTTGAAGGCTTCTCTGTACTCCTGGGGACAGGGATGATGGGTTAAACAACATTAGTAGACATCCCCATATCTCCAGGATGACAGAGGGCCCACTTTGAAGGCTTCTCTGTACTCTTGGGGACAGGGATGATGGGTTAAACAACATTAGTAGACATCCCCATATCTGCAGGGTGATGGTGGACCCACTCTGATGGGCTCTCAAGGGTCCTGGTGATAGGGGTTTTGCCCTGACCAACATTGGCACACACCCCATAGCTCCAGGGTGGCTGCCAGACCATGTGATGCACGTTTCACAACCCCTGAGGGTGGCCAATGTGTGCAGCCCTGAGGATGCAGGACACGGCCAGTTGCACATGATGTCTCTGGACCCATCCCAGGCAGATCTATGGGCTAGGTGTGTTACAGTGTTTTGTAGCACAGCAGCAGCAAGGACTCCAGGATGGCATCATGCCCTTTGTGACTAAGTCCCTAAACACCTGGGTAGATGGCATAACACTCATATGTGCTACATATAGACCTTTCTTTTGAATGTTTGGTGGTTTCACTATTTAGTATAAGCTCAATTTAGAAGGTTTAGTTGTTTTCATTACATATAGACCTTGGCATGTGGGTCCCCCAGCTACACTTTACTGATCTGGAATACCTACACACAGCACCATTGACAGCTGCAAACAACCCTGTCTGTGTCTATGGTAATTATGACCTGTGGCAATGCACTCACCTCCCTTTGGTTGTCTGCCACACGATTGAAACGCCTTTTGATTCTCTCCCAGGCCCTCTGGACCTTTTCTGTGTCTTTTCCCCTGGCGGCCCCTGGGAACAGCTTCTCCATCTTTGGCCCAACCAATGCGGCCAGGTGGCAAAGTTCACAGTGGCTGAATGCAGGTTTGCGCATTCTGGCAGCCATTTTGTTTTCTGCCCTTCTGGACGTGACGACGCTGACGACGCAACCTCCGCATTTGCGCATTGAGGCTCGCGCACATGCACTCCGCATGGCTGCGCTCCAGACATTGTGTTGCTATTGCGTTCCTCATGGCTGCGTGGATGTTATGTTATACATTGGAAATGCACGCAACTTGCACACCCAAGGGTTAGGGTGTTGGAGATATGTATGTGCATTGATCTCAGCAGTCACACATGGCACCAATGGAGTATGTTTAGTGCACCCTGAGATTGTGCGGGGCCGCGTTGGTGTGCCTGTGCCATATACGGAGTGTGGGGTTCAGGCCGTGGAAATAAAACATGGGGTCGAACGCGACCTGACTGGTGCGCCAGGCGCTAATGGCCGGGGTCCACATTTGCGGCCCGGAAGGCCACGTGGCGCGCTGTTGGACACACACGAAATGTAGCAGCAGATAAGCATGCAATAAATAAAACCAGGAGTCGTTTCAAGGATCCAAGCCAGTTTAATGTGCACATGGCTCAAGCAATAAGCAATTTCAAAATGGCTGCGCAATGGTTTCTAGCAACACAACAACTTTTATAGCGTTCTTCTCCATTCTAGACATAGGCAAACCTTTCATTGGTCCCAGTAACCCCTCTCACCCATCTATTGGTCCCGGTACTGATATGGCTACCCAATCGGGACCCTGGTCTGGGCTCAGCACCTGGTTGCCCCCCTTCTAGTCCCAATTACAATGGTCAGTGTCTCTAACTTGTTACATCTCTCCTCCAAGGTCGCTTAGCTTGTTAAAACATATGGGAAGCAGGGCACTGTAACCTTGCTTTTTGCAGAGTTAATTAATTCCATAGAAGCATAGCACACCTTATCAGTACCAATTAAACTTGTTTTTCTATATTTTCTAAGTTTCGTTTCTGCTTAGCTATGTTCAGTTAAACTGAGTTAAGTTTCAATTCTATGGTGTCATCATTCAGGGGGGTTTTCATTCCTCTGGGCCTAACTACAGGCTTCAGTTACAGGTCAAGCTGCTTAGGCCTGTCTGCTTAGTTCAATTAGCATGGATCATAGGCCGTCGCCTACCACAATATCAACAGAGCTGTGGTACAATGGTGGGGACACCGACCAATGGTGCAGGGGCCATGTGTTCAAACCCCCTTTGTGCACAACGTAAACGCCTGACTGAGGCATCACCTTTAATAGGTAGAAGTGTTTTAGGGGGCATCTTACTTTTGCACGGCATAGGGCGGAGCAGTGTTAATTTTGAGCAGCAGCAGGCGGCGCACTATTCATTCTTGGCGGCATGAAGCGGCGCACTGTTTTTTGGGGCGGCAGTGTGCGGCAAACTGTTCATTGTGAGCAGCTTAGGGCCGTGCGCAGATGGCCATGAGGCGGCGTACTGATGTGTCAGCACAGTAACAGGGACACAGCACAATGGTGGGTACACTGACCAATGGTGCATGGATCAGGGGTTCGATCCCTCACAGTGCTCAGTGCACAGGGCTGGCTGAGGCAGTATGTTTTTGGTGAGTAGTGCTGTAGGGTGGCTTTTAGTTTTCCTTTATTTAGCACAGCTACCAAACGCACTCGCACATCATGTTGACATGAGGCAGCTCATGAGGCACATGTTAGAGTGCACTGTCCGCCAAGGCACCCTTGCATGTCCCCTATAGGGCACCATATGTTGTGTCTCCGGATAGAGACTAGTGCACCTCATATGGACCTAAACTAAAAGATGGCCTATTGTGTGCCCTATCAACCACACTCAAGGGCACCATGTGGGTATAGTACGCTGTGGGTTGATTTGCTGCCAGCAACATCTGCACATTACATGTTAAATACCTATGCACCGCCCTACAAAATTACACCACTGTGGGTTTGAACCCATGACCTCTGACTTCACAGGCAATGAGGTACCCATTGGCCTACAGCTCTATAGCTGCCAGCAAGCCCCTGGCTGGCTGCAGAGAGCCTGCATGTCACCACACAGACAGTCTGTTGTGGTAGCCAGGATAGGGTTAGTCCACCCATACCCATGATGCACTGCACATGCAAATCAACTGTCCACAGATAGACACAGGATCGGGAATGCACCCCGGCATCTCCACAGCTTGGTAGGAGGGAGTGTCCATGTGCACCCACACAGCACCTCGGCCTGGTAGGGTGTACTGAGTGGGTGTTGTACTGGCACAGAGTAGCTACACACCGTCACATTGTGTGGGTACTGTGCTCACCCTGAGTGTGCGTGGAGGCACCCAGGACCAGGTCCACCACAACCTCCGTGGCAGAATGAGGCCATTCCAGAGCTTCACAGCACTATTACTCTGTGAGATAGGTTGTTTCTGCAGAGACACCTTGGATATCTCTGTCAGGCAGAGTCAGGGGCACCCCTTATGTGAGACCTAGGTGGGCTCTTTACCACCATTTCTCCCCCTCAGGTTGGAAAGCAGGGTCTCTTATCATCATGCTACCTCCCTGCAATGGTAGCAGTAGGGTGGACCATCAACCCCAGTCCTGCTGTGGGAGAGACACCCTACAGCGCTGTCACAGCAACTCCATACACATCCATAACACAATATCTGACAGACATTAGGCCTTGATATGCTCAGTTGCACCCCACCACTATCTGATCTTTGCCTACAGCAAGCCATCAGCCACTGCACGGCGCTCCATCAGGACACACACCAGCTGATATATGTCTGCTAGTTAGTCCTGTTGGAAATGCATGCACCCAGAACTGGGATGGCAGTGCACACCAGCAGTTAAGTCATTGACTGGGCCCCGACACAAAACCCATATATATCACATGGGAGACATACTATCATTCACTATGGGGGTGCCTAGCCATGTTGTCTTCACTGCACAGTCAGGGTGGAGTGCAACCCCAGCAGCACATACAGAGGCCACCATGTATGTGTAGCTGGTGGGCAACCACTACACTATCCCAGTCAGTGCCCTCTGCCCTGTGCAGATGCATCCTGGCCAACCCGCCCTGTCAGAGCTATACCCATGGTACCTTGCTGCTCATTATGCACATTGGCAGGCCAATACTGGCAACAGTGCTGGCAGTGTGGGCTGTGGAAGGTGTTTGTAGCCAACACACACTGTATAGACAGACACACACTCCCACACGTATGCCAGCATTGTGCTACTGTAGAGGCGTTTGTCAGCATTAGCCACCACACCAGTCCTGGGCACAGTACAGGCATGGATATGGTAGCAATACTGTTTTGAGTCACTCCCCAGGGTGGTAAACGCTGTCAGAGACCAGACCTGATGCACCCACTGCAGTCAACAGACAGATTGTCATGATGGAGCTCAAGGAGCAGAATGTGCGTGACGTAGGGATATCTATCTGCCAGTACTCAGAGCAAGTGTTTGGAAGCTGTGTACCGTATACCCAGGTGTAGAGTGACATTGCTAAGGTATTCACATGCTAGTATTGTGAGATGCACACAAGGCCCGATGTCCTGCCTCTCCAGGGGGCATTGGCCATTGGGGCCTGTGGGTGTGGGTGTGTCTGCCCCTGTTGGCTGCTGTTTTACGGCTGAGGTTCCCAAATCCAGCCCAGGGTTGCAACACACTGTTCGCGTTTTCCTGCTGTCCCTCATGAATATGCATTAGCTACATCTACATGCCATGGGGGTGGTGCAGAGATATACAGCACTGGCATTTGTATGGGCAGCAGCATTGAACCTGAATGGTGTGTGGTCCTCTGGGACTGCATTTGTGAGACTCTGCTCTAGGTAATGCCCCTCATCATGGTGTCTGTGATCAGTGGGGTGTAAAATTGGCATATGAGCAATGCGTATGTCCCCAGCAATAATGGTTTGTCCTTACTATCACGGATTAGTTGTGGGTAAAGATATGTGGACAGGATTGGCAGGGCTTTGAACCTGTGACCTTCTGTTCTTGCACACACTGTCTGTGTGCAGTGCGCCACTGTGTTGCCACAGATGTGCTTGATTCCCTGGGCAGTCCATGACTGTACATCCGACAGGGCCTGTCTGTTGCAGTGGACGGTGCCAGCCTGCACATGGCTAGGGCACTGTCTTCTGTGGCTAGCAGCCACTGCCCCCTCCACCACCTGTACTCGTCCGCCAACATGATGGCATTCCTACTCTCAGGGAATGCATATGCCCTGATTGCATTGTGGCACTCCGGGACCGGATGTGGGGGACTGGGCTGTGGGTAATGCCCATTGTTATGGGGTGTGTGCGGGGTAGGGCAAAATATGGGTGTTTGCACCATGCTTATGTTCCCTGCAATACAGGGGTGTCTGTGCTATCTTTGTTTAGTGGTGGGTAAAACATAGGAACTGGGCTGGCATGAGCCCCAGCTGGGATTTGATCCTATGCCTTATGGTCCTAGAGGTACTGGCTCTGTCCGCTGCACCACAGTGTGTCCACAGAGACAGTGCAGTCCCTGGAGATAGTTAACCTGGCAGGATGGAGTCGCAAACCCTGCTCTGCACATTTTTACTGTGGGCTCATTCACCCTGTCTGGTGACAAACGTGCAACTAAACCCCGGAACTGACCACCGCAGAAGGGGGTTGATATATAAACAAACTGGGCAACCTTGCTATTGATGGGCAACCATAAACACCACTCACAGGGAACGTACGTAACAAGGAAATGTGTGTTGGGAAAGGTCTCCGCTCCGTAGACCCTTCCATAATTCATTTATATTTTTGGTGCTTTCCTGGGTGTGTTTTTTGGTTTTGCCCTTTACTATCACTGTTCCCCAGCTGACCTCCTCTTTGTACTATTTCTGTGGTGGTCATTTGATATTTGTAATTGCACTTTTGTGCTGTGCACATGTATCACACTGCTCACGTTTTGAAGGTTTCCCCGGTTTAGGTGTACATTGCTGACGAAAATGGTTTCCCTTCCCTTTACATGGCCTCTACCGCGAGTGTTTCACTCGCGCTATTTTTTACTTGCGAATTCAGCCCCGATAATGTGCGGGGCGCCTCTCCCCTCCCCTTCCCTGCCCATAAGCCCCGTCTCTCCGCCCCTCCGGAGCCTTCCTCCGCCCTCCGTTAGCCTTTCCACGCCTCTATCGGACATTTGCGGGCCCGTACTTGTGCGGGGCGCGTTCGTGTGACGCGCACGCGTGCGGTGGTGACCCGCACGTTTACGGGCCATTTAAGTGCTCTTAAGTACCGCTTTTAGTGCGCTATTTTGCGGCGCGCAAATTAGCGGTTTTTAGTAAACATGCCCCTAAGATTATCAGATAGGGAAACTTATTAACAGAGGAAATAATCCAATAACAGTTGGTGAAAACGGTAGGCGGGCAAGTCTTATCTCAAGCAGACTAAGGGCCCGATTCTTTGGCGCAGGTCCAATTCCCACTCTGGCTCTTCCCCTACATCCTGAGCAGTAGGACGGGGAGAGCCGGCGGGGGGGGGGGGGGGGGAGGGCAGGAGGGGGGATCTTGGCTGAGTGGGGGAAGGCCAGCCCGGCAGGGCCTACAGGGCCGATGCAGGTCACAGCTCTGTATGTCCTGCTGGGTCAAAGGGGACATGCTGCTTATTCCACCTCAAAAGTGGAATAAACAGCACCGACAAGGTGATTGGGGCCAGATGCAGGGGGATCCCTGCCACCTGATCCAA
This sequence comes from Ichthyophis bannanicus, assembly GCA_033557465.1. Classification (NCBI taxonomy): domain Eukaryota; kingdom Metazoa; phylum Chordata; class Amphibia; order Gymnophiona; family Ichthyophiidae; genus Ichthyophis; species Ichthyophis bannanicus. The sequence goes on along the minus strand of CM066032.1, from coordinate 627,454,621 downwards.
GCCCTGGTAGGCCAGCCATGGGTCAGGTGGTGGCGATGAGAGAGGCCTAAGCCGGGGGAGTTGGGGTGCCTTGGGGGAGGACATCCCCATAGGAGGCAGGGGCATGCCAGGCCATCCATAGGCCCGATTCCATGCACCATGGGAATGTTTAGTTCCCGTGGTCCAGGATCGGGTCCAAACAGGCTCATCGTTATTGGGGATGTACCACTCTGAGAACTGGCCTCCACAAGTCTGAAAAATATAAAATATGAAAATATTAGAGACATCAGACATGGATCGATTGAAGTCATGTGAGCATCCTCAGTGCAATGGGAATAAGGGTCCCCAGCCCTGAATGACTGAGATGCAATAAAGGGATCAGCAGGTATGACCAATGTTAAATAAATTATATCTTAGGACTTTTTATAGCAGGTAATGTGAGAAATTAAAGGGTTCCCTCTTTTTTCTTCTGCCAGTGCTGCTTTTGCTTGTTTAGGCGGTGGGTAAGCTGTAGGCTGTTCTAAGTAGTTGTGCAGAGCTGTTGTGGACTTTGATATTACCTGATTGGATAATAAAGTACCCAGCCTTGATCATATATGTAAGACATAGATGGAGAGGAGGTTGTTGTTACTAGCATTAATATTGGTAATAGTGATAGTAGTATAGTTTATCACATGTTACATGGGATGCACTGGGAACCTTAATGCCAGCTAAGAGCAGGCACTAAGGGCTCCCTTACAGGGAGAAAGCTGTTCTTGTGGGTTACAGACTGCACAAGAATCACACTGAGGTGCGTGCAGTGTGCACCATCCAGACCCAAGCACATAAATGAGTGCTAGGTGTGAAAACTCCTTGTCACGTCATGGGACCTGTTTAATAAAGGGCAATATGGTTTTGGTGCCAACGTTACAAAGGTGATGCTACGATGGAGTGTCAACAGGATCAGGGAATCTACTATGGGGGTAGACAGTCACCTAGGTGGCCAGCATGATGGGCAGCATGTATGCCACACATACATGCTGACACTTTCAAAAAACCTGTTGTCCCACCGCTGCCGTCCACCCAATCCATCATGTCTTTTGGTGGTGGGGGATGGCAGCAGCAGCGACATGGCTCCATATGGAAAGTGCTGGCATATATGTGTGCTGCCACTAACAAGAGAGAGTCATGCCACGAAGGTACCCTCCAACATGAAAATATGGAATCGGTAGGGGTGGTGGCAGGGGGAGTGATGTGATGTTGGCAGCTGTGGCTTGGCGTTGAATAAACATTTAGGCTGGCCCTGCATATCAGGTGCAATGCTACTGTGTTGACTACCAGGGACAATGAAAGCATGTCACTGGCAGGTAAAGCAGAACCCCTAGTGTATGCGGTGTTAGTGTGGGTGCATGTAACACCACCAACTGAAGTGCTGGTAAGTGATTCTGTGCCAAGGCAGTTTGTGTATGGTGAGAACTCTGTGCCAACTGTGTAGCAACACCATGCCCATACTGTGCCCCACCCTGCTCAACCTTGACCTTAACATGAGATATACAGTTTGTGTGCAAATGTCCTGTGCCAAATGTCATGGCTCCACACTAGCTGTCAATGCGTGTCCCAATGCACAATCAGTGTATACCAGAACATGTATTCTTTGCAAAAGCCCTATAGTACAACAGTCGCTATGGCAATGCATATAGCAGTGTCAATGGTGCAAGATCGTTCCATCAGAGTGAGACAGTGAACTGTCTATGCAGAGGCAGGTGGTTAGTAGGAATGGCTTTCCCACATACAAGTGGTTGGTGATAAATTCAGGATCAGCTATCTGCAGAGTAGCCGTGCTTCCATCCTTGGAGAAGGCAAGTCCAGGAAAGAAGGCAGTGTGTTTGACAAGATACAGCCATCCTCCTCACCCCCAGCACTCCCCAGGACCAAGTGCTGACCCTCTGAATGCCTAGCTTCAGGGCTACATGCAAGATGTATGAGCATCTGAGGTCAAGCGCCTGAGAGCTCTACATATCTATGCCTCTGGCTTCCTCCAAACATCAGTGGCTGCAGTAGGAGGAATGGCACATAACAACTCTGTCAGTTGCCCACATCAGGTACTGTGTGCCATGAGCAGCTGCATTAGGAATGACTGTGCATGTCCTAATAAGAGGCAACAGTGCAGTGTGAGAGAATGTGGGGGCAACCAAAATTGATGGCACCTATACACTGAACACATGTGGCATCTATCACAGACAGCAACTGGAAAGTGGTGTATAGCAACCTCAATCACTTTGAAGTCCAGAATGTGCATGTGGTATGTCATTGCTACATTATCATTCCAAAAGTGGTGGCCAGGTTGGCTGTATCCACTCATAACCCATACATTCTACAGTAATCAGCAATGGAACAGCAGTTCGACAGGGGAGGGTTGGGTCAGGATACTGGCTTGATAAGTAATCTCAACTTTACTGGATATGTGCATGTGGGGGGTAAAATATACCAGTCAGGCAGGAAGAATAGGTAATATGCTAACAGTTCATGTCAGAGGAAAAATACCCACGCCATCTTCTCAGTTGCAGTATATGACAAGGTGCTGTGCATGAACAGGTGACCCTTTTATGAGCAAGCACTTTGTTATGTGCCACATCCAGCAGAACTACATGGGAGTAAGAATTATGCAGCGTGTTATTCCAGCTGTGAGATTATTCTAGGACTAGCCCATAATCACACTCCAGGAATAGGCACATTGGCCACTCTTCTAAGTCATCCCTGGTTTGGTTGTGTGTGTTTGTGTATCATGCCCTGCCCCTCTGGTGGGACAGAGCCAATATATAAGACATGAACCTCAGTTGAACCAGCAGCATATCAATTCAGATGTACATACAAACCTAGAAAGATGTCCCTATCCATCACCTGCCTGATGTCAGTACCGGGAAAAATGGTAGAAACCATCATAAAGAACAAAATTGCTGAACATGTAGATAGTCATGGCTTAATGGGAGACAGCCAACATGTCTTTAGACAAGGAAGATCTTGTCTTACTAATCTGTTATGTTTTTTTGAAGGTGTGAATAAACAGGTAGACAAAGATGAGTCGGTTGATATAGTGTATTTTGACTTTCAGAAAGACTTTGACAAGGTCCCTCATCAGAGACTTTTGGCAAAACTAAAGATTCATGGGATAGGAGGTAGTTTACTATTGTGGATAAGGAACTGGTTAAAAGATAGAAAGCAGAGGGTAGGTTTAAATGGCCAATTTTTCCAATGGAGAAAGGTATATAGTGGTGTACCCCAGGGATCTGTGTTGGGTCCCCTGCTTTTTGACATATTTATAAATGACCTGGAAAAGGGAATAACGAGTGAGGTTATCAAATTTCAGATGACACAAAACTATTTAAAGTTGTTAAAACCCATGAGGATTGTGGAAAATTGCAAGAGGATCTTGATAAATTGGAAGACTGGGCATCAAAATGGCAAATGAAATTTAATGTGGACAAGTGCAAAGTTATGCACCTAGGGAAGAACAACCCAAACTATGGTTACATGATGCAAAGTTCCACATTAGGAACCACCACCCAGGAAAAAGATTTAGGTGTCATTGTGGATAACATGTTAAAACCCTCTGCCCAGTGTGCAGCAGCAGCCAAGAGAGCAAATAGAATGCTAGGTATCATAAGGAAAGGAATGGAAAATAATTCAAAAGATATTATAATGCCTCTATATCGTTCCATAGTGAGACCGCACCTTGAATATTGTGTGCAATTCTGGTTGCCGTATCTTAAAAAGGATATAGCATTATTAGAAAAGGTTCAGAGAAGAGCCGCCAAAATGGTAAAGGGGATGGAAGCATACCCCTATGAAGAAAGGTTAGGGCTCTTTAACCTGGAAAAGAGATGGCTGAGGGGAGATATGATAGAAGTCTATAAATTAATGAACGGAGTGGGCAAATGTAGATCGATAAATTAATGAATGGAATGGGTAAATGTAGATTGATTGTTTACGTTATCAAAATATAGAAAGACTAGGGGACATGCAATGAAACTACAGGGTAAACTATTTAAGACTAATAAAAGAAAATATTTTTTCACTCAACGGGTAATCAAACTCTGGAATTTGTTACCGGAGGATGTAGTAAAGACTGTTAGTGTAGCTGGGTTTAAAAAAGGTTTGGACAAGTTCCTGGAGCAAAGGTCCATAAACCATTATTAAGAAGGGACCCAGGATATCAATGCTTGACCCAATACAAGCATTGTGGAACTTATGTCTTTTGTGGAAACTGCTAGGTACGTATGACCTAGATTGGCAACTGTTGGAAACAGGATACTGGGCTTGATGGACCTTGGTCTGACCCAGTATAGCATATCTTATGTTCTTATACCTTGTTAGAAAAGTATGACACAGGGCCTGCAGAGAGTTCTCAGACATAGGCATACACAAGCTCAAGCCCTCATGCATCCTGACAATGACCGCATAGATACATATGGAATGATGGACCCACACTCCCACTGAGCTGCTCTGTGGTGCCAAACACATGGCTGCTGTGTGTGACAGAGAAGGGTCATAGAGTGCAGGTATGTTTCCTTTATCCCACATTTCCATAGCTGTAACAGTATGTGTAGCCCTCCCCATCTGATCAACAGCTCCTCTGCCTGGCATCGCTCTAACAAGACTCTGCAAAGCCTTGTAAGAGCTCATCTCCTACTATTGGGACACTAAGAAGCTGCACCAACACCGGCTATAGGTCAGAGCGCAATAATAGCATGGACACACTGAGCAAGTGTTGCCTTAGCAAAAATTAAAAAAAAAGCATTGGATCTCCATAGCTTCCCCTTCCCTTAAGAGCACATGCCTCTGCTAAGTCCTCACATTCTCCAAGCCCTCGGACAGTGAGAAACTGCAGCAATGCAGGCTGTACTTCCACACGCACTGATAGTGCATACACACCAAGCAGTCATTGACAACATCTAAGCACTAAAGGAAGCATGGGATCTCCTTGGCTTCCTCTTCCCTGGAGAGCACATCAAGGAAGCCTAAGTGGCAAGTAAGAATGCCAACTTACAGTTGATAGAAGGTACATGGGCACAACTCTTTGGACAGTGATGTCATGTTTGTGTGTGTGTCAATAGGAATGTGAGCTGCAGCAATGCAATGTGTGTACATGTGATGCCCTGGTATTCCGGCTGTATATACAACTTGCTGCATGGTCAGCCATTCTGTAACTCCACATACTGTGTGAGACACCATTTGGGGGCAGAAAGTTAGTTTTCAATTTAAGTAGTTGCAACCTGTTGGAGTCACTGGCTGACTAGGTGTGGCTGTACACATGTTGTCCCCAAATCTGTGAGCCTCAAATGCATTCCCATTTAAACCATCGATAAACTTCATCCCCACAGCATGCCCCTCCACTTACCTCTGAACATGATATAGGTACACAGCTCCTATATCGCCTGCCGATCTTATTGCAGTGAGCTGGGGGATCACGGTTTCACCAGGGAGAGCTTCATCAGATGTGTGTGTGCAGCAACTCTGATCTCTGACTGATCCTCCAGGCCTCAGGACACACCTATCTTCATAGGTGAGATGCCTGATTAAAGCCAACTGTCACAATAGCTGTATCTGTGGCAACATTCTCAGCCCCCTTGGTGCAGCTGCAGCCTATTGAGAGCTAGGCTCACTTAGAGAGCCGGCCTCTGTGAAGGCCCGATATTGTCACTTAGTTGGTGAGACAGGAAAGAATGTGTGATGTAGCTGCATACAGTTTGTGCTTGTCCCAGGCAGCAGTCACAGAATGCAATATGGGGGTCTTTCAGCTCCATGAACACTATGCACATTCCACTTCACATGTGTTTTTCTCTGGGTACAGGTCTATAAAAGGGTTCAGTAATATGGCAGTGAGTGTTTCAGAGACACATATCCACTCATTTCAGACACGTCTCTAGGTGGCCGGTCGACATGCCTCACAGTAGCTGGCTGCATTGTGCCGGATCCAGCAGACTGTATTATCCAACTATAGGTATGGTGACATGCTCCAACCCTGCATATGTTGTGCCTGTATTGACTCCTGCACCCACCATTGCAAGACCGTGGGAGCACCATTACCTAGCCACTAGCCAGGCCACTTTTCCAATGAGGGTGCATCATGTTCATGACAACTGTTTGCACCGCAACCAAAAGTGAGACCAATCCTGCATGTGGACACATTAGCAGCAAAAGATAGTTGTCATGTGGCCATGGCCCCCACAATGTGTGGCTTCAGCTGCCGATTCCCTGCACACTGGTCCAGAATGTTGGCCCTTGCCAAGACAGCACCACTTTGGCCAATGCATGATGACAGAATGGATGAACACAAAACAGCATGCAATGTAGAAAGGAGAAATGGTGCTGCATGGAGAACCGCTACATTACACTGCAGCGCATGCCCTCCTAGGGGCTGCTTTTTGAAAGGCATTTATACTCTTTTACAGCTCAGTAAACCATGTAAATGCCTTAAATGGGGATATTCAATAGCACTTATGTGGTTAGTGCTGTTGAATATCCCCTTCTAACACCCCTACGTGCCCCCGTGCTATCCAGTTAGCTTCGGGGCATGTTGGGGGCATTCTGGGGCAGAACAGAGGCAGAGACTGCTGCTAACTGGGTAGTGGTGATATTGTACTGCTACCCAGTTAGCGATCTATGGCTAAAACTAGACCAGCTTTTGGCTTGCCTAGTTTTAACCGCGGATTGCTAACCAGGTAGTGGTGCAATATCGCTGCTACCCGGTTAGGCTCCGCAGCTTTTTCCTTTGTGCGCTAAACACGGATATTCAGTGCCGTCATCGCAGTTTTTTGAAAATGAGTGGAATGAGTGCATGCCACCTAATATCCTTTGTGGCTTCATAGCAGAAGGTTAGAATACACATTTGTGGATGCCATCCAACACTACAGAGATGGTACATGTTTTGTGCTCCACTGTGCTGCTGTGTGTTTACATATCTGGTAACGTTGGGGTACTGATCAGACCTATGAGACCCAGCAGACTTCTGCTAGCAGATTGGTTCATGGAAGAGGCTGCTACTGAGGAGACAGTTGTGAGACATTCCCCCAGAGGTAAAGCTGGACATACCATGTTGGCAGGGTCTCACCCCCCATTTAATGGATGGCAAATCTGGACCACATGGCTCAGAGCACCACAGCCTTGAAGCAAGTTGACATGATATGCCCTTCACCTACCCCTGGGGCCAGTTTCCCCTAACTGGGTTAGTTTTGCACATTCCATGACAGTCATGAAACTCATTTCTAAGCCAGGGTATGTGAAATGTGATATCAGTCTCTCAAACTTACTGCTAATGCTCAGTGTAGTACTTGTATCAAAGAGAGTTTCCTTCTCATCCAGTTTTTGGTGGATCCTCTTTGTATACTCTCTTGATTTAAATATAAGGTTTGTAGCATTAAAATAGCAGTACATTATCTCCTGTTTAACTGCAAAGTCCACTTAACCATAGTTAATCCTCTTAACTTTGTCATTAATTTCTGTGGTTTATTTCCTGTGGCAGGGATGTTATCTACATCTGCAGTGCTTGCACTATTGCAATCACCATTGTTAGCCCTAATGCATAAGCTACCAGTGGGCACCTTTTTATCCTGGGTGACGTGAAGCCAGTATATATTTTTCTTTTCCGTTCCTACCATTTTTCAATTGTAATGTCGCCTTGATGAGATTTAGTATAGAAGTTATGAAATGTGGTCACCACGTAAAGGTACTCAGCAAAACATGAGGAGGAAACTTTATTCTCTCCCCCTAAGAGATGCACATCTATTCGTCAACAACTGTTGAGCTGTGTATGTAGTTTTCAAAGGCAGATATACCTGGGCCCCATGTGCAAGTATCCTTTCCAGGTTACAGATGCACTTCAATGTATTTGTAACCTGGTTACCATTGCTCCTTAGGGCATATCACTCACACCTCATCTGCAGCTGATGTGCAGGACAGCGTTGATGCCCAGTCATTCTTGAATATGGCTACATCATGGGCATGGTCGCTCCTCCATGGCACCCTCATACCCACTTCTATGCCACCCACTGACATCACAGTGCATTACACGACAACCCCTCACTGATATAGTCCAACTGCATCCCACATTATCCTTACACTCTCTATCTGACACATATGGGACATATGGATGTGATATGTCCAGCACCTATTTCCTTGCCTCCCATCTAGTACCCGAGTTCTGATTTCAAGATAGGCTCCCTTATCTCACATTGAAGGTAACATCCTTACTATGCATTAATCTGCATGTTTGGCACTCTTAACGCCCGCTGTTGTTTTACTGTCACTCACGCTCTTTCTCCAGGAATGCCTCCTCACCGCCCCTGCCATTAGCATGCACAGGGGGCCTTAATACTGCCATTTTCGCATGTTAAAGGGACATTAAGGATACATGCTTAATGCCCTTCAGTAAACATACCTTTACGTGTTAACAGTTGGGGACATGACCAGCATCTGCCCTGCAGTTACTGACAGGACACATATTTATTGCATTGACCGATGGCATCGGTGCATGTATTTTTATCATAACCGGATGTGCTAACCCAGCCCATGCAAGTATCAACTGAAAGGTAACATGAAGAAGAAATAATATAGGTCGGGCCAAAGTGGAAACAATTTAACATGTTGAGAAAAGGTTTATTACCAAATCTAGTTAATAAGGCTGCAGTTCCTATGCTTTATCACATATAAATATGGATAGCTGAGAGTGATCAAAAAAGACATGATCATTATATTTAAGAAGATATTTTCATCTCTTACCTTCCTTTGTGCTTCCAGCAAAATAAAAAAAAAGGCTACCTTACTTGCACCCTCCATCTGAAATAATCTTCCCTTTAATATTGAAGATGCTATCTCCCTCGCCACTGTTTAGTCCCAATTTACACTCACTCTTCAGTAGGCTTATGCTAATAATTAACCAGATTCATTGCTTATGCTAACCAAGGGGGCAATAATTAGATCTCCCACCTTCGTCCAAATACTGCTGGTGCCTTTTATCTATGGGCTTTGCACCAATATGTTCCACAAATGAATCAATGAATAAATTGAAAGTAACATAATATATGTAATTTTGCTTTTCTTATTGTTGCACATATAACTTACATGCAGCATTTGTGAGAGACCCACAATTTTAAAGGAAAATAAGATACATAGGGGTATGTTTACTAAACAGCGGTAAGGGAGCAAGTGTACTGTTCACGTGTGGTAATGGCACACGTGTCCCCTCAGCACTGCAAAAGGGCAGTTTCCATGCGTAAAAGGCTCCTGCAGCATAAAGGGAACAGGAGGTGGAGAGAGGATGTGAAGGGGTGGAAATTGGGCGGAGAAGGGGTGGTAACACCGTGTGTTCCTTTACCACCTCTTGTGCAACACCCCTTAGATCCCCTTTATGCCTGCAACTGTACTGCCATGTGAAACCTCTCGGAAAGGGTGTCTGCAGAGTGGAGAGAGCCCATATTAATGTGAGCAGTGTGATGAAATGACAAGGGAGCCCAAGTCAGTGATAGTAGTACTTCATTAACAGCTGCAGCATGCTGAACAAGTAGGAAAGGGCACCATGCTAATGTTGCCAATAGAGCAAAGGGGGTGACACATTGGTCAGGCAGTGGTAGGTACAGGTGGACATTGCAGACCAGGGAACTGCCCAGGTGGCACATAATGGCATAAGAACAGAGGATCCGCAGATATACCATACTGGATTAGACCATGGTCCATCAAGCCCCGTATTCTCTGTCCCCAGTGGCAAATCACACTCACAAGTACCTAGCTAGGTCCCTAAAATGTACTTATGTTCAATGATGCTTGTAGTGGGGCAAGCTCTGTATCAGCAATGCCACCTGCATAATGGTGCAATGACCATTCCCCAGAAACCTAATCAAACCTTCTCTAAGCACAGTTATACGAGGAGCCTTTACGACATCTTCGTGATCAGAGTGCCAGAGATTGACTATACATTGCCTGACAAACTATATGCCCCTATCTGTCCGGAATGCATTACACTGTGGCGGAATTGCCTGTCACCTTATCCACTCACATTTTGATGGTGTAAACAACCAATAAACGTTTATCATTACACACCATTCAGTAATGCATAGACCCCAAGCATATCTCCCCTTAACCATCTGTCCTCCAGGTTGAAGGGGCCTAACCATTGTATCCTGTGCACATAGGGCCATCCCCCATCCACACCATCTGTGATGTCCGTCATGATCACACAGTAACTTTGGTGAAACACAGACATATAGCAACTGTGAAAAGGAGATCTGCCACATGGGATGGTCCAAGGGACATGACACCCATGGCAGAGATCCCGGCGGGCCATCCCCACAGTGCTGCTGAAGACAGCCGTGGAGGAAGAGGCCGATAGTGCTTGCAGCTATAGCCCCCCAGGTAGCTGGAAAATGCAGATGCCTGGGGAAATACCACAGCAGTGGCTGCCATCCCCCCCAAGACATATCAGTGGCAGGCAGTGATGGGGCCCCTGCATAGTCAGTTGGTGGAGGGGCTGCACGGCCTTCAATGTGTGCCTCTGACCCCTCTCCCCATATGGGTCTTGCACCCAAGGTGTGTGTGGGGGGGGGGGTGTTTGTATGCTGGCTATCCCAAGGCAGGATGCTTGTCCTTGCTCTAAGCACATGCTGACCAGCAGACCAACTGCAGTTGGTTTGAGCAAGGCAGGGAAGGGCAACAGGGCACTCTTACTACACATGATGTGGTTCATCTTCAATGGTTGGGACAGCTGTGGTTCATGGCCTAATCACTGGGGGTCATGCCAGCCTTTATAACCCCCCTGCAATGGCTGCCCATGGCATCAGCATATTGACACTAGCCACTGTTATCAGAGGGCTAGTGTTCAACATGGGCAAAACACAGGGCTAGTGTTCAACATGGGCAAAACACAGCATGTAGGAAACAAGGAGAAAAAGCAGAACACACTGCAGGCAATATCTGCCACACACTAGCAGTGATGTGGACCTGCAGCATGACCAACAAAGATCATCTCTACCAGTTCAGGTTCAGTGAACCAGGTGCTGGGTGCCCATCCTCACCCTCAGGGTGACAGCTGAAACTGCTCTTCAGCATGGCTTGCAGTTGTTATGTACATGTAGCACACGCAGTCAAATGCATTTAACTGAGCTGATGTGCTGGATTAGTGCATTCTCCATTGGTTCTTCAGCTGCAGACTGCTGTTTTGTATGGATAGTGGAGGGCCCAAACTATACTGGCGCAGAGAGAAAACAGTTTGATCAGAGACCTGCAAGCTCTACACACCTATGTTGTGTGGAGGTATAGCCTACTGGTTGGTGCAATATCTCTATAGTCTAAAGTCCAGGGTTTGATTCCTACTTGTACATTTTGTGCCTGGGTGCTACTCACATCACTTGCCCACCTCGCACAGTCCAGCAACTTGTACAGTGGCATTAGTACCTCTTCCTTTCTGCTGGTAATTCCTCTCTGTATGCAACCCAATATCCTTCTGGTTTTTGCTACGACAAACTGTAGCGGCCCATAGCCTGCCCAGAAGAATATCGGGCCGTATATTTTTTATTCATTGGTATCTTATATTTTCAAGCTGATTCTTGAAATTAAATTGCAAAGATCATTATAAATAATTTAAAAAAAAAGTGATACAGAGTGATGAAAGTGGAACGGACAGGTAGAGGAAAGGGTAAATTATGGTATGGGTCAGACTCTTGCTGTGATTATGCATGAATATCATCAGTTTGAATTTGGTACTTGGGGTATGCAAGCCAAAGTGTTTTGTTTGTTTAGGATCCCATGTAATTTACAGGAATTTTTGCTTTTGTTTCTTAAATTGTTTAGTTCAGGTGAAATTTCATTAATAGTACTGAATACTGTGTAAAGAATGAAGAAGAATGACATGGGGTGTGGGTAAGAGAGATAGAAAAGAATATGGGCAACAGATCAGAAGAAGTTGCAGAAAATGAAAAGCAGGATGGAAACTGAAATATAGAAAAACATAGAAATATAGAAAAATGATGGCAGTTAAAGACGATATGGTCTATCCAGTCTGCCCTTCCATATCTACTGCTAAGCTGTAGAGTCTCTTTTTTAACTTCAGAGATCCTGTGCATCTGTCCCATTTCTTAAATTCAGATACAATCTTTGTCTCCATTACCTTCATTGGGAGACTATTCCATACATCTACCACTCTTTCGGTAAAGAAATATTTCTGTAAATTATTCCTGAGTCTATACCCTTTCACCTCCATCCTAAGCACCCTCATTGAAAAATTTTCTTTCAACTCTTAGGGGTCTTTTACTAAACGGCGGTAGTGGACTCCGTGCGATATCGGAGCCGCAGCCCCATTGATTTCAACCTTCCTCTTTTGCATTGCTCGCCTTCCTCTTTTGCATTGACTTTCTACTTTGCCAAGCATGATGTCTTTCTCTAATGATCTCTTTCTTCGAATGATGTGTCCAAGGTACAAAAGTTGAAGTCTTGTCATCTGAGCTTCTAAAGAAAGCTTAGGTTTGATCTCCTCTAGTACTGACTAGTTTATTCTTTGGGCAGTTCATGGTATTCGTCGCCAGCACCATAATTCAAAAGCATTGATTGTCTTCCTGTTTATCTTTTTCACTGTCCAACTTTTGCATCCATATGACGTTATTGAAAATACCATGGCTTGAACAAGTTGAATCTTTGTATGAAGAAAGACACCTCTGCTCTTGAGAATCTTGTTTAGGTCCTTCATAGCCATTCTGCCAAGATCAATGCGTCATCAGATTTCTTGACTGCTTGTCATTTCTTTATTGATAGTTGATTCAACTAGGTTAAAGTTGTGAACTATTCCAATTTCTTCTACATCATTTCCTTATTGATTTTGCCAGTTATCAGGATCTTTGTCTTCTTTACATTAAGGTGCAGGCCCATTTCAAGACTGTGTTCCTTGGTAGTGGTCTACACGTGGATAGGACTATGGCTCAACTATATCCCATACCTTCATCAGAGAAAGAACTCTTATGTCTTCCTAAGGTAGGTGCCTTAGTCTCTGCTACGACTAAAAAGACCACTATTCCAGTTGAAGGTGGTGCTGCTTTAAAAGATCCATAGGATAAAAGAATTGAGACTCTACTACGTCAGGTATTTGAGGTGAATGCATTGGCATTGCAGGCTTCTGTATGTGGAGCATATGTTGCAAGGGAATGCCTTCATTGGGTGCAAGTCTTAATGGAGTCTGTGTTACAAGATATGGCACAAATGGCAGAAATGGTCAGGATGGAAACGTGAGCAGCATATTTAGCAGATGCTGATTATGATCTGATTAGAGCCTTAGCTAATAGTATGGCTTCTGCAGTAGCAGCTTGACATTTATTATGGCTACGTAACTGGTCAGCAGATGTGTCCTCAAAGGCTTGTCTTAGTTGGCTTCCTTTTAGGGGGAAATGTTTGTTTGGAGAAGCTTTAGAAAAGTTGGTAAAGGATTTAGAGGAGTCTAAGCCAGCTAGACTTCCTGAAGATAAACTTAGAGTGTCAAAAGCATCTGTTCCAGCGAGGCCGCCCTTTCGAGATTTTTGTCACTGTAGAGCTACTAGATTTGTGCCATATCAAAGATCAAGATATTCACCAAGAGGTCAACCCTTTTGAGGAGGAAGAGGAGGAGGCTGTGGAGCCTCTAATACCTGAGCTCCAAAATGTGCATCTGCTCTTGAACACACATTCAAACAATAATACTTAGTGAAAGTATATAAGGTTGACCATGTTGCCACCTTACAAATGTCTTCACAGTGGTAATTGATGGTCCACTATACAGAGGGGTAAATACTAATATATATGGGAAACCCTCTATTTTAATCAAGATAAGATTCTGATTTTATGCCTTATGTGTGACCAAACTATTGCATCATTATCATGTTAGTCTGAACTCTTGGTCTCAGCTCAAAATATTTTGCAATATGGAGCCACTTGCTCCTAGGCTGCAAAAACTCCGATTACATCAGTGACCATACATCGGGTTCAGGAATTTTTTAAAGATATTAACGCTTTTTACTGGTCATACATTTAAAGGCTTAAATAGAAACCAAGACTTATCTTAAATAATTGAAGCTTGTTCTATTTTATGCTGACAGTAGTCGTGCTATAGGTTCACCACAGGTTGCACATTATCCCCAACGCGACCTCTCTGGTACCGCACGTTTCAATTCTTCCTCAGGGGGTTCTTGTAGAGCAAAACCTAGCACTGTCTGCAAAAACATAGCCACAAACAAGAATGTAACATAGTGACCTGATACAATGTGTCTAGATAGATAATCCTCAATTTCACAAACAGTTTTTTCATGAAACATTGTAGAGTGACATCCATCTTATATAAAAAGGAAACCTCGCCTTTGTGAAATCGTTCAAGATATGTATTAATTAAAGCTTAAACCAGGCATGTAGTATAGCTGCGTGTTCAAAAGTTTTCTCAAAGAACGCCACGCATTCTTTTTTCGAAATTAGCCGGTGATCCAGTGCTACCGTAGTGATCTGTTTTATACGACTTTGCAACTGTTTAGTAGGATCTTCTCGTAATAGTTGATATGTATGTTCTTGTGAGAGTTGACGTTTAGCTTCTCTCAAATACTGATTTCTGTCCATTATAACAATGGCCCCTCCCTTATCAGCTCTGCGGATCACTATTTCCGTTTGTGCTTGTAATTCTCGCAGTGCTGATCTCTCAGTATTGGTTAACACTGAAGATCTTAAATGTTCAGTTTGTTCTAAAGATGACGCATCCCTCAATACAAGCTCTTTAAACAAACTCAGAGTGGGATGGGGTAACCCGGGAGGAGTCCATGTGGACTTTATTATGAGAGGAATGCGTTGTACTTCAGGCACTGCTTGAGGTGTAATAAATGAATCATTAGTTGTTGCAAAATAAAACTTCAATTGGAGTTTTCTTAATAATTTTTCGATATCTACACGGAATTGGAACCCATCATGCTGGTTCTTCGGAACAAACGACATGCCTTTGTTTAGAACACTCTCTTGAGCTGGCGATAATGGAAACTTAGAAATGTTGATTACAAGTGAGTTGCAAAGTCGTATAAAACAGGTCACTACGGTAGCACTGGATCACCGGTTAATTTCGAAAAAAGAATGGAAATTCCTCAATGACACCTCCCCTACATTGGCACGATTGTACATGGTGCCCAAAATACATAAGAGCTTAGAAAACCCTCCGGGCAGACCAATTGTCTCCACAAAAGGATCTATTTTAGAACCCCTATCGATATATATAGACACCTATCTAAGACCACTAATGTTCACTATTCCATCTTATATAAAGGATACATCTCATTTCCTCACCATTTTAGATACCTATGCGGCTTGGGCAGATAGGAATAACACACTTCTAGCAACGCTGGACGTTTCGGCATTATATACGAGTATTCCCCAGGCAGAAGCATATCGAGTAATAAGAGCATCGTTACAAAGAATAGAAGGCTTATCAGAAGAACTGATTTCTTTCATTGATCAATTAGCGGAACTTGCTATCTTTGAGAATTACTTTCAGTTTGAAGATGTACTATACAAACAAATTTCAGGGGTAGCTATGGGCGCTACGTGCGCCCCATCTATAGCGAACCTGTATATGCAAGAGTATGAAAACCACTGGCTTGCACTTTCTCTTTTCCGTCAGCAATTGGCCCTATGGAAACGCTTCATTGATGACATTTCTATTCTTTGGGAGGGCACGGCTGAAGAGTTGGGGAATTTTGTAAGCTGGCTGAATGGCGTCAATTCCTATATTCAATTTACTAGTGTTTGTCATCAGCAGCATATAGTCTTCTTAGACATAGAAGTGAGTAGGAGACCGGGAGGCTGGCAAACCAAAGTATATAAAAAACCTACTGATCGCAACACACTATTGCATTACACCAGCAGGCACCCTAAACAGTTGCGAGATGGGTTGCCATTTTCACAATTCCTCCGATATCGGAGGAATTGCTCCACCATTTCTGAATATAAAATACAAGCGAAACAGTTGATGCAAGAATTTTATAATCGGGGCTATCCAACAACTGTAGTAAAATCTGCTTATAAACGGGCCCTGTATAATAATAGGGCATTATTATTACAAAATTGCGAAAGCAGATCCCCCGATTAAGAAGACGAAAGTTGCATTAATTTTGTGACGCAGTATTCACCGCTGAGTAAGGAAATCAGTAAAATTATCTATCGCCATCAAAATGTGCTTGCCACAATCCCGGGTGTATCCGATAAACAAATACGTTGCGTGTGGACTAGACAATCCAATTTAAAAGAAATTTTAAGTCCTGCCAAGTTAAAGAAGCAAGAGCAAGAAACAGCAGGGGAAACCCTTGGGCATAGAAAATGTGGTAATTGCACAGTGTGTGATGTTATGGACGAAGTGGATGAATTTGAATACCATGATCAACATTACACTTTACGTCAGTCATCGGATTGCACTTCCGACCATGTAGTTTATGGGATACGATGCCCATGTGGTCTTCTGTACGTAGGGCAAATGACTCGTGCTTTGCGGGTACGCATCGCGGAACATCGCAGCAGGCTTAAATGCAAGGTGCAAAAAGCCCCATTAGTACATCATTGTATACAGAATAAACATCTGTTTGAGGAACTACGAGTGTTCGTTATAGAAATAGTTTCAACGGGTCGGAGGGGTAGATCACTAGCCCAATCGCTCTTACTTACAGAAAAACGATGGATATACCGACTTGGCTCAGTTATCCCGGGAGGGTTAAATAATATGATTGAATGGCGGGCGTGTGTGTGACATCACAACCACGTCACCACCCGTACCCGCCCATATCCAATAAATAACACTGATGCCAAAGCGCATGCGTGGCGTTCTTTGAGAAAACTTTTGAACACGCAGCTATACTACATGCCTGGTTTAAGCTTTAATTAATACATATCTTGAACGATTTCACAAAGGTGAGGTTTCCTTTTTATATAAGATGGATGTCACTCTACAATGTTTCATGAAAAAACTGTTTGTGAAATTGAGGATTATCTATCTAGACACATTGTATCAGGTCACTATGTTACATTCTTGTTTGTGGCTATGTTTTTGCAGACAGTGCTAGGTTTTGCTCTACAAGAACCCCCTGAGGAAGAATTGAAACGTGCGGTACCAGAGAGGTCGCGTTGGGGAAAATGTGCAACCTGTGGTGAACCTATAGCACGACTACTGTCAGCATAAAATAGAACAAGCTTCAATTATTTAAGATAAGTCTTGGTTTCTATTTAAGCTTTTAAATGTATGACCAGTAAAAAGCGTTAATATCTTTAAAAAATTCCTGAACCCAATGTATGGTCACTGATGTAATCGGAGTTTTTGCAGCCTAGGAGCAAGTGGCTCCATATTGCAAAATATTTTGAGCTGAGACCAAGAGTTCAGACTAACATGATAATGATGCAATAGTTTGGTCACACATAAGGCATAAAATCAGAATCTTATCTTGATTAAAATAGAGGGTTTCCCATATATATTAGACCTTACAAATGTCTGCTGGAGGCACAAGACTAGACTCTGCCCCATGAAGTTGCTGTGCTCTCACTGAGTGCACTTTCAAACCCTCTGGTAGAGTTTTCTTGTGCAATAAATAAGCAGACGATATAGCTTCTTTTATACAATGGGCAATTGTTGCTTTTGAAGTTGCTTGCCCCTTATGATGTCCTCCATAGAGCACAAATACACATTCTGATTGATAAAAAGGTTCTGTACATTTCCCAAGCGCATATCCAAAGTATGCAATTGTGGATCTATGTGTCTGGGATGCTTGGCAGAACTGATTGAGATGGAAAGGGGTTATGACCTTGGTCAAAAAGGATGGTATTGTATGCAAAACAACCTTCTCCTTCATTATTAGGAGGAAAGGATCACGACATGATAATGCCTGTAATTCTGAAATACAGTGTGCTGAACAAATTGCCACCAAAATACAACTTTTAAAGTTAAATCCTTCAAAGTAGCAGCTTTCAAAGGTTCAAAAGGAGATGCAGTCATTGCTGTTTGCACTAAAGTCAAATCCCAAGGAGGTACTATCAAATGTATCTGTGGCCAAATCTGCTTTACTGCCCTAAGGAAGTGTATGACATCAGGACGTGAAGCTAAATAATGCTCCTGAACTCGACCTTGCTATCTCTATTTAGTGAGAGGCCTTTATCCAATCCTACCTGCAGGAATCCAACACATCCAGAATTGAAGCCTGTAATAGCTTTAATCTATGTTCTGTGCACCACTGCTCAAAAATACGCCAAACTCGAATATAAGCTAAGGATGTTGGATGTCTGCGAGATCTCAAGAGCATAGCAATTACTGCTGTTGAATAGCTTCACTTAATTAAGCGAGCCCTTTTAAGAACCGAGCCATAAGCAAAAATTGATCTATTTGATTCATGCTTACTGGACCTTGTGAGAGGATATGTTTTGTGATTGGGAGTTTCCAAGGTACTATCCAGGGTACTATTATTGTTAGGCAAATAAGATCTGCATACCATGGTCTGTGAGGCCAATTTGGTGCTATCAATATCACTAGACCCTTGTGTCTTTCTATCCACTGTACCAAGCAGCTGATTAGTGGCCATGGAGGAAATACATGAAGTAGAGCATCTTATGGCCATAGCTGAGAGAGTGCATCTATTCCCTTGGACATCCTTCCCCTCCTTTGACTGAAGAACCTTGGACATTTTGCATTTCTTGCCCCTCACTGTGACAATGCCCTTTGAAGTGGATGCAAATGCACTCATGCCCATGGTACTAGGTCCAAGGTTTCTGCCATGTAACCTAGTATCTGCAGATACGACCATGCCATGGGAGTCTTGCTGCACAGAAATATTCATAATTGAATCTGCAACTTGATCATCTGCTTGTGTGGCAGAAACACCATTCCTCTCTTGGTATCAAACTTTGTTTCCAGATGAATCAGTGATTGCGGCAGCATGAGATGACTCTTGACCTAGATCTTGTAACAGTTCCATGACTCTTGTTGTTACCAACTTGCCCTCCTCCACTGTCTTTGCTCGTACTAGCCAGTCATCTAGATAAGGGTGCACCAACACCCCTTCCTGACACAAGGCAGCTGCTGCCACTACCATAACTTTTGTGAAAGTTCGAGGAGCTGCTGCTAGTCCAAACAGCAGCGCGTAATAATGATAATAAACAGTGTAGCTGGGTTTAAAAAAGGTTTTGACAAATTCCTAGAGGAAAAGTCCATAAACAGTTACTAATGTAGTCCAAGAAAAAAACACTGCTTATCCATGGAGATAAGTAGCATGGAACTGGCTACTTTTTGGAATTTGTCAGTTACTTGTGACCTGGATTGGTCACTGTTGGAATCAGAATCCTGGACTTGATGGAGCTTTGGTCTGATCCAGTATGGCAGTACTTATGTGGAGAGTTAAGACTTAATTTTCCTAACATATAACTCACCTTGCAGTCAAAAATAAGTTAACACCTGAGAAAAAACAGCATGCCTAATTTAGAATGTTTTACCATGAAGATTAATTAAATCTCTTAGGCAGGTTATAGGGGAAACTATATCGATGAAAAGAATCTTGTCTTCATTACCTTGCTAGACAGATAATGAAGGCATTATTAAGCATTTGCATATCTCTATAATTAATATGGCTACATTTTTCCAATTGATTTTGACAACATTTCAATTATGCCCTGTGGTATCCAGAATCTTTCTGAGGTATATAAAAACTGAACATTGTGCAAGATCAAGAGGAAAATTGTTTATTGTTTGTTTATTGTTTATTGAGAACTTAATATACCGCCCATCACAAAAGCGTCTGAACGGTTTACAAACATATCAAAGGCTGCTGGAAAAGAGAAAAGAACGCCAATTCAAATGGACAGGAAATGAAAGAATAGAGGTAAAGAATAGAGTGGGGGATAAAGGGTGAGAGAGCAAGTGAAAGGAGTAGGCTGATAAGTGTGCTTCAGTAGGGGGGTGGGGAAAGAGGGGCAGTAGAAGGGGGAAGGTCAAAGGTGGAGCAGAAAAGGTAGGTTTTTAGTTTGGCCTTGAAGGTTTTGAGGGACGGTTCCAGGCGGAGGGCTGTGGAGAGCGAGTTCCAGAGATGAGGGCTGAGGAAATAGAAGGCAGAGGAACGAGTGGATTCCAGATGGGCCTGGGACAGGGAAGGGAGAGACATGCGATTTACATGAAAGGAGCGGAGAGGATGGTGAGAGGAGTGAAGATGGACCAGATCAGCGAGGTAAATGGGGATTCCAGTGTGGATCGACCTATGAACAAAAATGAGAAACTTGAAATGAATCCGGTAGGGTACGGGGAGCCAGTGCAAGCGGATATGAAGAGGGGTGATATGGTCGAAATGGGAGGCGTGAGTAAGAAGGCGGGAGGCGGTGTTTTGAACGCGTTGCAGGTGGTGAAGTTGTGACTGGGGAAGATCAGCTAGGGAGATGTTACAGTAGTCCAGTCGTCAAATGACAAGGGAAAAGAGCAGAGTGGTCATGGAAGAAGGGGTGAGAAAGGGACAGAAGGTGTGAAGTTGCTTTAGGGTGAAAAAAGAGCATTGAACCACAGAGGAGATGTGATCTTTAAAGGAAAGTGAAGAGTCAAGGGTGACACCAAGATAGCGTAGAGAAGTGACAACAGGGATAGGAGAAGAGGAGAGCAGAGGGACCAAGGGGGGCAGAACTTCATGAGGTGAACCAAATAGCTGAGGTCTTAGAAGGGTTAACATGGAGGAAGTTAGAGGAGAGCCAAGATGTCATGGAAGAGAGACAGTTGTTGAGAGGGGTGATATCAGGGGCAGTGGAATCAGTGTGGTGGAGAAGGAGGATATCGTCCGTGTAGCAATAGGCAGAAACACCGTGTTGTTGGATCAAGAGAGCGAGGGGGGCGAGGAAGACATTGAACAGGAGGGGTGCAAGAACGGAGCCTTGGGGAACGCTGCATGGGAGAGGGGTAGAGGGGAAGAAGGTAGACCCTGAGAGGACTGAAAAGGACCGACAGGAAAGGAAAGAGAAAAACCAGTGAAGAATGGAGCCGACAAGTCCAGCATCGTGCAAATGTGAGATAAGGGTGCGGTGATCTACCAGGTCAAAGGTGGCGGAAAGATCGAGGGAGACTGCAAGAGAGAAAGAACCGTGATCGCAAGCAGCGTGAAGTTCATTGAGGAAAGAGAGAAGAATAGACTCGGTGCTGTGGCCGGGGTGAAAAACTGATTGCCGGGGGTGTAGGGTGAGGGAGGATTCAAGGTGAGAAGACAGTTAGGTGAATACAAGTTTCTCCAGGAGCTTGGAGAGAAAGGGGAGGTTAGAAATGGGATGCCAGCTGGAGGGGGAGGAAGGTAACAAAGGACCTTTCTTTGGAATGGAACGAATGATGGCGTGCTTCCAGAGGGTGGGGAAAGTGCCGGAGGAGAGACTAGAATTGAAAAGGGAGAGAATGTGGGGAGAGAGAGCCAAAGAAGAATTGAAAAGCCAGTGGGAGGGGATAGGATCTGCGGAGCAATAGGTTTTCCGGGTAGAGGCAAAGGCCCTGGAAAGGGCTTCGGTGGAGATAGGCTCAAAGGAGGACCACTGATGAGAGAGGGGAGGAGGTGAAGGAGGAGGAGGAGGAGGAGAGGAAGGAATCAGAGGAGGAGGGGAGAGAGGGGGAGGGCATGAAGGGAAGGAGAGACGGAGGGAGAGGACCTTGGAGGCGAATTACGAGGCTAGGGAAGCAGGATCGGGAGTAGCAGAGGGAGGGGAAGGGGTGGAGAAGGAGTGGAGAGTGGAAAGGGAGTGAAGAACAGAATACAACCTACGGGAGGAGTTAGAGGAGGTGGAAATAAGAGTGGAGAGGTAGTCTTGTTTGGCTGAGTGAAGGAGAATGCGGTAGTGCCGGTGACAGGTACAAATCCGATTCAGATTGAGGGGTGAGGGGTGTTTGCGCCAGAGCTGCTCGGCATGGCGGAGATGCCTGGGGAGGAGAAAAAGGCCTGGGTGAAACCAGGAGTGGTGGTGAGGATGGAGAGAGGTGGGATGGGGCTGAAGAGGGGTAAGGTTGTTAAGCGCGGTCGAGAGGGTTGTGTTCCAGACATGAACCATGGTGTCGACGGGAAGAAGGTGGAAGTCTGCGGGCAGAAGGATATTGGAAGGGGGGAATTGAAGGAGGGTATTAGGGGTGATATGATGAGACAGAGGGGGAGTAAGATGGATGGAGGGGACTAGGATGGGGAAGTGGAGAGGGGAGGGAGATGGAAAAGATGAGGCAGAAATGATCCAACCAAGGAAGAGGGAGGGAGGTAAGGGAAGAAGGAACAAGAGGGGAAGCACAATGAGAGATAATGAGGTCAAGAGAGTGACCTGCTGTGTGAGTAGGAAAAGAAACAAACTGAAGAAGGGAAAGATCAGATAGGAGGGTAAGAAAGGCATGGTCCCGAGGAGAAGAAGGGGAATCAACATGGACATTAAAGTCGCCAAGGATCAGAAGTTGAGGAAATAGGAGGGAGGCTTTGGATATGGTTGAAAGAAGGGAGTCCCACAGAGGGGTGACAGGGAGGGGGGAGCGTAGAGGAGAAAAAAGTAAAGAGGGGGGGACGTGTCTAGGCTAAGAAGCAGGGATTCAGGATAGAGAAGGATGGGAGAAGATTGTTCTTGGAGAGGGAGGGAGGACCGATACAAGACTGCAACCCCTCCACTGCTCCTGCCTCGGCGAGAGGTGGAAAAGGTGGAATAGCCTGGAGGCAGGCAACGGTTAAGGAGGGGCTCCTCACCGTCCCTCAGCCAAGTTTCAGTCAAGAAAAACACATCAAGGGTGTGCTGAGAGATGACGTCATGAACCAGGACAGACTTCGAACGGAGGGAACGACAGTTTAGGAGGGCAAGTTGCAGGAGAACAAGTGTTTGGGGGAGAGGGGAGACTGAAGGAAGGGGAGAACAGTAGATCAGATTGTTAGAATTTCTGGTAAGGTGGCTAGAGGGGGGTGGGATGGGGGACACTGGCCGCCATAAACCTATTTGAACATCGGCTTTTGATGTTTATTTTAAAAAGCATTTTTTATGTGTAAAGCATGTTTTTACACACAGATTCTAATAAAGCCTGAAGTAAAGTACCTCGGTGTGACACTCGACAAAATCCAGAAGCTTCAGCCATGCATCGCCAGAACCACCAGGAACACATACCACAAAATGAGAACCATCAGACGCCTCAAACCTATCTTCTCACAGGATCACCTCCGCACCGTCTGTCAAGCTCTAATCATGCCCATCCTAGACTACTGCAACCCCATCTACCTTGGGCTCTCAAAACAAGCAATCTGGCCACTGCAGATGGCACAGAACACTGCCGCCTGCATAATAAATGGATCCTCAAGACACGACCACATCACCCCCATTCTCAACCACCTCCACTGGTTCCCAATCAGCTCCCACATACGTTATAAGGCTCTACTAAACATATTCAAAATCAAACAGAACCTCTCAGTGAATAGTCTGTAACCCCTCATCAGATCTGACCCAGGCACCAGACCCAGGAGGAGAGGCACCTCACATACCATCAATACACCCAGCGCATTTGCTAAAACTCGACAAGTGTCATGAAGTGACGCCAGCAGTGCCCATGGAGGTAAACAAAAGTGAGCAAAAGAGCAGGAGAAATGACAGCTCAGCTTCACAAATGGGAAAGGGTTGCCAAGAGCAACCATGGAAAACACATTCACATGGTGTTAGGGAACGCCCAAGCAGAGACGGAGCTCAGAGCTCGTTAGAAAATAGGGAGCAGCTGCAAGGAGGCGGAGCCCAGGCTAACACTAAGCACAATATAGTGAGGACTCACTCACCAACAGATAGAACAGATGGGAGGTCCGGTGAGAGAACCCTGAGGACAGGTGGGAGGACCGGTGATAGAACCCTGAGCACCGGTGAGCGAAGCCGGGATAGAACACAAGAAGGAACACGTGAGAGAGCTGTGAGGACAGTGCCAAGGAAAAGACAGGAGGCAGAGGTTGGTGATTTGCAAAGAAGCTGTGGGGAACAGCGAGGCATTTCTTACCAATACCCTGTGGAGTATTGCAATGAAGCAATAAGGAGGGGCAGTCCTACAGCTAAACTTACAGGCTATAAGCAGTTTAATTCCAAACAAACAGAAGAGAAGAGTTCTTACCCTGAGGCACATTTCCTGGAGGTAGAAAGACGCCGTGGGAGAAAGAGAACAGAACAGGGCTATCCCCGTCACAGAAAGCAGGAAACTCTGGGAGTTGAAGAGAGACGTATTCTCCCTAAGAGATGGGAGTTAGAACACCCAGACTTCCTATGCACGTATGAGGAGCTGTGCAGAGCTCAGGAGGAAAAGTACAAACACTGTGGTAATTTCCCACAAGCCACGAGGGTAGTGGAGGAAGGGAACTGGTTCACTTCTCGGCAGGGGCAGCTTGACTCAAAGGGCATTTTTGAGCCAGAAGCACTGTCCGATGAAGGAGAAATGTAACTGGAATTCCCTGAAGAGATTTCACAAGAGACAGACATGGATTGTACTTACACTGTGTCAGATTATGTGCATTCTTTGTGCTGAAGCAGCCAGAAGGGCTAATTGAAGAAACAGCTGAAAAGGTTTCGCGTAAGTGAAAAGAACTGTTTCTGTTACTTTTGCTGTTGGTTTATGCTGAAGGAAACTTATATTTTTGTTCCAGTATTTTTCCTTTGATTGATGCCAGACGTATGGTTTGTTATACTTTTGTTCCATAGTTTTGAATCCACCCCGGACGGGGAATAAAACCTAAGTTAACCTTACACTCTGCCTCAACTACAATTATTGGTCTAAGGTACAACTACGGGAACCAGAAGGCTTAGCTACAGCCTTCCCGGGGACGTAACTGCCAGTAAAGCATTGCCCCATCAGCCTGTCTAAGCACCTCTTATGCCTCTGGGCCAGCTAGTGGGTCACACAAGATACTTCAAGAAGAGCACTATCCCTCACTGCACCCGCCCTCTGGAACTCACTCCCCGATGACCTGAGATCAACAGTAGACCTCAAGGACTTCAGGAAGATGCTCAAAACAACGCTCTTTATAGAAAATTATAAGGACCTCACGTGACCTGACCAATGACCACTCAGTCTGCTCTCCTCTCTTCCAGACCCCTTCAGCCCCTCCCCAACTTGTATATAGTTCCTTGTACATAGCTCACAGTGTATCTAGCTCACCTTGAAATCATCGATACTCCACACACACACCTACACTGTCAATTCAATCACTGCATGCCTACTCCGCACACAGCCTCGTGATTTGTTTGATGTGCAAACCGCTTTGATTCCATGATAAAGCGGTATATAAATCCTTTTAAATAAATAAATACATAAATAAATAAAATATACTGTCTCTTATAAAATTGTAAAAAGTAGGCAAATCGGAAATTGTAGGTACATTTATGTGATCTTCATATAGGTGTTCTTGGACAGGCAGAGTTTATTTATGTGTCTATAGCTTATCCCTTTCAGTAATTCAAATTGAGTTACATTCAGGTTCAGTAGGTATTTCCCTGTCACCAGAGGACTTAGAAATGGAGGATTAAGTGATTTAACAATGGCCACAAGGAGCATCAGTGAGATTTGGACCCTGGCATTTAGACATGGGTGCACCAAAATTTATGTTTGCCAGACTATTCCTATTCAGTTAGCCTTTTGGAACAGAACCATTTATGTGTTTGTGCCATTCATCCTTATTAAAGTCTATGAGGGAATCTCTTTTGCAATCAAACAGTGAGGCTTACCATCTATTTTAAATCAAACCTGCTGGAAACGTGATGACAGACATCTCCAATAGCATTGTAAGACCCTCCCTCCGCCCCCCCCCCTCCCCCTCGGGGCACATACAGTAGCAGGATAAGGGAAAGGGAATAGGATTTTCTCAGAAATTCAAGGTGAGCTACATTTAGGGGTATGATTACCTTTAGGGGGGGGGGCGTGTCCTAGTGGTTAGGACACAGTACTGAGGGCCAGGAGCTCAAGTCCCACCTGGGGACAGAAATCTCAGGCCAGAGGGACTGGGGCTTCTAGTCCTATAGGCACTCCTTGTGGCCTTGGGCAAGCCACTTAAACCTCTGTTGCCTCAGGTACACATAGATTGTGAGCCCTTTGGGAAAGAGGGAATATATCCAGTACCTGTTTGTAGTAATTACATAATGTAAACTGCTTTGATTGAAGGATAAGGCAGTATAGAAAACTGGTTAAATAAATAAATAAAGAGCATTAAGGGTGCACCAGTTAGCAAGCACTAATGGCAACAGTAAGGGTGTTATCATGCAGTAAAAGCCAGGGCAGGGAGTAGGTGTTCCAGTGGTAAGGGTGATTGGCTCTACTTATCAAGTGCTAACAGGATACTGAGTGTTAAAATGCCAAGCGTGCACCTTAATCCCTGAAAATGGCAGTCACCTTAACACAGGATAAGGGAGTTCTTGTGAAAGTCACATTTTAGGTGATGGATGGAAGGAAAGGTAAGAGCTGATGGCCATGTCAGATCTATATGTATCCTATCTATTAGTCAGTACATAGGATGAGCATGTGGGAGGCATCTGTACTGTATCATGGAGGGGTTCCCACCTAATCTGCTGTAATGTCAGTGTGTACCATAGGAATGGGAAGAAGTGTCCCCTGACGAAGCCAGTATCGCCATGATGTGGGCATCAAAAGGATGACTGAGCAGGTGTGGTGACGTGAGCATCATTCATAAGAGAGGTATGAGTGATACATCTTAATGATTTAAATGTTCCTGGGTGGGTCTTGGTGTAGCAGCTGGCAGGAGAATACATGACTGCACATAATGGGCATATGCTGATGGATGGGCTGGAGGATGGATGGCGGTAGATGAAGTGCAGTATGGCCTTGCTACCACGATACCCCTGATGTGACTGGACAAATGCAGGTGTAGTGTGTGTGAAAAAATAGTAGCTGTGCCACAGGAAAGTTCCAATAGTAGCTATTTGGGTATGAAAGCTGTCTCAGCTTATCTAACCACCATACAATCTTCCTGACACATGTGCATTTAACAACTGGACAAGTGTCTCTCATATTGGCCATTTGGAGCACATAAGGACATGTGATGATCCCTTAAGATGGCCATCCCAGGAATGAGATGTGCCTGCATGTATTGCATTTATATGAGGGAGTCAAAGATGTTCAGTCACAGTTATGATGAAATATTCCAATCATGTACAACTCATGTGTCATACATCTGCAGGATGAACATGTCTGACTCTTTGCAATGGGCTACAGCAGACCAATAAAGTCATGCTGTCAAATGGGCATGATTGCAATATGCATGTTTGCAGACCCAATGTGCCATCGTAACACTTAAAAAAGTATAAGAATGGATGTCCTCTAATCAATGCATACCCTGGACTGTTTGTGGCAACATATTGAAATGAGTTTCCCACAGCCACAAAGTGAACAAGTGGAATTCAAACCCTGGTTTGTTGCTTACTAAGTAAGTGCTCTAACTATTAGGCTACACCCTCAACACCTTTCTGCATAACAAAGAGACTGCTGGTCCCTGCCTGCAATGGCTGCAACCCAGGACATTAAGCAATGTGGCTGGCATATTCTAAGACAGTGGTACACTACTCCTAGGGCCTGCCTACAGTGGCACACATGCAGAATGTATTGCACTTGACACTCAGTATTGTAGCTGCATAACAGACACATCACTGTACAATAAATCTCTTGTTCATGTGAGGTCAAGATGCCCGTCCTTCCACTGTACCTCCAGCTCCAATCAACAGTCACATGCAAAGGTCTGCTGCGCCACAGTGTGGCACTAACCCCTGAGCAGCACATGTGCAGGTCATGCAATCCCTTGTGACCTGCTGTACCCTTGCTATGCTGCTGGTTCAACGGACATTCGTGTCTTACATATGGGATCTGTCCCGTCAAAGGGGCAGGCCATGATACATGAACACAGACATTCCAGACCATGGGTTTCCTAGCAGCATGACCAACGTACTCACTTCATGGTATGTGCATGTGAGGCATTCATGGAATAATCTCATATTTTGCAGACCACCATAGCTAATTTGGATTCACATGTGGCTCAGATGGCTGTAACTGACAGAATACTTAGTTATAGAGAGGTCATGATCCCTTCAGATGCCCATCCCAGGAATGAGATGTGCCTGCATGTACTGCTTATATGTGAGGGAGTCAAAGATGTTCAGTCACAGTTATGATGAAATATTCCAATCATGTACAACTCATGTGTCATACATCTGTAGGATGAACATGTCTGACTCTTTGCAATGGGCTACAGCAGACCAATAAAGTCATGCTGTCAAATGGGCATGATTGCAATATGCATGTTTGCAGACCCAATGTGCCATCATAACACTTAAAAAAGTATAAGAATGGATGTCCTCTAATCAATGCATACCCTGGACTGCTTGTGGCAACATATTGAAGTGAGTTTCCCACAGCCACAAAGTGAACATGTGGGATTCAAACCCTGGTCTGTTGCTTACTAAGTAAGTGCTCTATCTATTAGGCTACACCCCCAACACCTTTCTGCATAACAAAGAGACTGCTGGTCCCTGCCTGCAACGGCTGCAACCCAGGACATTAAACAATGTGGCTGGCACATTCTGAGACAATGGTACACCACTCCTAGGGCCTGCCTACAGTGGCACACATGCAGAATGTATTGCACTTGACACTCAGTATTGTAGCTGCATAACAGACACACCACTGTAGAATAAATCTCTTGTTCATGTGAGGTCATGATGCCCGTCCTTCCACTGTACCTCCAGCTCCAATCAACAGTCACATTTTATTTTATTTATTTATTTTATTGTTCTTATATACCGCACTCTTAAAAATCAGCGTGGTTTACATACAACGATACTGTGCCAAATAGGCACTTACAATGAAACAGGAGATTAAACTCGGAATTCAACTGGGGGAACTATGTACAATATTAACAGATAATCTACAATACGTGCAAAGGTCTGCTGCACCAAAGTGTGGCACTAACCCCTGAGAAGCACATGTGCAAGTCATGCAATCCCTTGTGACCTTCTGTACCCTGTAAGATAGGTACACTTGCACATACACATACACATACACATACACATACACTTGCACATACACCTAACTCAAAACACATTCATGACCCCTGTGGTCCATCACAGACCATCCTGCCCTCCTCAGGGGGCCATGCACGTCTCCCACCATCATAGAAGACAAGCTCCAGTGATCACAGTTGCCACTATGGCTAAATTGGGCCAGTATCGGTTAGCCCCTCCATTACCCATGATGCACCACACAAGCTGAGCAGATATATGCAACTGATGCCCATATGGAGAATGCAGTGATCCATTACATCAGCTCTGTAATATGCAGGGACATTGTGTGCTTACTGCACAAAACAGCTGCCATATTTTATTTATTATTTTTATTTATTTATTACAGTTGCTTATATACTGCACTATTCGGTATCAGCGCGGTTTACAGTATAACAAAGTGACCAAATGACCTGTTTCAGCAGTCACCCTGAATGTTAGGAAGGGCACACATCACCTGGTTCCCAGAGCAAAGCCTGTGGTTGATAGACTCTGTAGGTTCTGGAGCAGATTTGTTGCTGGTGGTGTGTGGTGATAGTTACTTGGTATGCTGTACTGTTAGAGCATGTTGAAGTGACTTGTCTTATCTGGACTTTGTATTGTATTTCTGCTGGCCTAAGATTTTTCTATAACATTTCATGTCAGTCCCTAAGGTTCTAGCCACCGTTTTCAAGGAATTTGAATGTAGTGAGTGTTGTCTAGGCAGGAAGTGGAATGCTGACACCAAGCAAAAGGGCCTGCACATCAGAGGCCCTGCATGACAGACTCACCCACCTCCATGAGCACCGAGTGTGACAACCACAAGGATGTTGTTAGAGTATAAAGAGGCTGCAGATGGCAGCATATGTGTAGCCAGCATCTGTACCAACATCTAACCCCATGTCCAACCTGCCATGCTTCCATGTGCTCTTGGAGGGGGAGGGGACTGAGTCCGAAGTGTGGGGAGAGCGCATGTGCTGCACTGGCCATTTTCGCAGTGTCCAGGGCCAGGGACATGACATAATATGGGAGTACGAGCATGACACTATGTTCAATGCTCACTGCCAAAAAAGCTGTGTATGGGTACATAGTCTTTAGGTATTTAACAGATGTAGGCCATGGTGGGCCAGCATACACTCATGGCCTATCTCTGGGCCAGTTTCCAGTGCTCTTTGCATTGCATTAGCTGTCCCAAAGTTCAAACTAAAAGGGTATACAATTGAAGAGCAGAGGATTCTGGGTATTGCCTAAAACAGAGCAGTTTTCACAGGATGTACATGAGTCAGAGGTTAGGTATATGGCTGAGCCATCTTAGGTATATGGTATGAGCATCTGTTCAAGCTGAGAAGCCACTTTGAGCTGTTACTATATATCCACATAGCTCTATCTAGAGTCAAGATATAATGATTTGGATACTGTTTCTTTATGGTAGATCAGTCTCTAACCAGGCTGCTGGATGGCTATGCTGTTTGTATGAAACCATTTTTGTGGTGACTGTGTACATGCAGTGGGTGGTGATTACTAGACGTGGAATAGTTAGTTGTGAGTGGCTGATGCAGCTCAGTGTTGCACAATGTATGCAGGCTGACTCTGATGAATCTGGCTAAATAAATGTCTCAGAAAGGGAGGAGAGCAGCTATTCTGGGGTTGCCTATAATCTGCTAATAACTCAAAACAAAAAAATCCCCACAACTAGGTATTCCTATAAATATCAATAGTCAAAAGAATACCCGAACCCCCAACTGCAATCACCAAATCGTTTTTTTGTCGGGCATAAACCGCAAGGTGAGGAGGACTTCCTCAACACCTCACGCAGTACATACCCCTTTTTTTATATCTTTTTCTTATTCATATAAATGGTTAACTTTTCTTAAAAACCGTAAAAAGGTTTCACACTTATCTGCTCAAGCACGACATGCACGTTTCGAAGCAACCAGCTTCTGTTTCAAGTGTCCCCAAAGCAAAATAGTGTGTCCATCTCTTCCAAATCCAAAAAACGCCGAAGCTTTTGGCGGGTGATGTCAGGGGGCCAATCAGATAGGCCAATTATAGAACCGCCTATTAAAGGATAACCAATCACAAACAGCAGGGAAACCCCACCACAGGGGAACCCCTACACAGATTGGTTTATACTTCACAATGTTAGCCAATCAATGTCCTTATTCAATCCTGCAGGAGTCATTGAGTTTAATGTGAAAATCCAGCGCTGTTCAAGATTTCTTAGACGGGCCAGTCGATCTCCTCCCCTCGGGTCATACGGTACAGAATCAATCACTGTCCATTTTAAATGTTCAAACTTATGATGGAAATCTAGACAGTGTTGTACCATCGGGGCTGTCAATACAGAATGTCGCAATCGGGACGCATGTTCACCCAATCGTACCCGCACAACGCGACTGGTGCTGCCAACATAGTATTGGGTACAAAGGCAGATAGAAATGTATACTACAAAATCAGATGCACATGTAGTAAACCATCGACGATGAAAAACCTTTCCCGTAATCAAATCAGTCCAAGCCGTGCCTGTTATAGCCAAAGTACAATAACTACAATTCCCACAAACATCATGAGCACCCAGTCTACCAGCAGACGCAAGCGGCTGATCGGTACATGTGGCAGATCTCACCAGCCGATCCCGAAGGTTTCGTCCTCTCGAATAAGCGATTTGCAGCGGCTTATTCAAACTGGGGCATAAAGAGAGTACTGACCAGTGTTTCCTTAATATCGATGCCACTTTACCAGAATGACTCATATATGGCAATACTCCAGTCACCCGGGGAGGGGTTCCACCCCCAGGAGGGGAAGACAATCCGCTGTCTAAGTACCACTCTCGATGTGAATACAAAGCCCTCCTGTATGCCCTTGAAATAATTGTCTTAGGATAGCCTTTCACTGACAATCTTTGCCACAAATCCATGGCATGATGTTTATACTGGGCTGTGGAAGAACATAAACGACGGATTCTCAAAAACTGTCCAAAGGGGAGTCCCCGACGTAGAGGCTCTGGATGGAAACTACCAAAATTGAGCAAACTATTTCTTTGTACCGGCTTCCTATACAGAGTGGTAAGCAGTGTCGATCCCTCACGATAGACAAGCATGTCTAAAAACTCAAGTTTATCTAAAGCGATATGAGCAGTGTATTTTATATGCGGTTTGATGGTGTCCAACCAACCAATAAAGACCTGCAGAGAGGCGAAATCAGAAAGCCAGATGAAGAAGATGTCATCAAGAAATCTTTTCCATAATGCCACATTGGCAAATCCTTCTGAAGGAAAAATATACTGTTCCTCGATTGCCGCCATATATAACGTTGCAAGAGAGGGGGCTACTGTGGCCCCCATTGCAATGCCGAAAATTTGCTGAAAAAAAGCCCCTTCAAAGAGAAAATAATTTCGGGTAAGTACTAAAGAGATCAATGTAATCAAAAAATCTTTAGGTAATCGAGTTGGTGCCTGAGTAAATTTGGAATGCAACAGGTCCACCACCTCCCCCTGATCTACATTAGTGTATAGGGCCACCATGTCTAATGTAACAATATACCAAGTTGTAGATGGTAAACGAAGTGTATGCAAAAAACTCAGAAAATGTGTTGAATCTCGGATATACGACTGTACAGTGGCAGCCTCTACCTTGAGAAAGACATCACAAAATTTCGATAACGGTTCAAGGACCGACCCTCGACACGAGACTATTGGTCTATAATCTGCTAATGGCTATAGTTTTTGGTCTATAATCTGCTAATGGCTATAGTTTTTGGCAGGCCATGCTGGTTGGAATCAGCATCCATTTTTCTGCCTAGGTACCACTCACTGCATTCAGGTTCCTTAGAAACAGCTGCCTGAGCCCTAGATCATGACATAAGATGTTACATGAGAGTTTCTGATGAACGGGTGCAAAACACAAGGGTCAGAGGGGACATGCCACTCCAACATACTGCTGTTGTACAGTTGTTGTTGTTATTAAGTGCTGTTGAGTCAAGAGTTGACTCATGGCGACCCTCTGGATAGCTATTCTAAATTGTGTTCAGTCTTCAGTCAGGCGGCTCATTGTTGATAGACTGGTACCCGTAGCTTCTGTTATTGTATCGATCCATCTCATTGCTGGCCTTCCTCTTTTGCGTTGACCTTCTATCTTGCCAAGCATGATGTCTTTCTCTAATGATCTCTCTCTTCGCATGATGTGTCCAAAGTATGAAAGTTGAAGTCTTGTCATCTGAGCTTCTAAAGAAAGCTTAGGTTTGATCTCCTCTAGTACCGACTGGTTTATTCTTCGGGCAGTCCATGGTATACACAGTATTCGCCGCCAGCACCATAATTCAAAGGCATCAATTTTCTTCCTGTCTGTCTTTTTCACTCTCCGGCTTTCACATCCATATGATGTTATTGAAAATACCATGGCTTGAACAAGTTGAATCTTTGTATGGAGAGAGACATCTCTGCTCTTGAGAATCTTATCTAGGTCTTTCATAGCCATTCTGCCAAGAGCAATGCGTCATCTGATTTCTTGACTGCTTGTTGCTTCTTTATTGATAGTTGATCCAAGTAGGTTAAAGTTGTTCACAATTTCAATTTCTTCTCCTTCAACGATGAACCTGTTGATTATGCCAGTTGTCATGATCTTTGTCTTCTTTACATTAAGGTGCAGGCCCATTTTGAGACTATGTTCTTTGATTGTGAGAAGCAAATGTTTCAGATCATCTTCACTTTCAGCCAGTAATGTGGTATCATCAGCATAGCGAAGGTTGTTGATGGGTCTTCCACCAATCTTCACACCTCTGTTGTCTTCATACAATCCTGCTTCTCTGATGATTTGTTCTGCATATAAATTAAACAGGTAGGGGGAAAGTATGCAGCCTTGTCTTACACCTTTGCTTATTTTAAACCATTCTGTTTCTCCTTGTTCCGTTCGAACGTTTGCTTCTTGATCAATGTACAGATTGCGCAAGAGAACGATCAGGTGTTCTGGTATACCCATGCTTCTTAATATGGCCCAGAGTTTCTCATGGTTTACACAGTCAAAAGCCTTGATATAGTCGATAAAGCACAAATAGATATCCTTTTGGTATTCTTTAGTCTTTTCAAGGATCCATCTCACATCCGCAATGATGTCTCTCGTTCCTCGCCCTTTCCAGAACCCTGCTTGCACTTCAGGTAGTTCTTGTTCCAGGTATGGTTGTAGTCTCTTTTGAATAATCTTCAGTAGAATCTTACTGGCATGTGGGATCAGAGTGATTGTTCGATAATTTCCACAGTCAGTTGGATCACCTTTCTTTAGTATTGGTATAAACACAGATCTTTTCCAGTCAGTTGGCCATGATGTTGTCTTCCATATTTCTTGGCAGAGCCTTGTAAGTATGGTAACAGCTGCATCAGATTGCTGCAATACTTCTGTAGGAATGCTATCAATGCCTGGTGCTTTGTTCTTTGATAAGGCTTTCAATGCTGCTTCAACTTCTTCTTTCATCACCAATGGTTCCCGATCATAAGGTATAGGTTGAAACGGCTGTTGGTCCACTTCATCTTTATCATATAAAATCTCTGTATATTCCTTCCACCTTTTCTTGATCTTCTCAGCATCATTCAACATAGAACCTTGAGCATCTTGTAACATTCCAATTCAAGGCTGGAACTTTTCCTTTAACTCTTGTAGCTTTAGGAAAGCCGATCTTCTTCTTCCTTTAATAGTTTCTGCTTCTATTTCCTTGCAAGTGTCATTGTAGTACTTTTTCTTGTCCTGTCTTGCTGCACGTTGGAAATCTCTGTTGAGTTCTGCGATTGTCTCTCTTTCTCCTCTGTCTTTAGCTTCTCTGCATTTCTGTGCAATTTTCAGAGTTTCTTCCGTCATCCATTTTGGCCGCTTTTGCTTTTTCACCTTTTGTAGAGACTTCTCGCTTTCTTCCAACACAACCTTCTTGATGTCATTCCATAACTCTTCCGGAGCTCTGTCATTTGTATCTAAAGCAGCAAATCGATTTTGCAGGCAGTCTTTAAATTCCAGTGGTATATTCTCAAGGTCATATTTTGCTGCATTCATGAGTGGTTTGCTCTTTTTCAACTTTAGCTTGAGTTTGCATACTAGTAGTTGATGATCTGTACCACAGTCAGCTCCAGGTTTTGTCTTTGTTGATGTTATAGAACTTTTACATCGTTGACTTCCACAGATGTAGTCAATTTGATTTTTATACTTGATTTTATACTTGGTTTGCAGCTTGTCGTGCTGTGAGGGCTTGCGTGCATCAGTGATGTTGAGAGCTAAACTATTCGTAGTTTAACTACTGGCAGGGTCTCCCAAGATGGACAGGTCTCAGCTGAGGTGCCAGACCAAGACAAACCACCCATCTGGGCAGCAGCAGAATGGGATAGTGTTGACGGCGGAGGATCACATTTTTGTGACAACGGCAACAACACCAAACTTAAACTGCGTGGAAGAAAGGCCCGGCAATCTACTTCTGTATCTTGCCATGAAAACCCAATGGATAGTTACAACAAAACAAATTGTGCTATGGTGCTGGAAGATGAGACCCCCAGGTCGGAAGGCACTCAACTAGCTACTGGGGAAGAACTGAAGACTTTTCAGAGTAAAGCCAGCATTTATGATGTGGTTGGATCAAAGCCCTCGGGAAGTCTGACTGCTGATGTAGCTGCGCATGAAATGAGAGTCCGAAGCTGTAAAGATGTCTTACGCATTGGAACATGGAATGTACGAAGCATGAACCAAGGGAAGTTGGAGGTGGTCAAGAATGAAATGGAACGTGTACAACTTGATCTGTTGGGTGTCAGCGAACTGAAATGGACTGGCATCGTGCTCTTTGCATCAGATGATCACATGGTCTACTATGCTGGAAATGAAAGACAAAGAAGAAATGGTGTTGCATTTATAATAAAGAAGAAACTTGCAAGAACTGTAATGAAACACAATGCAGTCAGCGAACGCTTAATCTCAATTCGTCTACGAGGATTGCCTATCAACACAACTATAATTCAAGTATATGCCCAACAACAGCTGCAGAAGAGAATGAAATTGAAGAGTTCTATGAACAAGTACAAGCTGAAATTGACAGAACATGCAAACAGGATATCCTGATAGTCATGGGTGACTGTAACGCAAAAGTTGGTAACAAAGAAGAAGACAAAGTAGTTGGAAAATATGGACTTGGCAACAGAAATGAAGCTGGAGAAAGACTGATAGAATTCTGCAGGACCAATGATCTATTCATCTCAAACACCTTCTTCCAACAATACAAGCGGCAACTGTACACATGGACTTCACCCAATGGATTGTATAAAAATCAAATTGACTACATCTGTGGAAGTCAACGATGGAAAAGTTCTATAACATCAACAAAGACAAAACCTGGAGCTGACTGTGGTACAGATCATCAACTACTAGTATGCAAACTCAAGCTAAAGTTGAAAAAGAGCAAACCACTCATGAATGCAGCAAAATATGACCTTGAGAATATGTTGTACAGTATAGAGTATAAAACTGCTAGTATGACATACTGCACGCAACACCTGCAGCATTCTGGCAGTGGAATAGATCTGCTCCAAAACTTGGAGAGACCATCAAGAAATGTGCTTGGTCTGGAGACAAGGTGATATGTTCCCTTCCTCATATTCAGGGTGACTGGTGAAAAAGGACACTTGTACATGTGACAGCTGTTATGTCCATGAAACACAGAATGTGGCTGCACATTACAGAGCTGATATGACAGATTAGTGCATTCTCCATAGGGGCAAAAGTAACATATAGATGTTCAGATTGTGAAGTGCATCCTAGGAAATAAAGGGGCTAACCAACACTGGCATATATAGCCCACATTGCAGTCATAGTGGTCACTCTGATCACAGGAGCATTGCCCAGTACCTGCATGTCTTGTATGATGAAGGAGTAAGAGTGCATGCCCCCTCCCCCCCTGAGAGGGCTAGATGGTCTGGGATAGACCTCTTGGGTCTTGAATGAGGGTTGAATTTTGTGTATGTGTAAAAGTACTTATCTTGTAGTGTACAGCAGGTCACAAGGGAATGCATGCCCTGCACATGTGCTGTCTCGGGGATTACTGCCACACTGCAGCCTTGTGGACTTCTGTGTGTGAATGTTGTTTGGATTAGGAGATACAGTGGAGGGAAGGGCATCTTGCCCTCACATATGGATTGACCTTTGGACAGGAGATTAATACTGCTGCTGTGTGCCTGTTATGCAGATGCAGTACTGAGTGTCCAGTGCAGTCCATATTGCAGGTGTACCACTGCAGACAGACCCTGAGTATGGTTTACAACTGTCTCAAAGTATGCCTGCCAGGTTGCAGGCAGGGACCTGTAGTCTGATTTATTCTAGAGAGTGCTATAGCGAAAAGTATAGAGGTGTGGCTGAATGGTTAGAGAACTGGCTCAATCAAGAACAGATCACCCTTCAAATCCCAGTTGTGGCATTGGGAAAGTCACTTCACCTTCCGCTGCCTTGGAAGAAAGGCCTGGCAATATACTTCCAATCACACTGCCAAGAAAACCCAGGAGTCAGCATAGACTTTAGGGCATGCATTATTATTATTCTTTTTATGTGTTATGATAACACCTTGGGTCTGCAAGGGTGCACATTGAAATCATACTCATTTGACAGCATGACTCTATTGGCTCTGCTGCAGCACATTGCAAAGAGTCCTACAACTTGAACCTGTAGATGCATGACACATGAGCTGCACATGATTGGAACATTTTGTGATAACTGAATGAACATCTTTTGCTCCATCTCAAATATGCTGTGCATGCTGGCATGTCATACTCCTAGGATGGTCACCTGCACAGATCATCACATGCCCTTATTGGTCCATATGGCCAATATAAGAGACACATCAGTTCAGAGACATGAGTGGATGCCAGTGTGTAACATCATGTGAGTGACCCTATTCCACAAGACAGTATGAGTGTAGACTTTATCTGTACAAGAGCACTTTGCATTTGCATGCAGCTTGTGCAGATATGTGGCTGTTATGTCTTTGGACATAGCCTCCTTAGTTGTCCAGTTGTTAAATGCATATGTGTCAGGAAGATTGTATGGTGGTTAGAGCAGCTTAGACAGCTATGAAACCCAAATAGATGGTATTAGACCTTCCCTGTGGCATAGCAACTATTTTTCACACACACTGTAGCTGAAGTTAGCTGCATTTGTGAGGTCACATCAGATACACTGGGGCAGCAAAGCCATACAGCACTCTCATCTACCCCCATCCATTCTTCAGCCCATCCATCAGCATATATACATCATGTTCACTCATGCATTATCCTGCCAGTTTCTACACCCTGGCCCACATTGTGGCATTTTACTCATTAGGGTGTATCACTCACATCTCACCTGCAGCTGATTTGCAGGTCACCACTGCCATCCAGGTATTCTTTCTATGTCCACATCGTGGACAAGGTGGCTACTCCATGTCACACTTCTATCCAATCCTATGCCATCCACTGCAATCACAGTGGATTACATGAGCACCCCTCACTGATACAGTTCAGCTGCCTCCCACATTATCCATTCACTCACTGTCTTACAAGTATGTGACATATGGATGTGACTTGTCCATCACAAATTCCTTTTGTTCCCATTCAGCACATCACTGCTGACCTCTCCATAGGCTTCCTTATCTCATATTAAGGCAACCGTCCTTAGTGCACGTTAACCTGTACATTTGGCTTTCTTAATGTCTGCTCTCTGCTTAATGCCCGCTAATCGGCTGCTAGCACCCTTTGTGCGGGAACGCCTGTTCCCTGCCCGCGACTTTAACACCCACTGGGGCTCTTAATGTTGCCATTAGCTCACGCTAAAGGGTGCATCCTTAATGGTCCATTGTAAACATACCCCTAGGTATGTGCATTCACTTTTGTCCAAATGGAAAAATCTATAGTATCAACTAAGTGCACATGCTCAGAAATTTTTCACAAATCACCATTCATGCACTTTGTTTTTGTCATGTGTGCATGTGCCTCCAGTGCATCTGAAAATAATCTAAGAGGGGAGAGGTCAAGGAGCAATCACCAACAGACAGCATGAAGCACATGAGTCAATCCTGCTTCAAATGCTTGGCAGACAATCAGAGAAACCTATCCCTTTCTGACTTCTGCAGATCCCGTGATTAATGAAGTCATAGCAGAGTTACAACACACAGCCATCACAGATGGCAGAAAACCATTTGGGTTCTGATTTTCAGAGGGCGAGGGAGGAGTTATGATGTGGGCTTTAGGATTCTAAAGGAGAGATAGGAGTTTTACTGTGAATGGGGTAGGACTGCAAAAAACCCCAAAAGATACTAGCTTGACAAGTGGCTACTGCTGGGGCCGGCGCAACCATTAGGTGAACTAGGAAGTTGACACCCACTGCTGCCTCTACCACTCCTTTCTGGACATGCAGCAATGGCAATAGGCACAAACAGCCCCGTGGCACGGACGGTTAAAGGTAATTGCCGTGGGGCTGTTTGTGCCCATTGTCATTGTTGCATGCCCGGAGAGGAGTGGCAGAGGCAGCAGTGGATGCCAGAGGGGGTGCAAGGTATGAGGTTCATCTAGGGCCGGAGTCTCAAACATGAGGCCCGTGGGCCGCATGCGGCCCGTGAGAGACTTTTGTGCAGCCCGTGATGCATTTGGGGGCGGGGACAAACTCCTTCCATGCAACAGAACACGCTGTTTGCAAGGGACCATTTCTTCCTTTTCCGGCGTGTTAAGCAGCTATGGAGGGGAATCAGGTCCGTCTAGCAGCTTGAAGGGTAAGTTCAGCTTTTGTGTAGTGATGGGAGCAGCTGCTGCGATGTATGTTGTGCATGTGTGTGGTGCTCGCTTTGCCACACAACGTCGCTTCTGGCAATGTGGCCCGCGGGTTACTTTATAAGTCCTCATTTGGCCCTCAAAACAATTTGAGTTTGAGACCTCTGATCTAGGGTGCCTAATCTCCTTGTATCAGCCCTGGCTACTGCTATAGGACAGTGTCTGGAGCAAAGGAAGACTTTATAGCAGAGAAAAGAAACACAAACAACTTCAAGCCTGATTTGTACTTGAGGTCTCTTTGACTTGCCTTATCAAAACACCAAAAGAAAAGCCTCAAGCTGTTTGTTTTTTCAGAAACTGTTCCACACTGGGGGCTTCAAAAGGGAGTGCCTTTTCACTTTGAGACAACACAGAGTCAGAGGCAGGAGAAGTCACTTTATCAAAATCTATGTATTCCATTGTAGAATCTCAAAATATAGTGCAGTAATATCTCTTGAAACAATCTCTTCCATGTATTGTCTGTGACAGCAGTTATGAAGTTGGGAGGGCGTAGGACACCTTATTGTACTATCTATTCCATTCTATTGTTTACAGAAAAGTAAAAAGTAACAGATAAATATAAAGGTAAAAGTCAAAAGTCTCAATACAGGCACAGTCCCTGGGAATCCAGTTCCATTACTGCATTACAGCTGCATAGATGGGTGGCGGGCAGTGGCGTAGCGTGAGTTGTCAGCACCCGGGGCAAGGCAAGTAATTTGCGCCCCCCAGAAATACCCGACTCCAGAGCAGTGCCCACGGCCATCGAGCCAGCCCGCTCCCCCGTCACGAAGCAGCTCACAGCGAACTGCAGCAGCAGGACTTACACATAGGATGGATGCCTGAACCGTGTAGCCCGGGCGCATCGGACTTCTGCACGCACAGCTGAGGAGAGAGGCTTCACCGCAAGGGAAAGAAAGCAACGAGGCGCGACCCTTGCCGTTGCTACTAATGCTATCATCCGCCGAAGCCAACAGGGAAACCCGTCATCCCTTCGGCGCGCCCTGACAGCCGAGCGTTGCCTCACCTGTGGCTGACACTACGCGCGTGCACTTGCGCGCACGCTCTCACCGTCCTCTCGCAGCTCCCTCAGGCTAAGCACCGGCTCGCGCCGCTTCTCGCCATGTTACTTCGGTTTCTCTCTGCTGCGCGAGGGGGTTAGTAGGAAGCAGATAAGGAGCGCGAGCCCGTCTCGTGACACGACAACGCGCGGGCAGAGAGAAAGGGAGGCGCAGAGCTCTTTAGACAGCCTCTTTCTGCCTTTTTTTTTTCTGGAAGAGCAGCTCTATGCGGCTCGGATCGGATTCGCACAGCCAGCACTGCAGAGAGCTGCGAGTGCGAGCGCGCCCCCCCATGTTGCGCCCGGTGCGGCCGGCCCCCCCTGCACCCCCCACGCTACGCCTCTGGTGGCGGGCAGCCACATTCCTCTTGCTCCGGTCCTTTCAAGAGTGTCAGGGAGAGGCACTAAGCCTTACTGAGAACTGCAGGGCTGAGCTGAGGCTGGGTGTGGGAATTCAGTCCCACTGAAAAATTATTGTTGCATAGTTGGGCAATGGGTAAACACATCCCCCCTCAGTGTCAGCACAGGCACACAGTCTTACCTGGCACTGCAGGACCAAGCTGTGCTATATAATAATTTCTTTATTATACTTCTTTATGATCACAACAGCCATCAAAGCAGTTTGCAATTAAATAAAAGAAGAATATCGAATGGGGAAAGAAGATGAGGAGGGGAAGGGAGTACAGTCATTCATTCTTCAAGAGGGGGAGTAAAGAAAGCAGAGCACAGAGAATGCCCTAATTTGGGGTGGTGAGGGAGGAGGATAGGGGCAGCCTATGGGTACGAGACTGATATTGGGTAAAAGGTGAGTTAGGGAAAGCTTTCTGAGTAAAAAACATGGGCCTGGTTTTCAAAGGCAGTTACACGGGTAACAGGCGATGTTACCCATGTAAATGTCTTAACCGGGATTTTCCAAAGGCACCTACATAGGTAGTGCATTTGGAAAATCCTAGTTAAGTCCCTAACATGCCCAGATGCTATTCGCTTAACATTGGGGTGTGTTGGGGTGTTCCGGGGCAGAGAAGAGGCAAGGAAAGGCACTAAGTGAGTAGCAGTGATTTTTAATGCTGCCCACAGTGCTCTGTGCCTTAAAGATAGGCAGGGAAAACCCTCGCCTATCTTTAAGATGCTGGAGCTAAACGGGCAGCATCGAAAATTGATGCTAACAGCTTAGCCTCCGTGGCTGCCAGCCCGTGCGACATGACCCAGATTTTTATTTCCGTCGCTGTGGAAATGGAAATCCTGGGTTAAGGGGTCAGTGGACAGGGCTAAGCGGCTATGGTGCTGAGCCCTGCCCAGATGAAAATCGGGCCCCATGCCTTTAGATAGGAAGATTCCAGCTGGAGTTCTGA
This sequence comes from Ichthyophis bannanicus, assembly GCA_033557465.1. Taxonomy (NCBI): domain Eukaryota; kingdom Metazoa; phylum Chordata; class Amphibia; order Gymnophiona; family Ichthyophiidae; genus Ichthyophis; species Ichthyophis bannanicus. The sequence goes on along the minus strand of CM066032.1, from coordinate 627,412,416 downwards.
GGGAAGTGAATTCCAGAGATGTGGACCCAAGTAAGCATAAGAGCAGTTCCTGGACACTTCAAGCTGAAGGACTGAGAGAGATTGAAGGGTAAGAAGGGAGCCCTGGAGGAACAGAGAGAACAAGAAGGTAGATTGGGAGAAATAAGTGAGGCAAGGTAGGGAGGGCAGGCAGCAAAGAGGGCACAATGAAGAAGAGTAAGGATCTTATGCTGCAGGCTATAGGAGACAAGCAACCAGTGGAGAAAGATAAGCTTAGGGTTATGTGATCATAGCAATGGGCACCAAAGAGAAGCTTAGTGAGCAGTGGATTGAATGAGTTAAAGGCATTTAATAGAGTATTGAGGGAAGCCATTATAGAGGGAAATATGATAGTTGAGATGGAACAACAGAGCAAGGTGAAGTAATCCATGACACTACACAGGTCTTTATGAAAACAAAGGTTGGTTTATTGTTTCAGAACAGACCAATCACATTTCACCCTACGCGACCATGTTTCATCATGCAACTTCCTCAGGGGTGTAGACTTTTAAAACACAAAGCATGACAATAATGAGATAAAATATAAACCATAAAAAATGAAATATAAAATAAATCACAATAAAATCACCCAACTGGTTACATTTATACAATGATATTGTGTACATAAATATATATCAAGCAATGTGTAGACATACAATAATATGGTCATATAAATAACACACATAAAGTGCCTCTAAAAATGTGAGTGTCTGAGATTGAGTAAAATCAAATAGAATAAAATAATAATCAAAATTATCAACTGGTCACATTAACACTAATATTATGTTCATAAATAAATATTAAAAGCAATGTATAGACATACACTAATATGATCATATCAATAACACACATGAGGCGCCTCCATAAAAAAATGTGGGTGGCTGAAACTAAAACCAAATATAAAGATATATGTAGAAAAAAGTGTGATTGTGAAAAGTGAGTGTTTGTGAATAATAGTAATAAAAGTCCCCACTGAGCTAAGGAGATCATTCCCAAAGGCGAATAACCCGTCTGGATGTATGGCGTAGACGTTGTCAGAGTGAAAATGTCTGCTACCATATGCTGAACCATAGCAGCCCTGCATGCACATGGCACTTGTGCGGGGATGTTGGCACATGGATGGGAGGAGGCAGAATGGGGGCGTGGCTAGCTGCAACCACGTACAAAGAATATTCAGGAATTGACTGAGTACGTTCCAGGTGTTGCCCATGGACATACATCAAATTCCTGTGGGAAAGAGGTATAAAGGCAGGACTTAGATAATGTCCAGCTCTGCAGTCAATGTGTCTCAGCAAGATAAAGGACTGTATGTGTTGTCAACAGAGGCATTATCTGAATGTAGCCTGAAGAACATGTTGAGTTGAAACATATTTGAACCTGTGAGCTCTGTTCCCTTCTGGGGAAAGAGCTGAGGTATAGATGTCAGCTATGTGCTTAAGAAACAAAACCCTGAGGCTATAGTGAGATCTTGCCTCCATAGCACACCAGGTATACAATATACTGTACATGTTTTGCTCTGATATGTACCATTCTCCTGGGTATGGCATAGCATGTATGTGCATCTTCAGAATGCTACATGTTTTGCCAAGCTCCGGAGTCAAGATAGATCACATCTGTATCCAGCTCTGTGACACATACGTATTGCACAGGTGTGCCTGCAGGCTGCTGGACCTCAGAATACTGTCATATGGTAAAGAGTGCAGGGGCGAGAGACAATACTATAACTGCCTGACACCCCCCCTACAGAGCACTGGGAGATGACAGAGGGCGGGAGGAGGAGGTTGGAAGGGAGATGACATAGAGGGGGGGAGGAGATGGCTGGAAGGGAGCTGACATGAGGGGGAGGATGGAGCTGGAAGGGAGCTGATGGGGAAGTTGTGGCAGGCAAGGAGCTGACATGGGGAAAGGAGGTGGCAAGAAGGGAGTTGATGGGGAAAGGGGCAGGTGTCAAGAAGAGTTCTGACACGGGGGAAGGAGGTGTCTGGAAGGGAGCTGACAGAACGGGGAAGGAGGTGGCTGGAAGGGAGCTGATACCTGGGAATAGTACTGGACGGGGACAGGAAGGGTGATGATACTAGGGAAGGGAAAAGAGGGATGGAAGGGAGCTGACACATGGGGATGGTACTGGAGGGGGACTGGAAGGATATGACACCTGGGGGTGGAACTAAAGGGAGCTGACACTTAAGGATGGGACTAGTAGGTGGCTGGGTAATGGTGGGGGGGGGGGCTGAAGGGAGGGGGCACTGGATGGGAGCTGAGATATGGGGATGGCACTGGAAGGGAGATGGACAGAGAGTAGGGTGTCTGGAAGGGAGCTGACACATGGGGAGAGCACTGGAAGGGGGGTGGACAGAGGGTAGGGCAACTGGAAGGGAACTGACATGGGGAGGAGGGGTGGCACTGGGACTGATACCTGGGATGGTATTTGGACTAAAAATGGCTAGACAGTAGGGAAGGAGGGGGACTAGAAGGGAATGGACACCACTGGCACTCCTGGGAATGCAAGGGGGTTGACATTGGAAGGGAGGGTTACTGGGACTGAAAATAGGCTGATGGAAGGAAGTGAAGAAAACAAAAGAAGAGACAACAAATGGCAGATGGACTATAGACCATAGAAAGAGAGCTAAAAGGAGACAGGAAAGCATAAGCCTCAGATCGGGATCAGCATGATCACAGAATAAAATGGTCATACAACAAAGGTAGAAAAAATAATTTTATTTTCAATTTAGTGATGAACTTTGTGCTATCTTTATATTTTACACAGTATGGGAAACTGCATCTCTTATTTATCTGATGTACTGCATGCGGAGTCTAGGTTCTCGGGGTTTCAGTTTAATTTTTGTCTACTTATTTTTATTTTTAATTTAGGTTGTAGTCACTTATTCTGTACTTGGTGGGGGTCTATGTTCTGTGTGTGTGACTGAGGCCAGGTGTTCGTTTAACATGGAGTTCGTACTGTAGTAATTTGACTTGTTCAGCTTTTCAAATAGGTGTATGGATGTTCTAGGGCCCCCTGAAGTATTTATAGTGTTGCTTTTTTCTGGGTAGGCCCTTTGCTTTATGAGTTTTGGAAGTTTATGCTGGTATGGTATGGTAAATTTGGCCTTGTAGACTTTTGGTGACTTTTGTAAGGTTTTATATTTTTTCACCTATATGCCTGGTACTGGTGAATGTTTATGTTGTTCTTAGTGAGATGACAAGAATCATCTTTTTTGTTGTACTATCACAGCCTGTTTGAATGATACTAAGTATTTACCGCCTTGATTGAAGGATAAGACAGTATACAAAACTGGCTAAATAAATAAATAAATAAATAAATAAATAAATACATTTTTATTCTGGCTATGCATTTGCTCTTTCACTACAATTTTCTTACAACATTGGATGTGAAGGAGAAATACTAGCATCATGTGAAAAGAGTTCACAGAGGAGTTTTGGGAAAAAGGAAGATGTGGTGTAGCCAGCATTACTTTTTTTTTTTTTTTTTTTACAGGGTAAACTATTTAAATTCTTTATTTTCGTTTTATAACAACAAAGGAAAAGGAAGACATACAGCTAAAAGACAGATACATAAAGTGTAATACATACACCAAAGTAAACCCCTGCCACCCCCCTCCCCCCTGCTTCTTCTCTAGAAAACTAATCATACCCGAAGCGGGCGTGTACTTACATTATTGTGTTACAAAACCTAACGGTGATCTGAAACATGATGAGTGCACTTTATACAGGCATGTTGGAACAATGAGCAGATTGTACATAATCATTAAGCATCTGCCATTTAGACAAGCGAGAGTGAGTTTGGGCATGGGGAATAGCTCTCCGAGGTATCTGCTCATATTTACTATATAAGCAGACGAGGTTCCACCATTCATTGACAGTAAGTCGAGAGCTATCCTTCCAATTCCTCGTGATTAAGCATATGGCTATACCCAGCATGAAATCAAGGAGAAAGCGACCCTTCTTAGGAAGAGAGGGGACCTCCGCCACAGAGCGGAGTCCCACGATCTTCCAAGAGAGAGGTTCGTGAAGGTGTAAGATAAATTGAATACAACCCCAGACCCGCCCCCAATAAACCTGTAGTTGAGGACATTCATAAATAACATGAGCGAAGGTTCCCACAGCAGTATGGCAAGACCAACACTGGTCCCTAGCATTTGTGTTCCATTTGGCTATTTTTTCTGGGGTATAAAAGCATCTGTGTGCAAAAAAGAAGAGAGTTTGGGTAACAGAGGCAGACCGGGAAACCCGCACTACTTTGCTCCAGAAAACGCTCCATTGCACAGGGGTTAAAGTGGTTTGCAGTTCGCGCTCCCAGGCTTGTTGGGCTCTAAAAGTGGCCGTGTCTGTACCCTGACATAATATTTTATAAAAGTTAGAGGCTACCCCATGTGTACTACTAATAGAGTGAACTATCTCTAATAGCCCATCCTCAGTAGGGGCAGAGGGCGGCATGATTCGAGCACTTTTGAGGCAGTGTTGAAGCTGCATCAATTGAAAGTAGTGTTTCGCTGGTAACGCAAATTCTTTTTGTAAATCAGAAAAGGTTTTCCAACGGGCTGCAGAGAAAAGCTGTTGGGGTGTCCAGATCCCCCTTGAGTACCAGGGTTTCCATGCTATCGTTCTATTTAGGACTTGAATTCTGGGGTTATTCCATAGCGGGAGTCCGTCCTGAGGACATGCGTTCGGGCCCAGTGATAGAATGAGAGTGTTAAAGGCCGCAAGAGTATCGACAATCATTGGTGGATGGCGGGTGTCTACTTGATAGGACATACCGGGGAGATGGGTCAACGGAATTGGGCTACTAAGCTCCTCTTCTATGTCAAGCCAAACTGGTCTGCTGTCTGTTGAGGCATCTAGCCATCGGGCACCTTGCTTAAGTAGGAAGGCTTGATGATATCTAAGAAAATCAGGAAATCTGGTACCCCCTCTTTCCTTTGCAGATTGTAGTTTTTGTTTAGCTATCCTTGGTGGCTTGCCCTGCCAGAGATAGCGGACGAGAAGGCCCTCAATATCTTTATAAGTATGTAGCGGGAGTAAGCATGGCAGCATTTCTAAAATGTAGTTCACTTTGGGGACTATCATCATTTTCACAGTTTCTAAGCGGCCCCACCATGTAAGAGATAAGGGAGACCAACGATTTGTGAGCTCACGGACTTTGGAGACTACCTCTTTGGCATTAAAACTGATAGTGTCTTCTAAAGGAGAACAGTAATGGACCCCGAGATACTTCACCATGCGGGATTGCCAAAGGAAGGGAAAGGCCTGCATATCAGCCTCATGTACCCAGCGGTTCAGTGGGAATGCTACAGATTTGGTCCAGTTAATTTTATAGCCCGATAATTGTGAGTATCCGTCAATCAGATCCAAGACAGCTGGAACTGAATCGAGGGATACGAAAAGCATAAGGTCATCTGCATATGCAGAGAGTTTAATCTCCCTATGACTGAAGGGGACACCTCGAATACGTGCGGACTGTCTAATAAGGAGGGCTAGGGGTTCAAGAGCTAGATCAAAGAGCATCGGTGATAGGGGGCAACCTTGACGCGTGCCTCTTTGGAGATTAAATGGCTGAGACTTGATGGCATTTACACAAATACTGGCGACGGGTTGAGTATACATGACTTGGAGATATCGGAGGAAGCCCTCCCCAAAGCCATACCATCGGAGAACTGCAAATAAGAAGGGCCATTCTAGACGATCAAAGGCTTTTTCGGCATCCAGGGAAAGACCCACCCATGGATGATCTAGATTGGCAGCACTGGATAGCACATGGCACAAGGTCCGAGCATTGTCAGCAGTTGATCTGCCAGGTATAAAACCGCATTGGTCGGGGTGAATTAGGATGGCCATCCTGTCAGATAGCCGGGTGGCCAAGATCGTTGCGAAGATCTTATAATCGGCATTAAGTAGGGAGATTGGACGGTAGTTGGCGGTTAGTAGCGGGTCTCTGCCTTCTTTCTCAAATACTACCACATTAGCTGCAGAAAAGGATCCCAAAGAGGATGTATCTACCGCAAGGGCAGTAAAATAGAGTTTTAAATAGGGAACTAAATCTGCACTGAACGTTCTGTAGAATTCGGTCGGGAGACCATCGGGCCCTGCGGCACGGCCCGAGGCTGTTCGTTTTAGGGCAGATTGGATCTCTGAAGCAGAGAAGGGTTCATCCATCGCATCCCTATCATCTTCAGAGAGGGTCGGCCGCTGAATGCCAGAAAGCAATCGCTCGAATGTCTCTGACGAGAACTCACATTCAGATTGATATAGGCGGGTATAGAAATCCCGAAAGAGCTCTACGATGTCGGAGTCTGTGGTCACTATGCCCCCTCCCTGTGGAGCTCGAAGGGCCGCTACGCGTTTGGCTTCTTTTTGACCTTTCAAGGCGTTGGCTAAGAGTCGACCGGCTCGTTTATTTTCACGATAATATGTCCCTCGCTGAAGCTCAATACTCTTAGAAGCTGCAGTTGAGAGGATTGAATTATATTGAAAACGGAGACGCTGTAATCGAATTAATACACATGGATCAGTACGTGAAGTTAGAACTCGTTCGCCTGCTTTAATTTGTTGGTCTAGAATGAGTAGCTGCTGTTTGCGTTGTTTCCGCAGGCGGATTTGATAGCTAGTGATCGTTGCTCGAATGGCCGCTTTGAAGCCCTCCCACCAAGCCCAATTCGCAGTATCCTGGGGTAGATTAAAATGGAAGTAATCCTTTATGGCTGCTCGAATTTCTAACTGGAACTCTGGCTGAGTTAACAGGGCTCTATCAAAGAACAAGGCCCCCGAATTCCCTTGGGGTGCAGTAGTGTGTAATTGAAAGGAAATGGCAGCATGATCTGAAATATGTTGGGAGTGAATCTTTGCAGTGTCCACCTGAGGAACTAACAGTTTTGATATTAGAAAGAAGTCTATGCGAGACTGGGATTTATGAGGGGAAGAGAAGAAGGTGAAGTCAAGCTCATTGGGGTGTAGTAACCTCCATAGATCAACTAAAGCAAGATCTTTGATCAGGGAGGTAAGCGTGGTGTGACTCTTGGGGGGACCACTTGTCCTAGGCGGCTGTTTGTCAATCAGGGGATCAAGGACTAGATTGAAATCCCCCCCAATTATCAATGAAGTATTAGCAGAGGCCTGCGCAACCTGAGCAATGGTAGCAAAAAAGGCAGGGTCATCCACATTAGGAGCGTAAAGGCATATACATGTAACTTCAAGGCTACCTATCTTGAGGTGAACTCTGGACCATCTACCTTCTGTATCTGAGCTAGTCGCAATAATAGTAGCATGTAAAGATTTCCTAACCAGTATGGCAACCCCACATTTCTTAGAAACGGCTGGGGAATAGGCGGCCACCATGTAAGGTTTAATATTGAGTTTAAGAGTTTCCTTCGAATTTAAATGCGTTTCTTGGAGAAAAATCAGATCCGCAGCTTCCTGACTTAGGTAGCTTAGGATTTTCTTCCATTTTATCGGATTATTAATTCCTTTTACGTTCAATGAGAAAATCTTACATGGTGCCATCAATTGGTAATAGACATTTTAGGTAAGGGCGCTTGAAAACATACAACATAATCAGAATCTGTGCAACAATGACATAATCACCGAGTATTCCAGCTAATACACCCCATATTGAAAAGTATGTACCAAAGTATCTTAGAGAAGAAGCAAAACCCCCAAAGAATATGACGACCATGTGTCTGCGGGAGGAGGCCCTAGAGAGGAAATAGAAAGACATGAAAAAAAAAAGAAAAGAAACACCAGAGTCCATAATTAACACTGTCTCTGATACTCATCGAGGCTACTGTGGGTAGATGGAGTCGGGTCACAGATATCATCAAAAGTAAGGCAACAAACTGCCCTCGCCAGACTCTTTGCTGGGCTGCGGCAGATCCAATATGGCAGGTACAGCGGATATGAGAATACTTGCAGGAATATTCTGGAAGTCAGCGCATCAAGTCGGCTTCTTTGGAATCCAAAAACTCCGCTAGTAGATCAGGGTCCTCAAATGTTCTTGTCTGATTGTGAAGCGTGACTCGGAGCTTGGCCGGGTACATCAGGCCATAGCGTGCTTGTAGTTGTTGAAGCCTCGGCCGGAATTCCAGAAAGCGCTTTCGGCGGTCGACCGTGGGTTTAGCCAAGTCGGGATAGAAGGAGATCTTGTGGCTCTCAAACTCCATATGGCCCTTTGCCCGAGAGGCACTTAGAATTTGCTCCACGTGTTGATATCTCAAAAGTCGAAAAATGATAGGCCGCGGGGTCTTCCTGTTGAGCGTTATGCTTGTGGGTACACGATGAGCGCGATCGATCTCCAAATCTTTGGTAAAGGTGATTTGGAGCAGGGAAGGGAGGATTTTGCATAAAAACTCTTTCATGTCTCCCGATTCCGCTCCCTCCGGTATGCCCACGAGTCGTATGTTGTTGCGGCGCGCTCTATTATTGCCATCTTCCACTTCTTTCTGCAAGGCCCGCACCTGACGTTCAACTTTGTCGAGTTTGGACAACCGGGCCGCATGGGAGTCCAATATGCTCTCCATTTTGTCCTGACGCGAAGAAAGCCCTTCTAGCTTGCTTTGCAGTACACCAAAATCTTCCCGTAGCGCTCGGAGTGCTTCACCGTTTGACTGCACGAGGTTTTTGACCCCTCTAATCTCTGCGAGGATTTCCTGCTGCATTTCGGGGCCCTCGCACAAGGCCAGCCCCTTCTGCGGGGACGGAGGTTCAGTTTTGGAACGTTTGCCGTGAGAAGCCGCTGGAGATCCAAATTCCAGGCGCGTGGGTTTGGTCCCGGTCATCTCACCAATGTGCCCCGGCAAGATCAGAGTAGAAGTTCCAAGTATGTACGGTGTTAATTCAGGATTCTGAGTAGGCCTCTCGGGAGCCTCAGCGTTATGCGACCATCCCGCTGGACATCAGGCTCCGCCCCCCCCCTTTTTTTTTTTTTTTTTTTTTCAGCATTACTAATAATGAGGGAGGGGTGCTGATTTATAGGTTGCAGGGGAGCGCCAGAAACTCTAGCATGGCTCTGACAGGGCCGGCCGTACGCATGCAGCAATACTCCTTCAGGCTGCAATCGGGGCTGTCTGTGGCCATGGTGGGCCCATTAGCCCTGGGCAGTGGCAGTAAAATTTAAAAAAAAAAGAGAAAACGCGGGGCTGGGGTCAGGCAGTATATGGGGTCATGCAGACATTGTGGAGAGCCGCGATCATCATGGCTTCTCCTGTTTAAGGCCCGCGGCGCTTGTGAATACTCTCGGGTACTGATGCCGCAATTCTCACAGGAGTCCAGCACTCTAGAGTAGCCACAAGCTCTGCAGGCCTTAAATGGGAGAAGCCACAGTGACTGTGGCTCTCCCCAATGCTTGCATGACCACAGATGCTGCCTGAGCCCAGCCCCGCGGCTTCACTTTTCTTTTTAAATTCTGCTGCTGCTGCCCAGGGCTGATTCAGGCCCACCACGGCCGCTGACAGCCCTGATGGCAGCCCGAAGCTGTTTTTCCGCCCTGCCTCAACATCCATGAAAAGCCATGGCTGTGTTTTCTTAAAAAAAAAAAAAAAACCTTCTCTGCTGTGGCTTTCCAGTTTGTTTCAGATGCTGTGTCTTCTCCCTCTTCTACTGATGCCATGGAACCCCAGTATATACTTGTTTTCTTTTTTTTTTTACACCTTGGGTTATATTAGCATTGGAATAGAACTGGAAATGGGTTGATGGATGGGGGGACTGGAAGGGAGATGATACTGCAGGCTTGGGTAAGTCATTTAACTCTCCATTGCCTCCGAAGAAAAGCCTGGCAATTTACTTCTGGTCACACCCAGGAGCTGATGGATCTCCAGGAGTGGGCATTGACTCTAAGGCACACATTGCATTGCCTAAAGCCCACTAGCAAGCTTTGCCTTTTTCAGTTTCAGACAGAACTGATTGTGGGTCCAGGGCAATTGTGAAGTTGCATCCCTCCTAACGCCAGTCCTGACATCTGCTGTCTTTTATTTTGTAAAGTGCAGGGGAAATGCATTTCTCTTGTGCTGCACTATATGCAGCGTCTGACTTGCTGAGATTTTAGTTTAATTTTTGTCTATTTATTTCTCTTGTGTGTGTGTGTGTGTGTGTGTGTGTGTATTGCCCTCTCTGCAATTTTTTTGGGGTGCAGGGGGTGGGACAAGGGGTGGAGCATGGATGGGGGCATGGGCGGAGCATGGCTAGACACAGGTGGCAGGGTTTTCTATTCAAAAAAGTGGCAACCCAAACTTTATAGCTGATTGAGGTGCTCTGCTTCTCCTCTTTGGGTGTTTTAAGGCCTTGTAGTTGATCTTGCTGTTATGCTGGTCCTCTTTGGGTATTTTAACACCTTATAGTCAATCTTTGTGCTGTGTTGGTTCTCTTTCAGTGTTGTAGGGGCTTCTATCCTGTCTTGCTTCTATATTTGCTCTCTTCAGGTGCTTTAGTTCCTTCCAGACATTCTTAATATAGTATTGGTCCTTCTGGTGTTTGTCTGCCTTCAAGCTAATGTGATTGCTCCTTTAACTCACTCATGCTGCTTTGGGGTCATCTAGACAGCGTTATTACCACTTTACCCCTCTGCCTATGTCTTGGAGTCTTCCTGCCAAATTAGGTGACAATTTGTTCCTCTCAAAGTGCTTTGGTATACTTCCACCAATCCTGGTGCTGCTTTGCCCTCCTAAGCTATCTAAAGGTGATAATTAACTCTTTGTACCATGTTGCTCTTCTGATGATACAAAGAGTTCATTATCATGTTGCCCTTCTGTTGGCATCTAGGAGGCTTTCTGCTACTGTATGTGACCTTTTTCCTGATTCTGGTGCTGTGGAGTGTTTGACACTCTTCTTGATGTCTTGAATGCTATTGCCTCCATTATCAATGCCTGCCAGCAAGTTTCAAGCAGGTTTGATAAAAAATGGATCAGAGATTGTCGTCTGTGAAAAGAATATACCCCTGATGGAGCCTGTGATAAGGAAGCTTATCATAGCTCAGGAAGGAGCTATAGAAAAGGTGAAGTGACTCTGAACAAGCAACCTGTCAGTGCTGGTAGAAATGAGAAAACAGAATTTTGCCATAAAAGACTACCAGTCCCAGAATGCACCAGGTTTCCAACAGCCATGAGAGGAGCTGAAGTGAGAAAACGTGTGTTCAATCAGGAGGACTATGAGGTAATCCCTAAGCACTCATCTCAAAGGGCAGGGCCTGATTCAGCACAGCTGCACTGTATTAGGGGGGAGCACTCATCTAAGCAGAATAAGAGTAGAGTTTATTCTACAGATGACCAGCTTCATGATCACCTTGGATATTCAGAGAATTGTCCTCAGTATCCTGAGAAGCAGCTTGAGTTTGATCATCAGTTTCATCTGAAGGATCAGCAGAAGCAGAAGCCAAACCGGACGGATAGAGAAGGAAAGAAACCCTCTGGAAGGAAGAGGAGAAAAGCCTTTGAGAGGTCTAGAAGAGTCCAAGGCAGTACATATACTGGGAGGTATTCCAAGGGCCAGCATAGACCATTGGACTGGGGAAAGCCAGAGGAATGGTGCTGCAGAACAAGGAATCACCAGAGGCTACCTGTGAGGGAGACGGCTGCACGTGGAAGGGACTCTAAGACCTATGCCAGAAGGTATGTGAAGAGAGATCCAGTGTCCAGGGATCAGGACTGGAAGGCTGGACATAAGAACTGGACTACATACTGGCCAGGCTATATAGAGAGGAACTATAGCAACAATGGAAGCTCAGGTATGAACACTGATCTATGCCCTAGCTATAACCTTGGAAGACAGCAGGGAAATAAGTGTTCTCCTGAAAGTGCTCCATTGAAAGATTCATCTGTGCCAATTCATGATAGTGACCCTATGCTTGTTGATGAAGGGGAAATAATAGCAGATCAAGATATTGTTTATATGGACTGCTCTCTATCCAAACTCCGTTGGTAACTTTCTGTGATAAAGCACAGCAGCCATCACAAAGAAAATATAAATTTGTTCTTTATTCCACTAAGAAAAGCTCCTGAAGCAGGATTTGATTCACACAGTAGAAAGCCAGCCTGCTAAAGGGTTTCAGCTGGATAACTGATAGCAATTGAGCTGCACCTAATTGCTTGTGAGCTAGGAGAGAATTACTTCTGGATCTGTGTGGAAAGTAATCAGAAGTTAACCTTACAAGAACAGTTTATTTCTTTCTTTGTGGCTTTTCGTTTGTTAGAGATATGCTAAGAAAACATTAGCTAATTGCCTGACAAGTTTGAAGGTTGTTTTCCTGATTTTTATTTTTGACTTTGTTTTACCAAGTTAAACACTACAAGCAAGTAATCTAATTTATGTGCTACCAAGCATATCTGTGCTGGGAGAAATAACCCCATAAATAAAGAAGTATCTTATTGGCTTTAACACTTGTGCACAACTAAATTATTGTCAGCAGCTGTGTCTGGTGTGAATGAACTACATTACCCACAATACCTTGCAAAAATCATATAAATATATGCATTGTCAAGACTGTGAAGATTCTCACCCAGGCAGCCGTCTGACAAGCCTTTATAAAGGATAAATGAAGATCTTTGTTGGGTGTTAAGAAATATATGACCGAGGGCAGACGATGTTGGTTAAATTTGCAGGAGCTTGGAAGTGGACTTCTGTGGATAATGTTTGCAGATAAGTATTTCTACACTGACTGGATGGTGATAAGGGTAGATAACACAGGTACACTAAAAAAAATTTTTTTTAAACTGCCTCTAATGTTTCGATTGATTTTTACATTTTTTGGTGCGCTGAATCCAAATCTGGTAACCAATTTGCTCATTCACGTACAGATTTTTTGCTACATTGGGTTAGCAGTTTGAGGTGAACGTTTCAGATTGAGTGCGATCGAGATAAAAGTTTCTTGGATGAATTCTTTATACTAATTGTTTAGTAGTTATTCAAATAAGAATAAAGAAAATTGTAACAAGGCAGCACATAAGAATAGAGTAATGTCAACAAAACACACTGTGATGGTAGCAAAATTGTCTGCACTTAAAACAGCCACATACATGTGCACAAACATTGAGCATATAAGAGCGAGGTTAGACACAAAGCAAAGCAAAGAAATGTGCAAAAAATGTTGTACAGGTATGTATGTAAGAATAGAAAACGCAAACCGCACCATTGCAATACATGAAGACAAACACCCGATGGTGTGAAAATAAAATTCTAATAAATGAGATCCGACACTGTGGTAATAATTAGCAAATTTTTATTTCAAAGTTTACTAAAAACACGATATTTGTCAACACAGTTTAGATTTTAAAGTCATTCTTGGGTCAATCAATCTCCTGGTGGGCCCGTTTCTTCTTCCCCCGAATGCTTCTCTTGGTGCGCTGCTTGGCGTATTTTTCATCTGGGGTTTCCCGCAGCAGCAACCAGCAGAAATCAGCCATCATAGTGGTGTTCCATCTTCCTTGGTACCTTCTCTCTGCGTCCTTGATGTCCTGGTGAAACCTTTCACCTTGTTCTTCACTGTACGCCCCCAAGTTTTCGGGAAAGTAGTTCACATGGGAGTGCAAGAAATGGACTTTCAGGCTCATGTTACAGCCTTGTTCTTTGAAGGCATTGAGCATCCTGGCAACAATATCCTTATAGTTCTCATCCCGCCTGTTCCCCAAGAATTTGAGAACAACATCCTTGAAGGAATCCCAGGCTTCTTTTTCCTTCTCAGACATCGTTTCACCGAATGCTCCATCTGAAATGAGTTTCCTTATATCAGGGCCAACAAACGCTCCTTCCTTTAGCTTTGCTTCAGAAAGTCGTGGGAACTTTGAGCAAAGGTACCGAAAGCACTCACCATCTTTTGGAAGGGACTTGATGAATTGCTTAATGAGACCCAACTTAATGTGGAGAGGTGGTAATAGAATTTTATCACGAGGTACCAAGCTCTCATGAAGAACATTTTTCTCACCGGGTCTCAAATACTCCCGAATTGGCCAGTCTTTTTTCCCCCAGTGTAGGTCGCGGGCCCGGCTATCCCACAAGCAAAGGAAGCAGGGATATTTGGTGAAACCGGATTGCTGCCCTAATAGCATGGGTAGAATTTTAAAGTCTCCACAAATCATCCACTTATGCTCATCATAACGAATCTTCTGAAGAATCAGGGCCAAATTCTCGTATTTTTCTTGGAGAATAACAGAGTGAGCAATAGGAACTGAAGCGAATGTGTTGCCATTATGAAGAAGAACACCTTTTATGCTGTCTTTTGACGAATCAATGAACAGCCGCCATTCAGCAGGATCATACTTGAGTTTAAACTTTTCCTTCACTCCGTATATATCGTTGCAAAATACCAAATCTTCCTCTTTGCTGAAATACTTCAAAAATTGTGTCTCGCGGTTGCGGTACCAATAAAAAGTTGTTCCTGGTGACAATAGATTTTTCTGTTTAAGCCGAGAACCTAGCAGTTGGGCAGCATCTTTTGGGAGTCCTAAATCCTGGACTAAATCATTCAATTCAGCTTGAGAGAAAAGTTCAGGTTTCGGATCTGGTTCAGTTTCAAACTCGGAAGTACTGGACTCATCGGGAAAAGCCATCTGATGAGTCTCATCATGATCAGAACCGTCCACACAAATATGATCCAAAGATTTTGGTGGTTCAGGCACAGGTACTTCGTTGCTATGAGGCATAGGCCTAATTGCTGAGGGAAGGTTGGGGTAACTTATTACGTTCTTATTTTTTAAGTTGTATCCCTTCACAATGCAAGAGCAAAAATAGCAGTCACTGCTGTGGTCTCTTTGTTCACGCCACATCATAGGTATTCCGAAACAAAATGCTTGTTTTTTACCTTTCATCCATAAGCGTAGATCTTCCTCACATGTCTTGCACACTTTGTGACGAGCCCACGGTTTGTCTTGATCGCCTAACTTCAAACCGAAATAGGCGAAATATACTTTTTAAATAAATGCAGAAATGTTCCTCTGCCGCTTTTTCACGGTATATTCTCCACAAATAAAACAAAAACTGTCCGGAGAGTTGACGCAACCTCTGGCTCTGTGAGCCATCACAAATACACAGCACTGCAAACTACAACTGTAGTGAACCACTTCGGAATAAAGCTGGATTACGACTGAGCAAACAAAAGGTAATAATGAACTTGCAAGAAACTGAAATTTTACAGGAACTTTCATGTCGCAACCACCGTGTTTGAGCGAGCGAACGAGGCGAGGCGAACAGGAAAGAACATGCGCCAGCGCGAGTACTGGATTTAGCCCCCCTCCTCCCAATTGTCCTGTTAATGTATAAAATGAATACAAAACACTCTAAAATATCATGAGGGAGTGTTTCTAGTTAGTTAACCATTACAACCTCTATTTTGGGCCAAGAAAATAAACTGCAGTCGGCTAAAAAGAAATTATGTGAACATTCCTTATATGGGTAAGAAATCTAATTTTGCAAGAAAACGTGACGTGATGGAACATTTTGGCTATTTTTCCTGGATTCAGCACCCCAAAATCTATAGGAATCAGTTGCAAAACTGGAGGCAGTTTTTTGGTAGTGTACCTGTGTAATTTAGAGCCGTTGGGCTTTGTTTTTCAGGAATGCTGGGGAATATTGAATTGGAGTGTACGTTAAGAAGACAACAAGTTGAAAAATGTATAAGGTGTTTAAAAAGTAAAATGTATCAAAAAATTGCAGAGGGCAATGCACGCGCACACACACACACACACACACACACACACACACACACACACACAAGAGAATTCCAATAATTAATAATTAATACAGGCATTATTGGAAAAGTACTTTTTTAATATTGGTAAGAGATTTTGAGTTTGTAAGTTAAAAGTAAGTGGCTGGATCCGTGATGTTACACCTTTGCAATCCCCTATGGTGATGAATTTCGCCACATAGAGGGACAGAGAAGTAAAACCTGAGGTCATTTTCCTCCCTATATAATAGATTGTAAAGAGTGGATAGTTCTTTACAGGAGAGTGTTGATTAGGTCTGTTTTGAATTATGTGAGTGTTTTATGGGGCGCTTTTAGGTAGAATCAAGGGTTTGTTATAGAGGAATTAGTATTTTCTCTTGGTGCAGTAGTTGGTTTAAATTAGTTTTGCACATACCATGACAGTCATGAACTTCACTCCTAGGTATGATCTCAGTCTCTCAAATGCACTGCTAATGCTCATCATAATACTTGCATTGTGCCAATGACAGCTTCCTTCTGGAGTTCATAAGATGTAACATGTACAGTATAGGCAATTGTCAAGCTGTGATTGGAAATTCCTCTTTATCAGGCCTATGGCTCCCGAAAATGATGGGAAATATTTCTGTATCACTCTGTCACATTTTCTGCATCTCTGACTTGCATTTTTTGGTATTTCAGGATCTTCTCTTCCTTCACACGATTCATAGAATAATCGCTTGTCACCAACACCTCTATTATCAATGGCATTCTGGTATTTTTTCCTTTAGCACTATTTGAGGTTTTCTTGCATCCGGCTTCATATCTGTTGGAATAACTCTTCATTTTCCAAAATTCTTTTAGGATCACAATCCCAATGGTTTTCTAGTACAATGATGTTGTAGTACTTACAAAGTTTCCATTTGATGAGACGTGCCACCTTGTTGTACCTTTCTGTATTGAACTTTTTTGCCATCAGAACTTTACAACCATCTATGAAATAAGGGCCCGATTTTGAGCTGGGTGGTGCTTTGCGCCATTTTGGCGCATAGCCCGCACACTCCCACCTAACCTGGATTTTCCATGCCGGGGTCATATGCAGCCCCAGCATTGAAAATATGGGTGTCACCGCATATCCAGGAAGCTGCAGGAGCTACCCGTGAAGCACCAATTTTCAATGCTACACAATTAGCCCCAGCACCTTAAAGATAGGTGAGGTTTTCCCACGCCTATCTTTAAGGTGCAAACGCTAACCATGTAGCATTGAAAACACTGGTCAACATTGAAATCGTTACTGACTTTAAAAGGCCCTAATCTGTAGTATCTTGGTGAGCTGAACACGAATATAACATTAAAAAAATTTATTGGCTCTCGTTTTGAAGATATTGCATGTAGTTCATTTTTGACGTTTCACCGTGTAAATTTATCCAGTAGGACATCAACAACATCCAAAATAAGCCTTGAATGATGTAATATTGCATCACATTGCATAATACCAGCATGCACACATCATCCAGAATTGTTTGCATCATTTTCTGATGCAATGCAATACTACTGCCAGACGGCTGCTGAAGCCATCTGACGTCAGCAGTGTACTATACGCAGTCGGAAAGGAAAGCAATCTGGTATTCTGTTCCGATATTGAAAGCCTCATGAATGCCTTAAAAATCACTCATGACCCACAAGACTGGAGACTATTTATAGACTCTTCAAAACTGAGTCTGAAGGCTGTGCTTTTGAACAATGGAAACCGTCTTCTATCTATTCCAGTAGCGCATGCCATCCAAATGAAAGAGACATATGATAACTTAAAGCATCTACTGATTTCCATTAATTATAACAAGTAAAGCTGGCACCGCTGTGGTGACTTGAAGGTAGTTGCCCTTTTAATGGGACTGCAGCAGGGATATATAAAATACATGTGTTTCTTATGTGAGTGGGATAGCTGAGCAAGGGATTGGCACTACTTGCGGAAGGAATGGAATCACAGACAAAATGTAACAGTTGGAGAGAAGAATATCCAGCGCCCAGCTCTGGTTGAGGCTCACAAAATCCTGCTACCACCCCTTCACATCAAACTAAGTTTGATGAAAATCTTCGTGAAAGCCATGGACCGCACTTCGCCAGCTTTCCGATACCTGCACGAAAAATTCCCTCGACTCAGTGAAACAAAGATTAAAGAGAGAGTTTTTGTGGGTCCTCAGATTTGAGAGCTCTTCAAAGATGATCGGTTCAACAACTTGCTGCAGGGTGATGCGAAACAAGCATGGAATGCTTTTCGCCTAGTGTCAACAAACTTTCTCGGGAATGTTAGGGCAGAAAACTACAAGGAACTAGTAGAAGACATGCTGATGCAGTATCAGAAACTTGGCTGCAATATGTCTCTAAAGATCCATTTCCTTGACTCCCATCTCGATTTCTTTCCTGACAACTGGGGTATGGTTAGTGATGAACAGGGCGAACATTTTCACCAGGATATCGCAACGATGGAGCAAAGATACCAGGGAAAATGGTCCACTACAATGCTGGCTGACTATTGCTGGACACTCCCCAGAGAAGCTCCCGAACAGCTGTACAAGAGACAGGCGAAAAAATCGAAGAAGTAGTCTATGACTTGGTTTTTTACAAGTATTAAACGAAGGCCTATTATATTTACTATTGACATGCATTTCGTGATGTAAATATTAATTCTTGTAGATTACAAAAAAGCTAGAGCCAACTTTGCAATTTCACTGTCATATTTGTGTTCAGCATATAAAAATTAATAAGAAATGACTATTTTTATTTCAGTAACATGATTTTTGTAAAACTTTGTTGACCAGTGAAATCAGCGCTACACGGATAATGCCATGGCCCGCCTCCGCTCCACCCCAGCATGCCTCCAATACGACTTGATGCTAAGCGGATAGCATCTGGACGCATTAGGGACATATCTGGGATTTAAGAAGGGCACTCTCTGTGTAGGTGCCTTTCTAAAATCCTGGATAAGGCATTTACATGGGTAACTAAGGAAGTTGCCTGTGTAAATGCCTTCAAAAATTGGGCCCTAAGTAACTATTTGCAGCATTTTTTTTACAGAAACTGCTTATGTCTGTTTTACCAATTTTCTCTATGCTTGCTGTGAACCATCTAGAAACATAGAAACATGATGACAGAAAAAGACCACATGGCCTATCTAGTCTGTCCTTCCATATCAACAACTACAACAGTCCACTTTTTACCTTTAGAGATCCTCTGTGTTGGTCCCATGCTTTTTTGAATTCAGTTACTGTCCTCATCTCTACCACCTTCACTGGGAGACTAGTCCATGGATCCACTACTCTTTCCGTAAAGAAATATTTCTGCATATCACTCCTGAATCTATCTCCCTTCACCCTCATCCCATGTCCCCTCGTAGCAGAACTTGCTTTCAATTGAAAGAGGCTCTCTCCCTGAACATTTATGCCACGGAGGTATTTAAACATCTCAATCATATCACCTCTATCTCGCCTTTCCTCTAAGGTGTACATATTAAGATCCTTAAGTCTGTCCTCATATGCTTTATAATGAAGCCCACTAATCATTTTAGTAGCCACCCTCTGCACCAACTCCATCTTGTTCACATCCTTTTGAAGGTGCGGTCTCCAGAATTGCACACTATACTCCAAATGAGGTCGCACCAAAGACTTATACAGAGGCATCACCACCTCCTTTTTTCTGCTAGCCATTCCTCTCCGTATGCACCCAAGCATCCTTCTAGCTTTTGCCGTTGCCTTTTCTACCTGTTTAGCTACTTTAAGATCATCAGACACAACCACGCCTAGGTCCCACTATTCTTTAGTGTACAAAAGTACTTCACCCCCTATACTATATTGCTTCCTCGGATTGCTGCAGCCCAAATGCATGACCTTACATTTTTTAACATTAAATCCCAGCTGCCAAATTCTAGACCATTCTTCAAGCTTAGCTAGATCCCTCCTCATGTTATCTACCCCTTCCTGGGTGTCTACTCTATTGCAGATTTTGGTATCATCCGCAAAGAGGCAAACCTTACCCGACAGCCCTTCACCTATATCACTAACAAAGATGTTAAAAAGTCCATAATCGGCTATCCTGGGCTGCAACTATCAGTCTCTCATCCTTAGGCTTCAGTTCACCTCTCCTTAACATTCATGTGTCTGGTCTTGATTGACAAATAGTTCCTGGAATAAGACTTTTTGTTTCCAATTGTATTATATTTTTTGCGGGCAGTGATGGGAATCCAGTGCTGTGATGTCAAGAGTAGGGTAACATAGACAAAACAGCGGGCACCAAGAAGCAGTGCCTCCACCAAGAAAAAACAAATTCAGCATCAGCATGTTCATGTGTTGTGGTTTCTGGAAAGAAAAAAGAGCAAAGATGAGGTGTGCAGTGTGTGTGAGAGGTAGCAGTAATCTACGAGCCATACAATGGTGATCTGGCCTCTCTCAAATTTGTTGTCCTAAATTTAACCACATTGTTATATGGGTAGTAACTGAATATCACCCATTATCTGTCGAATTAAGTGGAATGCCCATGCTCTGCTTTCGAACTGTCTGCATAGAGAGAAGACAGTCTGTAAGAATTTTCAGAGGTACTACATGGAAAAATGTTTTGTTTTTTTAAAATCAGGCTATATAGTTCTATATATCTACTTTTTTCTTACATATGCACCTGCACAATAATTATTTTTAAGGTGTAAAATATACTTTTCACATGGAAATGATTTATACAATTATCCCTATGATATTTTCTAATCAAGATAAAAAGATTTTGGTTCATTTTTAGATTTTTCAACTTTTTTTTAAATTCTTTATTTACGTTTTCAAGCAAATTACAACAAAAAACCCCCAAAGTTACAAATTAAAGTAATACATCCATTTGAACATAAGAGCAAAAAACAAAAGGCCTTAACAGTCTACCCCAACACCAACCCTCCCCTCAACATGCGATCGTCTTAGAAAAGGACTATAAAAAAGGAAAAAAAGAGAGGCTTACAAGGGCCATGGCAACACTAAAACTGTCCTATACCGTGTACTAACATGATTGATTGATTAATTGCCCCTTAATTCACAACATATTGTGCTTTCAATATGTAACCATGTAGGGGTTTCCACTTAAGCAAGATAGAAGGCATAGGAGTTGCACCATAACGTGACATCTGCTCATATTTACAACATAGACATAAACAATTCCACCATGTGTGCCAGCTGAGATCTACCGTATGTTTCCAATTGGCAATTACGAGATGCAGCGCCACTCCCATCATAAAGTCAAATAAGAAATGACAATCCCTCTGTAAAGACGAGATGCCAATTGTTGACCGGAAAACTATAATAGACCAAGAGACAGTGGCCCTGAATCCCAAGACCTCTTGGATTCGGTTCCAAATCGAAATCCAGTAGGACTGAACATTAGGGCACTCATATACCACCTGCCTTAGAGTGACAACATCCCTTTGACAAGACCAACACACATTACCAATTGACTTATCCCACTTGGAAACATTTATTGGGGTAAAATGAGCTCTGTGTGCAAAAAAATATAGTGCTTGGGATGTGGAGGCGTATTGAGAGACTGTAATTAGTTTGCCCCAAAATTTCCCCCACAATTCTGGAGAGAGAGTATCCCCAGTATCATGCTCCCATATCCACTGAGTGCCAATAGAATGTGGGGTGGGATAATGGGCTACCAATTGATATTAATAAGAAGCCACTCCTGAGTCCTGTTGAGCTGTGCCTATGACATTAAATAACCACCATTCTTCAGGTAAAGATTTGATATCAATAAGGGATTTCTCTATGCAATGTCTCAACTGAATCCACTGAAAGTATAAGGATTTAGGCAAGTCAAATTCACTCTGTAGACATACAAAAGGCTTCCACCTGCCTTCCAGTATCAGTTGACCTATAAACCAAATGCCCCTGCTAAACCATTGCTTCCATGCAAACGGACTTTGATGATTTTTTTAAAAAAAGGACTGTACCAAATGGGACTAAGCTTCAACAAGCATTTCTCCCGAAGAATTACACTCGCTAACTGCTGGAAAGCTCTTTGGGTGTCCATTATAACCCTATGGAACTTCAACCTCTCTGAAGACACCATGCCAGGGAGGAGACTCAAGGGGAACAGAGCAGTCAATCTCTCTTCCAACTCAAGCCACACTGAAGGTTGCCCCTTATCCCTCTCCACCCATCTTGAACCCTGTTTTAACAGAAAAGCGCAGTGGTAGGCCTGAAAATCAGGGAAGTTCACACCCACTCCTCTTTTTTAGACTTAAGCTTCCTAAAAGCAATTCTAGGTGGTTTATTTTTCCATAGAAACTGGACAAGAGTCCTTTCCACTTGACGGTATATTTTATCCGAGAGGAAAACCGGCAGCATTTCTAACATATAGTTCACCTTAGGAGTGATAGTCATTTTTATCGCTTCAAGACGACCCCACCAAGAGAGATAGACTGGCAACCACCTCGCAGTCAAACCGTACCATAGAAAGGAGAGTCTCTTCATTATATTGCAGAGTTTCAATAAGTGGATGACAATAATGAACTCCTAAGTATTTCACCATTGTAGGTTCCCATACAAAAGGGTAATCGTTCAAATCCGCACTACAAACCCGTGAGTTTAAAGGGAATGCTACAGACTTTGTCCAATTAATTTTATATCCTGATAACCCTGAGTATTGATCTATCAACTCTAAAACAGCCAGAATTGAACTGGGTGTAGTGAACAACAATAAATCATCAGCGTAAGCAGAAAGCTTAATTTCCATACCAGGTATGGGCACACCATTAACCGCAGAACAGAAGATGGGTAAAAGGGGGCAACCCTGATGGGTGCCACGCCCTAAGCGAATATCTCTAGACTGAGTTGCATTCACAGAGATATTAGCACTTGGTCTCGCATACATAAGTTTAATTAGTTTAAGGAATCCCTCACCGAAGCCAAACCACCTCAAGACGGCAAATAAGAAAGGCCACTCCAGTCAATCAAATGCTTTCTCTGCATCCAACGATAGTCCCACCAGCGGGCCCTCTACTCCTTCTGCTCCTTCCAAGACATGACAAAATACTCTGGCATTGTCAGCTGTAGAACATCCCTCAGTGAAGCAACATTGATCCGGGTGAATCAAAAATGGAATTAATTTTGAAAGACGACCGGCCATCGTAGCAGCAAATATTTTATAAGCTGCATTTAGTAGCAAAATTGGGAGATATTTACTGACCAGTTGAGTGTGTCTCCCAGGTTTTTCAAGAACTAGAATATTCGCAGAAGCGAACGTTCCAGTCTGGGCATTCGCTTCTAAAAGAAGTATATAGTATTGTTGAAGATATGGACCTAGCGCTTTGGAAAAGGTTTTATAAAATTCAACCGGAAGGCCATCTGGTCCGGTGGTCTTACAAATTTGCATAGAATTGATGGCCTGGATAATTTCCATGACTGTGATCTGCCTATCCAGAGCTGCAGCTGTTTCTTGATCCAAAACAGGCCTCTGTACATTGGCCAGTAACCTCTGAAAAACTTCCTCAGAGAATTCTATCTCTGGGGAGTACAGCTGAGCATAAAATTGATGAAAGGTTTCTGCAATTTCAGTGTCCATGACAATCAATTGTTGCACCTGAGGATCTCTTAACGTAGCGATGCGAGAAGCTTCTTTGTGACTTTTTAACGAGTTAGCTAATAACCGTCCGGCCCTATTGCCTTCCAAATAATACCACCCTTTCTGTGCCTGAATATTCTGTGAAGCTTCAGTAGTTAGGATTGAGTTATATCTAAATCTGAGACATTGTAAGCATATCAGAATGTTAGGATCAGTTTTCTGAACTATGATGTGTTCCCCTGCTTTGATCTGCCTATCCAAAGCTTCTAGTTCTGCTTTACGTTGTTTGGCCTGCCGTATAGCAAAGCTGGTTATAGTGGCCCATATGTTAGCTTTGAAACTCTCCCACCACGCCCAACCTGAGGTGTCCCGTGGTAAGTTAAACTGAAAATACTCCTCTATAGCCACTAGAATGGTTTCACGAAACTCCTGATTGCTAAGAAGAGTTCTGTCAAAATGCCAACATGTATGAGATGGGCAGCTCATTGAGTCTAATAGGGAGATTGAGATTGCGGCATGATCAGAAACATGAGCCTCATGAATATTGGATTCACTGATTCTGGAACATAGTCTCTTAGAGACTAGGAAAAAATCTATGCACGATACCGATTTATGAGGGGGAGAGAAAAAAGTGTACTCTTTATCAACAGGATGCTGCAACCGTCATATGTCTACCAGGCCTAATTCTTGTATTAGTGACAAAAGAACAGGGTGTGCTTTTGGGATCTTATTAGTTCTCACAGGACTCCTGTCCAACAAGGGGTCTAATGTGAGGTTGAAGTCTCCCCCCATAATTTTATTTAGCTGTATTTATATCCTGCTTTTCACTGGGTCAAAGTGGTCAATTGGGGGATACAATTAACACGAGGGGATATGAGACACACACACTAATACATACAGGGAACATGGGCAATGGAGGGTTAAGTGGCTTGCCCAAGACCACAAGGAGTGCCTATAGGACTAGAAATCCCAGTCCCTCCGGCCTGAGATTGCTGTCCCCAGGTGGGACTTGAACCCCTGACCCTCTGGCCTGAAGTACCTTGTCCTAACCACTAGACCACTCCTCCCATAACAATCGAGTATCTGGACACCTCTTGAGCCAAAGCCGCTGTGGAGCTAAAGAAGGTAGGGCAGTCTATGTTGGGGGCATAGATATTGATTAAGGCCAGTTTAGTGGATCCTATCTTAATAACAGCCATTGCCCAGCATCCTTCAATATCAGATCTGGGTTGAAACACAGTAGGGGATAAAGATTTCCTTACTAGAATGGCTACCCCATGTTTTTTTTATGATTAGCAGCTGAGAAAGCCACAAGTGAAAATAGTTTCATATCTAATTTTAAAGACTCCTTTACATTCAAATGTGTCTCTTGCAGAATATAAAAATATCTTTTTCCTTTTGATGGGATTGTTAATGCCCTTAACATTCAGTGAGTCTATCTTAAAGGAAGACATAGTAACAATATAGCACACTGTGATAAACAATTGTTATAGAAACATACCAGGCAGTAACATATGATTTTACATTATTAATCCACATCTTTAAAGCACCCAGAATTGAAGCAATGTTAATAGCCTGAGGAAAAGAACACAAGTAGAAATACCACCCCTTGGCCATAGCCCTTGTAGAAGATCGTCCAAAAACCCCCTACATGATTCTAACACCAAAAGTCACCAAAGCCCTGGGGGGCTATACCGAACTCTAAACTTAGCGGGTGAGCCCAAAGGGACAAGACAGGCACGGAGGGTATAACTAACTAGTTTACTTCAACTCCTCTGCCAAGTAGGGCTTCTTGCACTGGCCACTACCCACAACTAGAATAACGTCCCCAAACACCGAGGCTCTAAAACACTAGAGCAAAATGGTCCCTCCCAATATAATGTATAAACACTAAAGGCTATATGTAAACATATGAGGGCCATCATGTCTATCAATGCCCTGATGCCTTCCGATCCAACCCAAATGCCACAGATGATAAGAAACATGAAAAAAAGAAAGAAAAGAACAAAAGAGAAGGACAGTGTGACCAGAGTAATACCCTGGAGTTACCCCGAGAGAGCCACAATGAATGACTACTCTACATGCTTCAAATCACAACTCCACGACCTCAGATCCAGTCAAAGCACCCATATAAGAGAGTTTAGAGTACTCTGAAAGCTTATGTCTGCTGCTGATTGCAAGGCAAGGTTTTCACCACATCAACACCAGTTCTTTGTCTTCCAAGAAAGCGTGCAATTCCCCTGGATCGTCGAAAGTCCTAGTTTGGTTATGCAGCGTGACTCTCATGCGGGCAGGATAAAGCAGCCCGAAATGGGCATGCAGCTGCAGCAATCATGGACGTAGCACTAAGAAACGTTTCCTCCAGTCTACCGTCGCTTTCGCAAAGTCTGGAAAAAAGAGGAGTTTGTGCCCTTGGTATTCCAATGGAGTGTGAAATCTGGTTGCTTCCATAATCTGCGTGACCTGTTGAAATCGCAAAACCTTCAGAATGATTGGGCGTGAACGCTTGCCTGACACCACAGACTGAGCAGGCACGCGATGGGCACACTTGATCTCAAAAGGCATAGCAAACTTTACTTTCAGCACCCCCGGAATCATTGACTGCAGAAAGGCTAACATATCTGTTCCTTCAGCTCCTTCTGGAACTCCCAGGACTCTAATGTTGTTTCTCCAAGCACGGTTGTTATCATCTTCCAAATCTCTTTGCAGTGACCGAATCAGCTTTGTTTGCTTCTCAACGGCCCTGAACCGCTCCCCATGTGTTGCCACCATGCTCTCCACCTTCTCCGATCTCACCGTAATTGACTCCAGACTGTTTTCTAAGGCACTGATATCCTCTTGCATTGTGTTCAGTGAGTCTCCATTTGATTTAACCATGTCTTTAACAGCACGTATCTCAGAGAGAAGTTCTTGCAAGGCCTCAGGACAGTCTCGGATGACCGCCATTTTGTGAGGTGAGAGAGGCTCCATTTTAGTTTGCTTTGCACCGACGTTTTGTGTTCCTTGGTAATCCAGATGCTTCGGTTTGGGGCCAGACATATCCGAAGTCGACTACTTCCAAAATAGGTAGGATCTGCTCTATTAAAAGCAGCAGAAGTCAGGATTCTTGACTTTACCCCCTGGAGCATAGCTCTCACACGTCCATCTTGCCCGAAGTTAGGCTCCGCCCCCAGGTTTTTCAACTTTTCTTAACGTTTAGGCATGTTTTGCGTCATTTGGTTTGTAACTATTTTTTTAATGCTCATTAAAATTTTTAACACATTCAAATCAATTGTATTCATGTTTATTATTATTATTATCATTATTTATTATTTGCAAAGACTTCTATACCACTAAGGTATGAACATCATAGCAGTTTACAATTTGAAAAAAAAGGGGAGAGGATAGCTATACACATGGGGCCCGATTCTGAGAGGCGACTTGCGGGGACGTGTAGCCCCGCAAGCCGTCCTGCCCATATTCTTACACAGACTCTCCCCGTACAGCCAGAGAAGCAGTATGGGGAGAGCCGGTAGAGGTGGGAGGAGGAAGAATGAGGGCGGAGCAGGAACAGGCTGAGGTGATAGGATGCATAGGGATGATTCAGGTCACAGCCCTGTATGTCCTGCGGGTCAGGGGTGCACGTGCTGCTTACTCCACCTTGAAGATGGAATAAGAAGCTGGGAGAGCAGTGATCAGTGCCGAAACAACCCACCTCCCCAAGGCTGGGACAGGTACCAGGTGGGTCCCTGTCGACCAATCTGGGACCTCGCTGTGCAGCCTGCCCAGACTAGGATCGGGCAGCCAAGTAACAGGGGGTTGGCACTGCAGGGTATACATCGGCATGCAGGGAGGATGTCCCTGCGTGTATGCAGGGGCATGCTGGGCTGTCTCAGGGCCCAGTCCTACACCCACAGAAATGTCTGGCTCCCACAGTGCAGAATCGGGTCCTAATGGGCCCGTACTGCTCAGGGGCACCCAGACGGCCCAGACATGCCTTTTCGGGGATTGGGCTCATGATGTTTTGGAAAGGAAATATATGGATGCACAAGAACTGAATGCAGAAATAAAAGGAAACGGAATGGTGGTAGAACAACAATATATTCTGGACAGAGACAAACATATAACCAGGAGAAACATAAGGGCAGGAATATGTAATTAGCAGTTTTAGTTAGATGGAGGGGACCATAGTTGAGTTTACTAGGTTGAGAGCATTACTTAAAGGCTTGCTGAAAGAGCCAGGTTTTCAGCCCTGCCTTGAATTTTTTGTGGACCAGTTCAAGGTGAAGATGTGCAGAGCGAGAGTTCCAGAGGGAAGGCATAGAAAAACAGAAATCTATAGACCTGTGTCTCGAGATGCAAGCTAGATCTTGATGGAATGACGAATAGATTCTGGTTGGCGGACCAAAATGAATGAGAGGATCAGTATGGGATTAGGTGTGAGTGGAGATTTTGGGGGAGACCTGTGTAAATAGCATGATGGGCCAGTGAAAGGGTTTTGTACTGAATCCAGAAAAATACTGGCAGCCAGTGCTATTCAAAATGGAGAGGTGAGTTTGACCATGGTGTTCCGAATTAATTGGATTCTTTTCAGCTGGGAAAGGGAAGTTCAAGCCAGCAGAAATTAATTGAATTCTTTTCTGCTGGGAAAGGGAAGTTCAGGCCAGCAGGGAATTACAATAGTCGAGTTTGTTTATGACCTGAGAGTGAATTTGTTTTTAGGGCTCTGTTATCCAGAAAAGGCTTGACTGATTTAATCCTACACAATGAGAAGAAACAACTGGAAGATAGGAGTGAACCTTGTGGTACTCCTGAAAACTGAGGTTGGGAACGTGAATCATCAATAGACACTTGAAAGGAATGGAGAGAGAGGTAAGAGCAAAACCAGTTTAGAGCAGAATCATGGATACCTGAGTGTTCGATGCGATGAAGAAGAAGGGAATGATCAATTACATCAAAGGTGGTGCTGAAGTCAAGGTGAATTATTAATAAATCTCAGAAACTATCAAGGGAAAAGGGTAACCTCATTTAGCAGGGCCATGAGGGTTGTCTCTGCACTGTGGCAGGGTCAAAAGCTAGGCTGGCGAGGTTGGAACGAGTTATTAGCTTCCCAAAACCTGGAAACTTGTTCCAGGACTGTCTTTTCCAGCAACTTGGCTGGGAAAGGCAGATTAGAAATGGGGCAATAGCTGTTTCTTCAAGAGTGGCCAAATGATAGAGTGTTCCCAAGGGAAAGGGACTTCCCCCCTGAGTCAAGCTGCTGTTTATCAATTCCAGTAGGAGAGGGCCAAAGGCATTCTAACTATTCTTTATCAGCGAGGGGGTAATTATATTGACCAAAGAATTAGACAAGGTCAGCAAATTTAGTAATCTGGTAAGGAGAGCTAGAGAGAGAAGGGTGAAGTGAGTGAAGGAACTACTGTGCACCCCTGGAGGGGCATCAGCGGAGTGCTCTGGGGAGGATAAAGACAGAGGAGGGAAGTGACTATCTACTGCTGTAGGATTGCCCCGAAGGGTTAGGGTTCAAGCAAGTTCTAATGCTTGCTAAACATAGTTTTACTAAAATACATGTTTGAAATGAACCATAAAACCTCCCAAAAATAGTAACATGGATGCACATTCCAAGTGCAATCTGGGACGTCAAAGGCAGAACATCTGAAAAGAAAGACAAGAAAGACAGGCATGTGCAAGTTCAGGCACAATTCCAGAAACGTGGATGTGCCCAATATGCATGTGTATCAAATGTCTATATAGATGTAGTAGTTTAAGAGGAGGGGGGGGGGTTCAAATCCCACTGTGGGACTTTGTAACCAAAAGCTTGTCACTTAATTCTTCATCTTCTCTGGATGTTTTAAAGTGAAAACAAACACTTTCCTGATGCCTATTTGTTCCCGGAGCTGAAATAAACATGTGCATGCCTACAGATGGCTCTGCTGCTTCTGGGATTGAACAGGCACTTGTAAGTCCATTGTCCCTCCCTAGATACACCTCCACCACACCCCTGTGCCTACTTGAATGTCCCCATATTGGAGACTTCTGCTTGAAGAATGGTCTAGAATTTGGCAGCTGGGATTTAATGTTAAAAAATGTAAGGTCATGCATTTGGACTGCAGCAGTCCAAGGGAGCAATATAGTATTGAGGGTGAAGTACTTTTGTCCATTAAAGAAGAGCGGGACCTCGGCATGGTTGTGTCTGATGATCTTAAAGTAGCTAAACAAGTAGAAAAGGTGATGGTAAAAGCTAGAAGGATGCTTGGGTGCATAGGGAGAGGAATGGCCAGCAGAAGAAAGGAAGTGATAGTGCCTCTATATAAGTCTTTGGTGTGACCTCATTTGGAGTATTGTGTGCAATTCTGGAGACCGCATCTTCAAAAGGATATAAACAGGATTGAGTCAGTACAGAGGGTGGCTACTAAAATGTTTATTGGTCTTCATTATGAAGCATATGAGGACAGACTTAAGGATCTTAATATGTACACATTAGAGGAAAGGCGGGAAAGAGGTGATATGATTGAGACATTTAAATACCTCCGTGGCATAAATGCACAGGAGGCGATTAAAAGCAAGCTCTGCTATGAGGGGACATGTGATGAGGGTGAAAGGGGATAGATTCAGGAGTGATATGTGGAAATATTTCTTTATGGAAAGAGTGGTGGATCGATGGAATAGTCTGCTAGTGGAGGTGGTAGAGATAAGTACAGTATCTGAATTCAAAGAAGCATGGGACAAACACAGAGGATCTCTAAAGGAAAAAAGGGGAATGTTGTAGTGGGTGATATGGAAGGACAGACTAGATAGGCCATGCGATCTTTTTCTGTCATCATGTTTCTATGAATGGCATTTGTGGAATCGTTATGGAGACGTGTCAGTGATTTTGATGTCCACGTGCATTTCTGCAGACATCCCAACCACAACTACACCTTTTAGAATGACCCTCATAGTAAACTAGAACAGATGATGACCAGCATGGTCCATTTAGTCTGCCAAGTAAATAGGGAAGACGTCTGAAAAATCATAGAGAAGGTAAGTGAAATTGATATTGTGCACTCTAAAGTGCACTAATTTATTTAACCAGTTTTCTATACCACCTTATCCTTCAGTCAAAATGGTTTACATTATGTAATCCCTATAAACAGGCAGGGCCGGCCCATCCATTGAGCAAGAATGTTCTTTGCACAGGGCCCCGCGTTTCAGGGGGCCCCGCGCAAAGAACATTCTGCATTTTTTTAAAAATTATATTAAAAAAAAAAAGCTGGCTCTGGCTGCTGCCGCGGCCGCCGCGGCCTCCGCGGCAAAATGGAGTGTCCCGCGGGGCCCCCTCTCCTCGCTGAGCTTCTCTGCAAGGGCTTTCAGATTCACGAAGGGAGAGGGTCTCCCTCGCGTCTCTGTTAAGCCCGCAGGGGCTAATGGGAAATTTCCCATCTGCCCCTTTAGACGCGAGGGGCTGATGGGAAATTTCCCATTAGCCCCTGCGGGCTTAACAGAGACGCGAGGGAGACACTCTCCCTTCGCGAATCTGAAAGCCCTTGCAGAGAGGCTCAGCGAGGAGAGGGGGCCCTGCGGGACACTCCATTCTGCTGCTGCCGCGGCGGCAGCAGCAGCAGCCAGAGCCAGGGTTTTTTTTACATTTTAAATTTGCCATAAGCCGATATGGAGAGGAGAGGAGAGGAGAGGGGGGGGGGGCATGGCTGGACTGGGGGGGGGTGTTAAGACTGGTGCTGGGCTGGGCTGGGCTGGGCTGGGCTGGGGGGTGGGGTTTTAATACGGGTGCTGGGCTGGGCTGGGTTGGGGGGTGTTAAGACTGGTGCTGGGCTGGGCTGGGCTGGGGGGGGGGGTGTTAAGACTGGTGCTGGGCTGGGCTTGGGTGGGCTGGGGGGGTGTTAAGACTGGTAATGGGCTGGGCTGGGCTGGGCTGGGGGGTGTGTTAAGACTGGTAATGGGCTGCGAGGGTGGGGTTAAGACTGGTAATGGGCTGGGGGGGTTAAGACTGGTAATGGGCTGCGGGGGGGGGGGTTAAGACTGGTAATGGGGGGCGGCGGGGGCGGGGGTTAAGACTGGTAATGGGCTGGGGGGGTTAAGACTGGTAATGGGCTGCGGGGGAGCTAGGACAGATAATGGGCTGGGGGGGCTAGGACTGGTAATGGGCTGTGAGCTGTTGGGGGGGTTAGGACTGCTAATGGGCTATGGGGGGGTTAAGACAGGTAATGGGCTGTGGGCTGTTGGGGGCTGTGTGGAAAGGGGGTGGTGGGGGGTTAGGGCTGGTAATGGGCGGGGGGGGGTTAGTCTGGTATTGGGCTATCGGGGGGCGAGGACAGGACATGGGCTGATGGGGAGGGGTTAGGACTTGAGGTGGGCTGATGTGGTTAGGACTGGTAATGGGCTGTGGGCTGATGGGGGGGGTTAGGACTGGCAGTGGGCTATGGGGGGCTGACTGGAAATGGGCTGATGGGGTTGACTGGAAGTGGGCTGATGGGTTAGGACTGGTAATGGGTTATAGGGGGGGGCTTAAACTGAAAATGGGGTGATGGGGGGTTAGGACTGGAAGTGGGTTGATGGGGGGCTAGGACTGGTATTGGAAATGGGCTGTTGGGGGGAACTAAGATTGGAAATGGGCTGTGGTGGGGGCTTGAATTGAAATGG
Source organism: Ichthyophis bannanicus (assembly GCA_033557465.1). Taxonomy (NCBI): domain Eukaryota; kingdom Metazoa; phylum Chordata; class Amphibia; order Gymnophiona; family Ichthyophiidae; genus Ichthyophis; species Ichthyophis bannanicus. The sequence continues at coordinate 627,380,552 of CM066032.1, read as the reverse complement.
ACTCATGGAGGGGCTAGAACTGGAAGTAGGCTCATGGGGGGGCTTGGACTGGAATTGGGCTGAGTGGAGGGGAGCTAGGATTTGACATGGGCTGATGGTGGGGCTAGGAAATGACTAGAAATGGGCTGATGGGGGGCTAGGATTGGAAATGAGCTGATGAAGGGACTCAGACTCAAAATGGATGGGGGAGCTAGGACCGGAAATGGGTTGATGGGGGGTAGGACTGGAAACGGGCTGATGCAGGGACTAGAAGGGAATGGATGCTGGGTGAGACTGGAACTAGAAGGGAGCTGATGTTGGGGGAGGATTAGAATGGGATGGGGCTGGGAGAGTAAAATGGAGAGGGGAAAAATATTTTGTGTGGGAGGGATGAAAAATCTACAATTGGCCGGTTATTGGGAGAGTAAGTGGGGATTGAGGATGGAGGGGTAAAATTTGTGTGGATGAAATAGGAATGAGGAAAGAGCAAAAGGAGAAAGATTAGTATGTTAAAGCAGATGTAGAGAGAGAGAATGGAAAAAAAAAACTAGAAGAGAGAAGAAAGAACAAATGGACAGCAGACGATGGAGAGTTAGCAGAAAACATGAAGAAACCAGAAGAAAGTGGCTGGAGCAATTGCAACTGAAAAAAAATGCACAAAAGGTAGAAAGATATCTCTTTATTTTGAATTTATTAACTGGAATATGAAAGCTCTGGGAAATGTGCATCATTAACGTCTGCGCTTTGTTTGGTACAAGAGGAAATTAATTTATAGTTTTATTTCTACAGTGTTGTTGTACATTCCAAGTTTGGCTTTTGGGGTTCCCAATTTAATTATTGTCTTCCTGTTTCTACATTGTGATTTCTTGTTTGGTGACGGTCTATGTTCTGCACGTGTAACTGAGCTGAGGTATTCTGTTTATGTAATTCCTATTTGACATTGCTACTTGTTCTCTTTCCCCAGTATTCTCTGAAATGTATTGGTTTAATATTTGCAGTGTTGCCTTTTGATAGGTAGGGTATGGTGCTTTGTGAGTCCTGGTAATGCTGTCAGGATATGGCGGGTTTGCTATGGGTTCTAAATGGGCAGCATTTGTAGTAGTTCCTAATGTGCCTGGCGGTTGGCACTGGATTATAGTAATGTAGAAATCTTTTAGTCTTTCTTTATCCATACCCTCATTAAGAGACATGTTTACTAAAAGTTAGTGTATGGTAACATTATGCAAATATTTATGCAAATAATGCCACTTATGCAAATGAGGCCCCGCACCGAGTCTCCGCACATGGCCCCGCACCCCCCTTGGGCCGCCCCTGCAAACAGGTATTGGATACATTCCCTTGTCCCAAAAGGGCTCAAGATCTTTGTATACCTGAGGCAATGGAGGGTGAAGTGGCTTGCCCAAGGAGTGCCTATAGGACTAGAAACCCCAACTCCTCCAGCTTGAAATTGCTGTCCCCAGGTGTTAATTGAACCTCTGGCCCTCCAGCCTGAGGAACCATGTCCTAACCACTAGACCATTCCTCCTTCTAGGCCACTAAGCAGTTAGTGTGGGATTTAGGAAACGCTAACCATTAGCATGGGCCCACACTAATGGCTACCACATACTAAAACAGCTAATATGTCAAAAATCCTTTGTTAACTACATTATGGAGCAGGGATTGGTTCGTTCACAGGCAGAGACTGGACATGAACTGCAAATTGAAGTTAGCATGCAGAAGTTATTAGGTGCTGTCACTTTTGCAGTTATTACAGGCGCAGTTAGTGCCCTCTGACTGAAAGCCAGTAAATGCACCCTTGCTAAGTGTGATGAATTTTACACATGGAAAATAATATTTCTGTCTGGGAACTGTAGGGGACATTCTGGTCATACCCCCAACAGTTCTCGCACAGTCTATGCACTTACTGCATGTTAATTTTTGCTATTAACGTGATAAATGCAGAGACTAACCCCATTTTAATAAACAGGCTCCTAAATATTTTAATATATGCTTATTAACTGAATGTATGTCAAGAATTATATCTATCTTTAGTGTCCCATAAGGCAGTATGCCTACATTTACCTTATGTTTTATTTTTTTATTTGCATCCCATTTTATTGATTTGTTGATTTTATAGGAAGTATACAAAGTTTAGATGAAGTAAGTAATCATTTTCCATTGCTTAGCTGTATTTATGGATTTATTTTATTTTATTTTATTTGTTTGATGGATCACTGCATCTATAATTTAATTTTAAAAAATCTAAATACTGTATGCCATAAAAGCAATTACTAATCAGCTAAGGTTAGGCTTGCCAAAGTTTTTCAGCCACTAAAGTGACAAGTTGTGTGAAAAATGTCTGATTGTTCAGCCAGGTTGTATTCATTCTTTGACTAAAAAAGGAAACTAAAAAAAAAAATACTATTTGCAAACTTTGAGGTTTAAAGTGTCTTGCACTTGTATGTTTCTTTAGCATTCTCAGAGCCAAAAGAGATCTCAAGTTCAATCCTAGAACATTTTGTGGTATGTTTACTAAAGTACTTTTTAATGTGTAGCAACCATCAGTACGAGCCCATGAAAAGGGCTAGTTTGTGTTAAAAACAGCAACATATTAAAAATCATATGTCAACTACTTAAGGCCTTGTGGGGCAGAAACTGAGTGGGGTATGAGCAAAGAATGGATATGGATAGCTCTGACATCATGTGGTATGTTACTGCACATTGTCACGGCTTCTGATACCACGGGTGCCCTACACACCATCTGAAGAGGTAGTGTTAAGTTCACCCCTTCTACCAGCAGACAGCATAGCCACTGTCCAAAAATAATCCAGTTGTTGCAGTTGTAGTTCCAGTATCCAACCCCACCAAGCACATAGCCCCCCAATTCCATCCTCTACTTGCTGAGCACATACCCTTCCCCAGATGACAGCCCCCTTTAGTAGAAACCCAACAGATGACAATACGTTCATTCACAACCTCATCCCTTTCAGATACTTCCCATCCATAATTTCCCCCAAGTCCATCATGTGACCCTACCCCTATGCCTAACCCCCTGGCATTTACCAGGGTATCTGGTGGTCTGTTCCTGCTCCATCCACTAATCTCTCACTGCTTCTGCCCTTTTGTTGCCTGGGTTAAAAATGGCATCTATGGTAATCTCGTGGTACTACCGCTGGAGGTCAATCTTAGATTGGCCTCTAATGATAGTACTGTGAGACTACCTCTAGGAGTCAGACCTTCCATTTTGAACCTAGGCAGCAACAGGGTGGGAACAAGGGAGATTGCTTCTGCCCCATCCATCAGACCATCAAGTATACCCTAGTAAGTTGTTTGGGGGGGGGGTTGGGGAATGGGTCTTATGATGGTCTTGAGTGACTGTGAGCAGCAGGATGCTGTAGAAGAGGGAGATGTGTATGGAAAAACCGTCATCTGGGGTGTGTGTGCTTGGGAAGGCTGACATCAAGGAAATATATGCTTAGGGAGTAGGGGCTGGTATTGGGGGAAGGGAGCTATATGCTCAGAGGCGTTGGGTATCAGGGCCTCAAAAAAATTTTTCTTAGCAGTGGGCCCATGTTAAAAGCATCAGCACATAGCATAGGTGCATCCATGCTATCTGCCAATGCATTTGATTTGGACCCATGTGATATGTGCCCTGTGTGCATTTACTGCCAACACACTCCCAGTACTTCTTTTGCATTTGCCACACATTTGTTTTTGCTTCTAACATGTAGTAAGCACAAAAATATACCACACTTTAGTAAACAGGCCCTTTTATTTTGCAAACTGGCCTTTTTAGAATAGTTAGTACTTAATATTTAGCCAGACCATGTTGAAGCATTACTGCAATGTGCCACCAGCTATTTTTATTATTTCAAGATCTTGTTTTGCCTAACATAGCTAAGGTATGGCCAATAGCTATAGAACTATTCATCTGTTAGAAACAGAAAGTGCATTATGCCTTCTGCTGCATTTTCAGTACTTTACTGGCAAAATGTCATAGCTATGACAGGTTTGCTAGAACATGTTCTGCTCAGATTAAATGAGCCCTCTTTAAATACTGTAGCCCTCTGGAGCTTTCTCTCTCCCTCAGTTTGTACCCTGGGATTTTAGATGGTCCTGCTGGTAATTTCAATCTGGCCCATTGTAAACACACAAAATAAATGGAATGAGGAGAGGAAGAAACCAAACGTGTTGGTTTTACTTAAATTGAAATTTGAATGCATGTCTGCTATTAGATCAATAGCCCTAAGATACAGCTTTCTAACATTGGAGTATGTTTACTAAACAGCGCTAACGTCGCAGCGGTGACATTATCGCGTGATAACTGCGCGATAACGTTACTTCTTGCGCGATAACGTCTCCGGTGGCGTTAAGGCACACGGAGGGTGGAGTAAGTCTCTCCAGAGGGCGGAGAGAAGTGGTCAATGGGTGGAGAGTGGGTGGGGAGAGGCTCCAGGCACACTAACGCTGTGAAATGAAGGTCTGAAAATTAACGCCAGTGAAAGCCTCAAGTTAGAGGCACATTTGCAGGAGAGAGAAACCATTTCAATCAGCAATGTACAGCAAAGGCAGGGAAACCAAGAAAAGTGATAGTAGTGATACATGTGCAGCAACAGCATAGTGCCCAAGTACAAAAGAGCACGACGGTGAGGCTGCAAATGGTATACAGGGGGCTAAAGGCGGGACATCCAGTGGGGCAGCTGGGGCACAGGATGGACTAGGCAGATGCCTGGGTTGCACATAGCAACTCAGAAACTGCAAATCAGCAAGCCAGCAACTGACCAAGGTCAAACATCCCCACGAGTGTGTGTCCCACAGTGTCCCAGGGGACATCACCCAGCAGGTACCTCAAAGGGCACATAACAGTAACAGGTTGTGCCGGGGGGAAGCATGGATGTCTATGTAGGCACCCCTACCCCAGATCCCACACCATAGGCAGACGCCTACTGGCACACTGGATGGCATGGGACCGCGCACCACCAGCACCACCAGCATAAGGGCATGTCAGCATGGTGGCGGAGGGGTGCTGGTGGTGGAGGGGGCAGTGGCATCTTCCCACAGCACACCAAGGCCAAGCCCTGTTCAGGTGGGTGGCGTGCAGTGCAAAAGACAAGGGCTGTCTGATAAACAGTAATGGTATCCCCAGGGAATGACTTGACTCTGTGGCAACAGTTTGGTGCCGTACACACAGCCAGTGTGCTTAGGGGCAGAAGATCACAGGTTCAAGTCCCAGCTGTGGCTCCTGCAGACCATGTCCCTGTATTTTACCCTACAGAGCACATACACCATAAACATGTGCACTCCCTAGAGCAGAGGTTCCCAACTGCAGTCCTGGAGGGCCAAACACCCTGCAAGATTTCATGCTGTCCCTAATAAATATGCATGAGATGCATTGGTATGCAGTGCCCCCATTGTATGCAAATGTATCTCATGCATATTCATTAGGGACAGCCTGAAAACCTGAATCATGCTTGGCCCAGCAGGACCGAAGTTGGGAACCTCTGCCCTAGAGCATCGGCCAACAGGGGCACAAACACCCACAGGCTCCACTATCCAAAGCTTCATGGAGAGTCAGGCTGTTGGGCCCTGCATGGAGCAGCAGCTACCAATACTAGCACCTGCATACCTTAGCAATGCCTGCACTGTGCTCAGGACTGGTGTGGCAGCCAGGGCTGCCAACCACCTCTATCTTTGCACAATGCTGAAATAGGTGTGGGAGTGTATATATGTCTACTCAGTGTTTTGTGGCTGCCTACACCTTACTGAGCCCCCAATGCTTGCACTGTCTCCAGTGTTAGCCTGCCAATGTGCATAATGAGGAGCAAGGTATTGTGGGTATGGCCCGGATGCATCTGCACAGGGCATAGGGCAATGGCTGGGACATTGTAGTGCCTGACCACCACCTGCACGGACAGGGTGGCCACAGCATGTCATGCTGGGAGGTCACTCTCACCCTGACTGAGCAGTGACCATGGCATGGCTAGGTTCTCCCATAGTGCTATACAGTATTTCTCTCAAGTGATATCTATGAGTTCCCTTTTCTGGGTCTGTTTCAGCAAAAACACCCTCACAGTGCCGCAACCTAAGGTGCCTCATAAGGCGCCCTATAGGGCATATTATAAGGTGCCTTGGCGGACAGGGCACTTTATAATCTGCCCTATGGAGTGCCTTATAGGGCGCCTTATGCAGCACATTAGGTTACGGCACTGTGAGGGTGTTTTTGCTGGCAGCACTGATTTAAATTAAAAGGAAATGCCTCAGACAGCCTTCTTACATAATACCACTGCAGGATCAAACCCATGACCTCTGCCTCCACAGTCATTGCAGTAACCAGTGGGCTACCTCTTTATGGTTTCTAACACTGCGCTGGCATGAACTTAGGGTTAACGCGCATTAACGTGCCACGGCACCCACTATCGCGTAATACCGATTCCTTGCAACCATCCCTCCGGAACGCCCACTACCTTATATGGCATTCTTCACATTAACGCTGAAACTAGCGCCGGTAACATTAAGACGGTTTAGTAAACATACCCCATTGTCTTCATGAAAATGCACACATTGTGTAATAATGTATTCAAATGGAAACAGCTTACCTATAGTAATTCATATTTGTACTAAATACCACTCAGTGATTACTATACAGTACCTATGATAGCATGTACAGAGAGATAGAGAGAGCAACCCCATAGTTAGTATTAGGGATGTACATTCGTTGAAATTACATAGGAAATTTCAATGACATTTCCCATATCATTTAATTTCATTTTTAATCTAAAATGACAAGAACCCCCTCCCCCCAAATTTCAAGTTTAGTCATCAGTAGTGCATGCTATTGCTTTAAGAGTCCATACTATTGCTTAATAAGGTGTACTATTTATCAGTAGGCTCACTGGTGAAAAACAGTATGCACTTATTGATTGCTCATTTTGGCATCTAAAACTCAAAGTACACATAAATTACTTGTGCATGATATATCTAATTTTCATTATGGAGCAATAAGGGTCACTAATGTGCAATAGGATGCTGTATTTGAGCAATAGGGAGCACTACTTGAGCAATACAGGATACTTTTGCACTATAGTGCAAGAATGTGTACTACTGACAATATCGCCCCCAAAGTAAAAACAATTTTTAAAAAAACTATAGAAAACGAAAAAACCCCTAAAGGATACAGGAAATTGAAAAAACTAATTTCTGGACCTTCACTACTACTACTACTGATCATTTGTATAGTGCTACAAGACATTAACAGCACTGTACAGAGACATGTAGGAGACAGTCCCTGCTCATTAGAGCTTACAGTCTAGTCAAGACAGACAACACAACAGATGGGAACTAGGATATGTCATACCCCTAGTTAGCGTAAAGAGCTAGGCATCAAGAGAGACGTTTTTCAAAATTAACCAGCTAGATCTCAAGGGGTGAACATTTCCTCTGTTGAGCTTCTCCTATCCTTTGCACTTACCACACATTTGTTTTTGCTTCTAACGTGTAGTAAGTACAAAAACATTTTGCAAACTGGGAGGGGGCAGAGAGGGAGAAGAGAAAGATCTATACTTGCATAAGGTTGTTTCTAGGATCCTACTGGCCCTACTAATGCTATTGAGAGTAAGCCTAGAACACCTCAGTCTAGCATTCACCCACAGCAAGCACAGTACCTGCAGCCAACTACTGGGTTTTCTAGCCATGCATAGACCAACTGCAGACAGTCTTCTGGTCAGCACATGTTGCATGTGCATAGAACAGCCATGTGCACCCAGAATTGAGATAAACACCCAGCATTTAATTCAGTGAGTGAGCTCCCAAAAACAGGAAGCACACCCATATCTCTGGAATCAGTCACACTACTGTGCTATGTGGATCCATACCTGTGCCATGATCACTGCTCAGTCAGAGTGAGAGTGTCCTTCCAGCAGGACATGCTGTGGCCACCCAGGCAATGCACATGGCAGACAGGCACTATGACGTCTCAGTCATTAACCCTACATCCAGTGCAGACCCATCCTGGCCAATCTGCCCTGTTTCAGGTCATACCCACAATACTTTGCTCCTCATCATGTACATTTGCAGACTAATGTTGGAAACAGCTTAGACACTGTGAGGATCAGTGAGGTGTTGAAAGCCACAACTAAATTGATAGACATACACACCCACACCCACTCATACTCATGTTGACATGCTGTGCAAAAATGGGGATGGATGGCATTCCTGCCTTCTACCTTGGTCCCAATATCAGTTTGAGCATTGTTAAAGCGTGCTCCTTGCGCAGGAGCTAGTTACCTGCTCTGATGTTAACGCCCGCTCAGTGTGCCAGTACTATCAGCCTGACTCTCCATGCAGTTGTGGATAGTGGAGCATGTCTGTGTGGCTGATGGGTGTTTGTACCCTTGCTGGCCAATTCATTTAGGGTTGCACATGTTGGTGCTGTACCTGCACTGTGGGCTAAAGTTCAGCCACAGGGATATGCAACCTGAACCCAAACCTGTGATTCTCCACTCATACACACACTAACTGTATGCATTGAGCCACAGTACTGCCATAAGGTTACAACACTCCCTGGGGATGACATACTTTGCATCAGACAGACCTTGGCACATGTTGCAATGCCCATGGTGCACCGGGCCAGGGCATGACTTTGGTCTACTGCAGGCAGGTGCCCTGCCCTCTCCAACAACAGCCCCACACCATGTTGACATGCCCCATATTGGTGGTATGCAGTCCTAGTCCATCCAATATGCGATTTGGCGGATGTCTAGGGTGCTTGATCCAGATGGGGGAGGGGGTAGATGCATACATGGATGGCCACACAGTCTCTTCCCCAACCATCTGCCTGCCAATGATATGCCTTTGGGGGAGGATGACAGCCACTGCTGGGGTAGTCCCCTGGGTGTCAGCATGTTGCAACTGCCTGAGGGGGGGGGGGGCGACATCTTCTGACACTATTGGCCTCTTCCTCCACAACTGGGTTCTGCTGCAGTGGGGGCTCCAGCCTGGATGTCTGCCCGGGGTGCAAAGACCCTTGGACCACCCCATGTGGCACATTGTCTTTCCACAGCAGTATCAGGATTGTATGCTGCCACTGTCACTGTGGGATCATGACAGACATCACAGATGGCTCTGTGGATGGCAGAATACCCCTTTATGGAGAGGCTAAAAAGGTTGGGGCTCATCAACCTGTGGAAGAGATGGCTGAGGGGAGATATGATAGAGGTCTATAGATTATTGACCCGAGTGGAACAAGTAAATGTAAGTCACTTTTTTATGCCAACAGACTGTGGACAGACTAGGGGACCTGCAATGTGGCTACAATGTAACCCATTTGTGTCTTCTAGGTGAAAATATGTTTTCAGTCAAAGCATAATCAAACCCTGCAATCCAAACATTTCTGAAACCCAATTATCCTAACAGCCTTAACGACATCCTCCAGAAATTAATTCCAGAGATTGAATATGCATTGACTGAGAAACCATTCTCTCCCAGTAGCCCTCAATGGGTTACTGTAGCCACATTGCATGTCCCCTAGTCCTACTATATTTTGATGGTGTAAACAAGCAATCTACGTTTACCAAAACCATTCCAGTCAATATTTTATAGACCTCTAACATAACACTCCTCACCATCTATTCCCCAGGTTGAAGAGACATAATATTGGCAGGCAGTGATGGGGTCCCTGGAGAGGCAGATGGTTCTGAGGGGGATATGTGGCCATTCATGTATGCCTCCACCCCCTCCCCCTGCAGACCCTGCACCCTAGGCACCTGCCAACCCACATGTTGGCTGGCCTGGGACTGCGCACCATCAACACATCTAATTTAGATTATGTGCTACTTACTGTTACTTATTGTTACTTTTGTTCAATGTAAACTGTTCTACACAAATTGTTCCATGTAAACTGTTACTGTTCTTGTTTTATGTAAACCTCACAGATTTCAAAGAGCATGGTATATTTATTTATTTAGATTTGTATACCACCTTATCCTACAATCAAAGTGGTCACATCACAATTGGAGGGTTACATGTAACATTAGGGTGCTTAACAACATTTAGACAGCATATAAAAACATTTAGACTATATAAAAGCAAATAAATAAATAACACTGATGACACATGGGCAGGTCAGAATGGTGTGTGTGGGGGGTGGGGGTTGGCAGAGGGGCAGTGGCATCCACTTGCAGCAAACCAAAGCCATGCCCTGGTCCAGTGCACCATGTGCAGTGCAACATATGCCAACGTCTGTCTGATGGGAAACATGTCATCCCCAGGGACTATCATAAACACGTGGCAGCACTGTGACACACTACACAGAGTTGGTGTGTATATGAGCAGAGGATCACTGATTCAGGTCTTAGCTGTGGATCATGTAGTGCATGTCCCTGTGGTTGATTTTTAGCCCATAGTGCAGATACAATACCAACATGTGCAACCCCCAGTGAATCGGCCAACTAGGGTACAAACACCCACACAGACAGGCTCCACAATTCTCAATTAGATGGAGAGGCAGGCTGACAGCACTGGCACACTGAGCGGGCATTAACATCAGAGCACACTACTAGCTCCTGAACAATAAGCATACCTTAACAATGCTTGAGATGAGATCAGGACCAGAGTGGCAGGCAGGAATGCCAATCATCCCCATGTTTGCACAGTGCTTCAATGTGTGTGTGTGTGTGTGTGTGTGTGTGTGTGTGTATCCATTGTTTTGTGGCTTTCTACACCTCACTGAGCCTCGCAATGCCTAAGCTGTTTCCAGCTTTAGTCTGCAAATGAGCATAATGAGGAGCAAAGTGCTGTGGGTATGGGTTGAAACAGGATGGTTTGGCCAGGACGTGTCTGCATCAGAGGTAAGGCCAATGGCTGGGATGTCATGGCACCTGACTGCCACCTGCATGGACTGGATGGCCACAGCATGTCATGCTGGGAGGGCATTCTCAGTCTGACCGAGCAGTGACCATGGCATGGCTACGTATCCACATAGTGCTCTTCTTGTTTTGGGGAGGGGGGGTCTGATCACTGAACCAACTGCTGGGTGATCATGTTATATAATCCCAAGCTTGGGTGAACATGGTTGCTCTGTGTATATACAATGTGCACTGACCAGTGGACTATCCCCAGGTTGTATGTGCATGGCTGGAAAGCCCAGTGATGGGCAACAGGTGCTATATGGCTGTGCTTGCTGTGGGTGAATGTTGGACCTAGGTGGTTGTGATGTGAAGGTGTTCCAGGCTTACTCACAGAGCCAGCAGGATCCTAGTAACAATCCCATGCAAGTATAGATGGGCCTGGTTTTCCTCCCCTCCCCCCTGTAAATTGGAGGGCAAAGGTGGAAAACTGGCATCAATCAGTTAGGTTAATGTACTGTATTTTACCAGGTGGTATCACAAAGGCACCTCAGACACACTGCATGTTAATAGTTACCACAAATTAATGTCCTTTGATCATGTCTCCTCTTCCTTAATGTAACCATGCCCCCATTTTGGCTATGTGGATAGCATGAAAAAGAGACTGTCTGGGTGCACCCTGAGGACTAGGTTGGGAATCTCTGCTATAAAGTATATTACATTTTCCAGTGCTTATGCTCTTTCTTATTTTCTTCATTTCAATCTGCTTTCCATTTTGTGAAAGATGCCCTTTTGGCTTTCCTAGCCTCTTTCACCTCACCATTAAGCCATGCTGGCAGCTGATTATTCTTCCTTTGACCTCTTTTAATGCATGGAATGCAATAAGTCTTGGCTTCCAAAATGATATTTTTAAACAATGTGTATTCCTCATGCAAAATGTAACCTTTGCAACCACCCTTTAGCTTTTTGTTCTTTTTTTTTTAAATTTTATTATTCTCCGATTTAAAGTTAAATGTTATTGCAGTAGTTTTCTTTAATGTCCTCCATAATTATACCGATAGTGTTATGATCACTGTTGCTAACAATGCCAATCAGCCTTACACTTACCCCTTGAACCATATCCTACATTTGAGTAAGAACTAGATCTAAGGTAGTTTCCCCTCTCATGGGTTACAGGACCAACTGTTCCATGAAGGAATCACAACATCTAGCATGTTCTAGGAATAAGTATTCATTAGCATACATTCTGTTTGTTAGCACACCTTAAAAAATGTGGTGCATGCAAACTAAGTTTGACTCATGCTAATATATGAATTAACTTGTTTACAATGCATATATTAAAAAGTTCTAATGTGCATTTAAACGTTTTATGAAAATAATTGTCTGGAACAAACTTAAAAAAACAGCAAAAAAACAGGAAATGTTAGACAAAGGGGTATGTTTATTAAACCGTGGTAAAGTCACTGGTAAGGGCAGCATTAAGGTGCCTGAAGCCATATAAGGCAGTGGGCGGGTAGGGGGCGTGCTGGCGTTAGGTTGCTTTGGGCCATTTAACGTGAGTTAACAGGACCAAGTGCAGTAAGGTGACAAGACGTCCTAAAGAGAGACAAGGCATATTAGGATCTGACAAGGTGCCTAAATGTGCTAAGGCACCTTAACAGGAGATAAGGCGCCTCAAGGTGCCTTAAGATGTGGTAAGGTACCCTAACAGGAGATAAGGCGTCCTAAGGAGAGACAAGGTGCCCTGAGGTGGAAAGCATGCACCTTAAAGCAGAACCACGGCTGTAAGCCAAACGCTGGACACAGCACCAAGGAATGTCAATGTACAGTGATGGAAGGAAGGACAGGTGGGAGTGGATGGACCTGCCATATTGGTGAGCACCCTATTTGGCAGCCAGTAAAACAGATGAGATCTGCTGAGATATTTCTCCAGCAACTGAGATCTCACATTATTATTCTTTTACCAATTTTATTTGTCTAATTTCTATTTACATTTCATTGGCTATTTCCTCATCCCAGCCAGTTGGAGTTTAGTATATTACCACTGAAAGTGGGCTGTGCCAGGACCTGCTACTGCTAGGAAGGAATCTGCACGTAATGAGTATTTACCTGCAAAGAAATTGCCTTAAAACTCGTGGAAAAGTGAGGTTTGGCTCAAACTGAAATTTTGTGTCTTTGTGACATGGCATTTTAGAAGGGATGTCTAGTTATAATCTGAAATGTCCAGAACAGAACGTCCAAAAATCTGGGGGGAGTGGCAGCAGTGAAGGAAGGCACATACAGTGTAAGTGTCTTTGGAAATTGATCTGTCTCCATCTCTACCCTGCAAAAAGAACCTCCTTGTAACCATTGATGGAGGCGCTCCCTTTGGAGGTTGAAAGGCCAGGCACATGCACGTGTGTAGATCATTTCACAAATGTGGGCATCCCTGAATTTCATGCCCTCAGAACCAGGTACTTGGACATGCCAGCAGTGATATTTCAGAAGGCGGGGAGGCTATGCTATGAGATCTGCACATCCTGATTTGCCATTGCAGATACATAGATGTGCGGCAGCAAGCCAGTAATACGTATGTCTGGAGTTTGTATTTACATTCAGGTTTCTTTGGGCAGAAAAAAATAATGATGGCAATGTAAACACATCATGCACCTTCCCCTGAAAGAGTTACATCTATGAAATGAACACTTTTTTTCACCTTATTCGTGAACAGGAGCAGGTATAGACATAGACATCTCACCAGCCAGGGCCAGGCGTGCTTGTATCGTTCTAAAATTGCTCTGCAACTTGCATCTTTCAAGCCACACCTCCACCACACCCCCTTGCTACCCAGCTTCTAAAATGGTTTCAGGGATGTTTCCATGATTTGCACATCTAAGTGCCCTTTTTCAGACGTCCAGCTCATGAATAGGGCTTCTAAAATATCCCCCCATAGTCAGTAAATGCATAACTTACATCCAAAGCTTTCTGTTAGAGTTTAATAAAAGTTAACTGTGACAAATACATTCTGATACTCAGACTCCCACCACAAGTAGCTCAAATACCTCTCCAGTATGCCAACACACACAAGCACACACACTTACAGGGTCATGACACAGGTACAAACAGGCAGGGGCTGCAACACAAGGGCTGTAAGAAAAGGGGATGCACAGCTGCAGAGTTGGGGGGGGGGGCTGTGGGGTTTTAGAGGGGAACAGAGGTAGTTGTGGGCTGTGGTTGGCTAGTGGGCAACAACAGGGTACGGTGAACACTGATGGGGAAAGAGGATGCACAGCAGATGCACAGGGGAATCATTACAAAAATTGCTTAGTAGACACAGATGACAAGCACACCAATCTCTCTCCAGTACAAGTTCCTCCAGTCACAATTACAAACAGCAGAAAGCATGGATAGCAAAGTCCCTTACCTATCCATGATATAGCAGGAATAGAGCAGGAGGTTTGCCTACCCCATCTGGCATGTCCTGAACATTATGGGGGTTATTTTGAAAGTCCTATTCATTCTTTCGACATCCAGAAATGGGCATAGAGATGTTCAAAGCACAGAGAAGTCTCCAGAGCCATTTTAGAATCTGGTTCTGGGGATGTCCCCAGTATGAGGATCCCCAAGTCTGAATGGGGGCATGATGGAGGCGCAGTCAGGGCATTCTCAGGAACCTGGACGTACGCACCTGATCTCAGAAATGTCATTGACATCGGCATCACTTCTAAGTTTAGACCTACTCCAGGCATGAACAGGCATCTGAAAAGTGCTTGTTTTGGCTGAAAAACATTCAGAGGGTGTAGAGAAGATAGTACTTAATCATCACAAATACTCAATACTCAATACACCAATACTCAAATGTCAATGATAGAAGCAATGGGATTTAAGAACATAAGAGATACCATACTGGGTCAGACTAAGGGTCCATCAAGCCCAGTATCCTGTTTCCAACAGTGGCTAATCCAGTTTCCAACAGCGGCCTATTTGAGCCCTGACTGCCCTCTTCCTAGCACGCTGCTCTAACCATTATGCTATCCTAGATGTTCAGGTTCTGAAATACAGTTCTGGGTACGTCTATATAGACGACCCCACAGATGTCCATATTGGGCACATCCACATTTGTGAAATCATGTCTGTACCTGGACGTGCCTGCTTTTTATTCAGATGTTCTGGTTTAGATGTTTCAGACTGCACTTGGATGTCCCTTCTAAAATTCCCCCTCTATGTGAACTACGTATTGGACATGCAGCCACTTGCTCCACCCTAGCCATGCATGAAATGCCCCCAAATATGCCTAACCCAGGATATCCAGAAAGATGTGGCAACCACTGAAATGTTCATATTATAGGTAAATCTGTATTCAATTGATTTTGCAGGCACTAAAATATTCTTCAGAGATAATGATAGGATTTTTTTTGTCATATCTGCTGCACAAGAAACTTATAGCATGCTTATGACATAGTTGCAGTATGATCTAAGTGAAAGAAGCCAAAAATACTTGCCCATCTTTCATTTACCAGCTACCCTCATTTAAATATTATGGGCCTGGTTCTGAGACGTGACCCGCAAGTCATCCAGTCCCTATTCCCCCTCTGACTCTCCCCGCACGGCTAGAGCAGCAGGACGAGGAGAGCTGGCGAGGGGATGGAGGGGGCGGAGTCTGGGCGGAACTGGGCAGGCCGAGGCAGCAGGACTTACAGGGTGATTCTAATCATGGCCCTCTATGTCCTGTGAGGTCAGGGGAACCTGCTGATTATTCCACTTTGAAGGTGGAATAATCAGCACAAACCGGGCGATCGTGGCTGAACATCTCCCACCCTAGGGCCAGGGCTGGGTGCAGGGAGGTCCCTGAAAATTGATCCAGGCCCTGGCTGGCCAGCCATGGGTCAGGCAGTGGGGAAGAAGAGGGTCGGCGCCGTGGAAGCCAGGGGAGTCTGTGGGGAGGATGTCCCCACAGGCCTGCAGGGGCACGCCAGGCCATCCTCGGGCCCGATTCCGTATGCCATGGGAATGTCTTGCTCCCACAGTACAGAATCGGGTCCTAATAGGCCCAGCCTGCTCAACCCGAACAACCTAGAAGTACCCCTTTCAGAATCCGGCTCTACGTCAGAAACTTACATTGTCCTGCTACATAAGAAAGAATGGGGGCAGGGGATGGACCCTGAAACATGAAAAAAACATATAAAATATTCTTTCTCATAACAAAACCTCTTATGAATTGGAAATGTACAAGGATGAACTGCTGTCATGGAAAACTAAGAGCTATGAAGTCATAAAGACATGTGATATGGTAGAATGGCTCAATATCCCAAGGATACTGGATGAACACACAAAAAGTGGTTCAGATATAAATGAGGTACAATGACGACTGGGTCTGCAAATATTCCTACTTCATCTATGGCCCAATACCTTCTAATACCATCCCACCAGAATCTAATGCTGTATAATTTAACTGCCCCCTAATTGACACTAGCTGTATTATAGAAACAAAACAAAATCCTTGGTAAAATTAATTATACGGCTCTGAAATGTAGCAGCCATGAAAAAGGATGTCTGCACTGCTACAGCAGGGCTTTCAGAAATAGATACCAACTTGGCTTCTATGTTTATTTATGCAGAGCTAGAAGCAAATTTGGTTTGCCTCCATTTCTTGCTGCTTTCAGCTTCCAACAATGATGCAATATTCATGCTGCTTCAGTATGTCTGATAAGGATTATTTTAAGTGATGTGTTCATAATAACATGCAATTATTAATGAAATCAAACTGTGATTTTCTCGAGTAGCTCTTTTAAAATTTAATATTTGTTTTGCATTCTGCTTTGGAGGCCCTGCACATAGTAATCTTGGTTGTGTGGATTCCGTTTGGTCTATTTAAATCTTTCTAACTGTTTAAAACTGAGTAACTTTTCTGAAACCCCATATTTTTGTCATATATTTTTGGTTATGTGATGTATTTTTTCATAATATCTATGGGGGGGGGGGAGCGGGGGCAGGGGGGGCTATACACTGAAACATATGCACTGGCAGCTTGTTAAAAACTGACCTATTGTCATCCCATGCTAACTTAGGACCTTATTGGCTAAACATTTTGCTAATAGACACAAAGAAGATAATTTTAGAAAGCCATTCCTTTATATATGTGGCCACATACATGTGCAAATGATCTTTTATAAAGTACCAACCAACATAAAAGTATGCACTTTGGTATGAAGGCACATACTTTTACAGTAGGCATTGCTGGGCCATGGTCTGGAAGGAGCATGGATAGAATTAGCGTGTACGAGTGCAGCTTATAAAATGCCTTAATGATTAAGGATTAATTCATGTGCATAAGGGTGTAAAGTACATGTGAACAATTATGCCTGCTTGCAAGCATCTCCTTTGCCAAGTACGCTAGTATTTGATAAAGACGAAGGGGGATATTCAGCAGCAGCAGCAGCAGTTAGCACTTGTAAAGCGGCTAGCCGTCACTGCTGAAGTCTAACCCCAGATATTCAATGCCAGAGGCCTATCCAGCCACCGGCATTGAATATTTGGGTTAGCCGCCGAACCCGGAAGCTAACTAGGCAGGGGCAATTTTGAGCCGCTGCCTGGTTAGCTTCTGCAGGTAAAGCAAAGCCAGCATTTGCCACACCTTACTTTACCCGCATGTCGCTAGCTGAGCAACGGCTCAATATCGCCGCTGTCAGATTAGCGATAGGTGCCACCTTCACTCCACTCCACCCTGGAACACCCTGATGCTAACTGCTTGGCATCATGTAGTGTTGAGGCGGCATCTGAATATCCTGCTCAGCGACATTTACTCGGTGTGCAGGGAATATAGTCTAAGGGGTATGTTTACTAAAGTGCGGTAAAATCACAGGCATTCATGACAGCGTTAAGGTGCTTGAAGACATATAAGGCATTGGGCGGGTAAGGGGGAGTGTCCTGGCATTAGGTGGAAAGGCACAGTAAGGTGACAAGGTGCCCTAAGGTGCAAAGCATGCACTTTAAGGCATGAAACTCCGAATAGAGCACCAAGGAATGTGAATGTAAAGGTGATGGATGGAAGGACAGGTGGGAGTTGATGGACCTGCCATATCGGTGGGCACCCTACATGGCAGCCAGTAAAGCAGATGCGCATGTGGGAGGTAGCTGTGCCAATGCACAGGGTGGTGCTAATATAAAGTGCTTCAATGACAGTGTGTGGCAGAGGATGGGGAAGACACGTCCCCAAGTGGAGCCAGAAGCGGCAAGATGTTTACAGCAACAGAGTAGTAGTGGCAACGTACAGATCAGACACAGGAGAGGCGAGTGCAAAGAACCGAAATGCGGAAAAGAGTACCGGTGTAGTTCATGGAGTAGCAGCCTGCACCGGAAGACATACTACTACTACTACAGAGCATTTGTATAGTGCTACAAGATGTATGTAGTGCTGCACAGTCATGTAAGAGACGGTTCCTGCTCATCAGAGCTTACAATCTAGTCAAGACAGACAACACAGAAGGTGTAGATAGGGAAACAACAAGGGGGAATGGTAAAGAAACAAGGAGATCAGGTGAGTCAAGATCCAAAGCAGCAGTGAAGAGGTGAGTTTTCAGCCAGGATTTGAAAAGGGTCAGAGAAGGTGCCGGGCATACAGATACAGGTAGTTTATTCCAGGCATAAGGTGCATCAAGGTAAAAGGAGCGAAGTCTGGAGTTAGCAGTAGAAGAGAAGTGCACAGATACATAGAAGCAATTTGCCAGAAGAGCAGAGTTACCAAGGGGAGGTGTAAGGAGAGATAAGAGAAGAAAGGTAGTGAGAAGCTGCAGAGTGAATGCACTTATAGGTCAGCAGGAGAAGTTTGAAATGGATGCAGAAATGGCTAGGGAACCATTGAAGTGACTTGAGAAGAGGGGTAATATGGACATGCCTATACACAGCCAACAGAGACAGATAGATAGGCTGAAGGACAGATGACGGCTGAGTAGAGGGTGATATGGGCTGGCAGCACAGATGTGCCAAGCCCTGAGTGTTACAGGCATGGAAATGATCTGAGTAGCACAGTCACAAAAAGAACAAGTAGGATTTGAATCCTTGTCCCCTGCTTATGGAGACATTGCACTGACCAGTAGGCTACACCTTCACACCCCTCTGTACAGCAATGGCTGGATACAAAGAAACTGCAGGTCACTGCCTAAAATGTCGGCTGTGTGTGCCAGTATAGGGTAGCCCCACCAGTACTCATGATGCAGTGTACATGCAGAACAGCAGTCTGCAACTGATCACCAAATGGAGCATGCACTTATCCATCACCTCAGCTCAGTAAGATGCACTGACAGTGTGTGATACAAGCTGTCACTCTGAGAGTGAGGATGGGCGCCCAGTACCAGGTCTCCAGTACCTGCAGTGCTAGAGATGTTCTCTGCCGCCCGTGCTGCAGATCCCCATCACTACCAGTGTGTGGCAGGTATTGTCTGCAATATGATATGCTAGTCACCTTGTTTCCTGCAGAATTGCAGCATACTTTATGTGCTAGTCACATCTCACCCTGTGATCTGCCTCTGTTGCACAGGGACCCACTGAGATCAGTGCATGTCAATACCCAGTGTTACAATGCTGATGCCATGAATGCCAACTACTGGGGGGGGGGGAGAGGGGGGTTCCTGCTAGCCCTAACAGTACCACTGGGAGTAGGCCTAGAATACCTCACGTCCCACCCACCTAGGTCTAACAATCACCCACAGCAAGCACAGTCAGACTGCACCTGCTGCCCACCACTGGGATTTCCAGCCATATACATACAAACTGCAGACCGTCCGCTGGGATATATGACATGGGCACCCAGCAGTTGGTTCAGTGATCAGGACCCCAGGACAGGATGTGCACCCACATCACTGAAACCAGACACTGTATAGCACTATGTGGATACATAGCTGTGCTATGGTCACTGCTTGGTCAAAGTTAGAGTGCCCTCCAAGCATGACATGCTGTGGCCACCTGGTCCCTGCACGTGACAGTCGGGCACTATGACGTCTTAGGCATTGACCCTAACTCCAATGCAGACACATCCTGGCCAAGCCACCCTGCTTCAGGCCATACCTACAATACTTTGCTCCCCACGTGCACATTTGCAGACTAATGCTGGAAATAGTTTAGGCACTGTGAGGCTCAGTGAGGTGTAGAAACCCACAAAACAATGGCTACACACACACACACACACATACACACTCATACTCATATCGATGAGCTGTGCAAAAATGGGAATG
Source organism: Ichthyophis bannanicus (assembly GCA_033557465.1). Lineage (NCBI taxonomy): Eukaryota > Metazoa > Chordata > Amphibia > Gymnophiona > Ichthyophiidae > Ichthyophis > Ichthyophis bannanicus. The sequence goes on along the minus strand of CM066032.1, from coordinate 627,360,544 downwards.
GTTTGGTTTTCCTGCCTGCCACTCTGGTTTGGTTTTCCTGCTTGCCACTCTGGTCTCAGTTCAAGCATTGTTAAGGTGTGCTCATTGTGCAGGAGCTAGTAGGGCACTCTGATGTTAACGGCCACTCAGTGTGCCGGTGCTGTCAACCTGACTGTCCATCCAGCTGTGGGTAGTCAGTGTTGGTTGTGCGCAGTCCCAGGCCAGCCAACATGTGGGTTGGGGGTGCCTAGGGCACAGGGACCGGATGTGGGAGGGGGGAGGGAGCAGAGGCATACATAGATGGACATACATTCCTCCCAAAACCATCTGCCTCTGCAGGGACCCCATCACCGCCTGCCACTGTTGTGTCTCTTCAACCTGGGGTAAAGATGGCTGAGGGGTGTTTTCATAGAGGTCTATAAAATATTGACTGGAGTGGAATGGGTAAATGTAGAACGATTGTTTACGCTATCAAACTGTAATAGGACTAGGGGACATGCAATGAGGCTATGGTGTAACCCACTGAGGACTACTGGGAGATAATGTTTTTTTAGTCAATGTGTATTCAAACTCTGGAATTCATTTCCAGAGGATATTGTTATAGGCTGTTAGTGTAGCTGGGTTTAAAAAAGGTTTGGACAAGTTCCTGGAGGAAAGGTCCATAAACCATTATTAAGAAGGGACCCAGGATATCAATGCTTGACCCAGTACAAGCATTGCGGAACCTGTGTCTTTTGGGGAAACTGCTAGGTACGTACGACCTAGATTGGCCACTGTTGGAAACAGGATACTGGGCTTGATGGACCTTGGTCTGACCCAGTATGGCATATCGTATGTTCTTATGTTCTTATGTAAAGGCTGTTAGTGTAGCTGGGTTTCCAAAAGGTTTGTATAGGTTCCCGGGGAACGGTTCATAAACCATTACTGAAGAGGAGACCAGAATATTCCCTGCTTGCCCCAATATATGCATTGTGGATCCTGTGTGTCTTTTGGGGAGACCACTAGGTACTTGTTTATTTTTATTTGAACATTTCTTATATACTGCCCCTTCCATTGATCAGGGGTGGTTTACATTGAGCAACATTCCTGAGTCCTGGTTACAGAGAATGTTTCAAACTATAATACAATAAACTATATACATATCAGTTGGCATTAAAACTGAAGTGTCATGAAGGCTAGGTCTGAACTATATACATACTGATTTACAAAAGAGCAGTATACAAGCTGTTATTTGTACTTGGGGGGGGGGGGCTAGTGGAGGGGGTGGTGAGAGGGGGAGGGGGAGGGGGGAGGCAGATGAGTTGTAGTATTCTGAGAACACTGTTCAACAGCCAAAATGCTTCAGACACAAAAGTAGCTGTTCTAAACTAATTTAAGGCTGCTGAACACAGAAATCATAATGAAAATGGCTGCTTAGGTCTAATTGCTAAGATATATGCTATTAATTAGTCATTAGGGGCCATTAACTGTATATTATGCAACATTTGCGTGAGATTGCATAATCTCTACTTGCAACCAATAGAAATATCTGTCCAAAACCAGATGATGCAATCAGTATTTAAATTTGAATCACTTGACAGTATAAATCTTAAGGTGTATTAGTCACAGAAAAATTAAAAATTAATTATTTTGCATTATTTTATGCCGATAGGTCAATCACAGCGTATTCGGCGATGCATTGTACTTGTATTAATAATGCAGATAATTTCTGCTATATTTGTGGTGAAGTGACTTTTACATCACAAAAACGGAATATGACTGTGGCGGTTAAGAAAGCCTACAACTTATATTTTGGCTGCAGAATAGGAGATCAGGATAAGAGCTGGGCGCCACACATATCCTGCAATACGTGTGCAACAAATCTCAGGTAATGGATGAATGGGAAAAGGCAATCAATGCTTTTTCAGTTCAAATGATCTGGACAGAGCCCACAGATCACATCAGCAATTGTTACTTCTGCATGGTTCCTCCAGTTCAGAAAGGCATATCCAGAAAGAGTAAGTGGACCGTGCAATATCCAAACATTCCATCTGCAATACGCCCAGTGCCTCATGGAGAAGGGTTGCCGATTCCCAAAATGTCAGAATCATTATCATTAGAATCAAGTGAGGAAGAGGAAGAAGATTGTAGTCAAGAACCGTCAACCTCACGTGACCCAGAGTTTCTTCTGGCCACTGTTAATGAGGCACACCTCATAACACAAGGTGACTTGAATGACCTTGTCAGGGATTTGGATCTCCTGAAGAATAAAGCTGAGCCTTTGGGTTCCAGACTACAGCAGTGGAATCTTCTGGCTGTTGACGTTCAAATTTCTTTTTTCCGGGACTGTCAGAAAGACTTGGGGGTATGTTTACTAAACTGCGGTAACATAGCAGCGGCTACGTTAACGCACGTTAGGTAACGTTAATGTGCGCTATGTAACGTTAACACGCGTTAACGTAACCTAACGTGCGTTAGCGTTCCCAGCCGCGGTAAACACCGCAGAGGGTGGAGGGAGGGCGGAGAGAAGGGGTCAATGGACGGGGAGTGGGTGGGGAGAGGCTCCCACGACACCAACGCGGGGAACTGAAGGGCTGGAAACTACCACGAGTGAAAACCTGGCATTAGATGCACATTTGCAGGAGAGAGAAACCAGTTAAGTGTCAGCAATGTACAGCCTAGGCAGGGAGCACGAGAAAAGTGATAGTAGTGCTCCATCTGCAGCAACAGTATAGTGGCTAAGTATGAAAGGCCACTATGGTGATGGTGCAAATGGGGCATAGGGGGACTGCAGGTGGGACATGCAGTGAGGGCAGCTGGGGCACAGGGTGAACTAGGCCGTCGCCCAGGTGGCACATAGGAACATAGAAACTAGAAATCAGCAGGACAGCAGCTGACCAGGGCCAAACATGCCCAGTAGTCCGTGTTCCACAGTGTCCCATCCAGGGGACATTACCCAGCAAGTACCCCAAAAGTCACACAGGTACCACTATGCCTGTAATAGGGCAAGCAGTGCACATCTGGGGACCACACTAACAAGGGTCCATAGACCACACCCAGGATGGGTCCCAAACAGTTTGTAGACCCAGCTAACTGAACACACTTTACGGCAGCCCCTAGTAAGGCATTGCAGGGTGTGCCCATACGTTGTCGGAAACATATATACACCCAGTAGGCCAAACTGGGTACACTGTACCTGAGGTGCATACCCTAGCATGTTCACAGTTGGCAGTAACAACACACTCCACCTACATCTACCCGGTCCACCCTAGCCAATAGTTGCTAGAGCACCAGCCTGACATCCCTCAGCCATCACTCCCCCATGTGGAAGGGACATAACATTGGTAGGCAGTGATGGGGGGAATGTGTGGATGTCCATGTATGTCTCGCCACCCCAGACCCCACACCCTAGGCACCCACCTACCTGCACAGTGGATGGCCTGAGACCGCGCATGACCAGCACCAACAGCATATGGTCATGTCGGCATGGCAGGGGGTGTGTGTTTGTGCTGGAGGGAGCAGTGCCACCTGCCTGCAGTGGACCTAGGACATGCCCTGTACCAGTACGTGGTGTGCAGTGCAACAGAAAAGGTCTGCCTGAGAAAAGTAAGGGTAGCCCCAGGGACCACTACTCCTCTGTGGCAATAGTGTGGTGCAGTACACACAGCCAGTGTGTCCAGAAGCAGAGTGTCACAGGTTCAAGTCTCAGCTGTGGCTTCTACAGAGCATCTCCCCACATTTTACCCTAAAATGCAGATACAACATCAACATGTGCAAACCCCAAAGCCGCGTCAAACAGTGGTCAAAACACCCACTCACCCAGGCTCCACTATCCAAAGCTTCATGGAGAGTCAGGCTGTTGGCCCCAGCATGAAGCTGCAGTTATCAGCAGAGCACTGCTATCCCCTGCACAGTTTAGCAATGTCGGCACTGTGATCAGGACCAGTGTGGCGAGCAGGATTGCCAGCCACCCCTATAATTGCACAATGCTGCAATAGGGGTGTGTGTGTATGTCTATCAATTGTTTTGTGGCTGCCTACACCGCTCTGGGCCACAATGCCCCACTGTTACCAGCGTTAGCCTGCAAATGTGCATAATGAGGAGCAAGCTATTGTGGGTATGTCGTGGACAGGGTGGATTGTCAGGATGCATCTGCAGAGGGTGTAGGGCAATGGCTGGGACACTGTAGTGCCCGACCACCACCTGCATGGACAGGGTGGCAACAGCATGGCATGCTGTGAGGTCGCTCTCACCCTGACCGAGCAGTGACCATGGCATGTCTATGCTCCCACATGGTGCTCAACACTATTTATCTTCAGCTATACCTGTGTGTTCCCAGTTCTGGGGCCCAATCACTGAGATACCTGCTTGGTGTCTGTGCTGTACATTTCATTTCTGGGTGCACAGGGTTCCCCTGTGAGCATGCACTATGGACTGGCTAGTGGACTGTCTGCAGTTAGTCTGTACATGGTGGGAACACCTTGTAGGGTGCTACAGGTGCAGTCTGACTGTGCTGTCTGCTGGTGAATGGCAGACCATGGTGTGGGGCAGTTGAGGTTTCCCTGGCTTATCCCAAGCATTACTGACGGTCTGCCACAGTTATAGATATGGCTCTGGCCCACCAGGGTCTGCCAGCAGGGCTGTGGTTGCTTGTCTTACAGCCAGGGCTCAGGCTCCTGTTCCTTTACTCCCTCACTTACAAAATAGGTGCTTGTGGGTCCTTTGGGGTATATAGTGTATACCACTTTGATCTGTAGAGACAGTGCTACATCCACCTCATGCGAGTCTAGACACCTTTCTGCCCTGATAACAGGTGCCCATGGCAACCAGACCCTAACGCTGGGTATGCACTAATCTGGGTGGTGTCTGGCCCCACAAGGCCACATGTGACTGCAGGACACAGAAGTACTTTAGGTTACACTGCTAGGAACACCTGGCACACACTGGCAGTGCTAGGGATGTGCAGCAGGACCTATCTCTAGCACCACATGCACTACGGACCTAGTGATGGGCGCCCATCCTAACCCTCTGGGTGAACACAGAACCTGCACAATGGCATGGTCTGTAGCTACTCTGTGCCAGTATAGCACACTGTCAGTCCATCTTACCACGCTGCAGTACTGGAGAGGTATAGACCCCATCTGGTGATCAGCTGTAGACCGCTGTTCTGCATGTGCATTGCATCATGGGTGCTGGTGGGGTTACTCTATCCTGGCACACAGAGCAGACGGTTTGTGCGGAGACCTGCAGTCCTTCTGTACCCAGCCATTGCTGTGCAATAAGCCATAGAGGTATAGCCTACTGGTTAGTACAATGACGTTCTAAACAGTGGTCATGGGTTTGATTCCTTGTTGTTCCCTTTTTTCATGCCTGTCCAACTCAGATATTTTGCATGCCTCTAACAGTCATATCTTTGCAGATCCATGCTGCCAGCCCATATTACCCTCACCACTGTTGCCAAAAATCTTTCGGTCCATATTTCTGCGTCTGTCAGCTGTGTAGAGTCCTGTCTTCCTGTGCAGGCTACCACCCCATGCCCTGCGCTGGTATCCTTTCTTGCATTGCACCTCTTCATGCTTGCCTCGCCTGTGCATGATCTGCATGGCACCACCACTCCTCTGACCACCCATCATTGTAACTATCCTGCCACCTCCGCCTCCACTGGGGGGCACATATTCCCATCGTCTGCCACCCACTGTCTTTCCAGTACTTTACATTGCCAACACCCTGTGCTGTGGTACAGTTGCCCCCACCATGTTTGTCAACAGTACTGGCAGCCACATGGGATGCCCGCAGATATGGCAGGTCCAGCGGCTCCCAGCTCTCTCCCCTTCATTGCCTTTCCTGAGTGCTCTATCTAGTGTTGGGGCTACATCTGTCTCTCTGCCTCACAGATCATGCATCTCACCCTAAAGCACCTTGCAGCCCTTAGGGCACACTAACCTAGGGCACCGTAACCTTGTTAGGCCACCTTAACCTATGGTTCCATAGCCCAGGGTGCCTTCTACGGGGCCTTGTCCAGGGGTGCCTAATACGGCGCTTAGCCTAAGGAGCCCTATAGGGCGCCTTACAAGGCACCTTATAAGGCACCTAACAAGGCACCTTATAAGGCATCTAACAAGGCACCTTATAAGGCACCTTACTTATAAGGCATCTAACAAGGCACTTTACAAGACACCTTGTAAGGTGCCTTATAAGGCTCCTTGTAACGCGTGTTAGTCTAAGGCGCCTTGTAACATGCATTAGCTGATACAGCTTGCTGTAACAATGCACCGCCTATGCCTTTATATGGGCATCTGTATCTTTACCGTGGAACCTAACGTGTGTGACATTACCGCAGTTTAGTAAACATACCCTTTGGTGTCATTCTTTTTCAAAGAAGGTGATCTTGCTGCATGCAACAATGTAAAAGGTTTACTGGCAGCTCTCAATATCAATTACAATGCAGATGATTGGAGTTTCTTCATTGATTCATTCAAAGCAAGTCTTAAAGCTGTATTGCTGCATAATGGCAACTTGCTACCATCAATTCCTACTGGCCATGCAGCTTTTATGAAAGAGACTTATGACAATATGAAACAACTTTTGAAATGTATAAATTATGATCAACATCTATATCTGTGGTGACTTCAAAGTGGTCGCCCTCTTGCTTGGTCTTCAGGGTGGATACACCAAGTACTGCTGCTTCCTGTGTGAATTGGATAGTCATGCTAGATTGTCATTTCATCAAAAGGGACTGGCCACTCCGTCAGTCACTGGATCCTGGAAGCAAAAATGTTCTGTTTCTAGCACTTGTAGACAGCAACAAGATTTTGATGCCTTCCTTGCACATCAAGTTGGGACTAATGAAAAACTTTGTCAAGGCGATGGATAAAACTAAACCTGCTTTCAGGTATCTTAATGGTAAATTTCCTAGACTGAGTGATGCCAAAGTTAAGGAAGGAGTTTTTGTTGGCCCTCAATTTCGGGCACTTCTTCAAGATGACGAATTTCTTTGTTTATTGCGTGGAAAGGAAAAGGCTGCATGGATAGCATTTATTTATTTATTATTTATTTATTTGCATCTCTTATATACCGCGCTATTACAATCAGTGCGGTTTACAGTGGAACAGAACATTGCGGTTTACAGTGGAACAGAACATAAAACAATGTAGCAGTTACATTACATTTAAATCAGTGACACAAAGTTTTCTTGGAAACAACAAAGCAAATAATTACCAAGAGATTATTCAAGATCTTCTCAAGGCATACAAAAACCTTGGTTGCAACATGTCCTTAAAGATTCATTTTCTACACTCTCATCTAGATTTTTTCCTACAAAATTGCAGAGCAGTAAGTGATGAACATGGAGAACGATTTCACCAAGACATTGTGGCCATGGAAAAGAGGTATCAGGATAAATGGAGTCCATCAATGCTTGCAGACTACTTCTGGACAGTGACAAGGGATATTCCATTGCTTCAGTACAAGAAACAGATCAGGAAGGGTCGTGAAGCCACTGAATGAGAACAAATGCAGACATAATTACTCCTCTGTTTCTTCTAAGTACGTTTATGAACTTTATTTTATAAAAACATGCTTGTTATTGTGAAAAGTTTCATTTGTAATAAGATTTTGATTTACATCTAAGGATTTAGGCTAGATTTTCACCATACATAGTGGTAAAATGTACATTCTTCAACATATCATAGAAATAGGAGTTAATTGACCAATTTCACCATCATATTTGAATTCAGCATATCAAATTTATTAAGAAATAGCACATTTAATTTCTGAAGCAAACAATTTTTGAAAATTGTAGAACAGTGGAATAGGAGGGTTTTAAGTAGTTTACGAAAGTCGTAAAGGTCCTTCGTTGATATTATAGTATCAGGGAGAGAGTTCCATAGGGCAGGGGCAGAATACCTGAAGGCTCTGTTGCTTGTTGCCTTCTTAGTTTTCCTTACTGAGGAGTTCTTTTGTACTTTTTCTTCTAATCCTGATATCAGCTTATGGACGAATTAGGGTGGAAAGGTGTGAAGGGGAGATATTGTTGTGTAGTTTAAAAGTTGTGACTAGCATTTTGTATCTTACCCTGGATGCAATGGGGAGCCAATGGAGATTATAGAGTATCGGGTGATGTGGTCAGTAAGGCTTGCTTTGGCTATGATTCTAGTGGTTACATTTTGTGCAAGATGAAGCGTGTGAAGTGTCGATTTAGGCAGGCCTAGTAGCAGACTGTTGCAGTAATCCAGGTGAGGGGTAATCAAGGCCAGGACTACAGTTCTGAAGTCATGTGATTCCAGGATTGGTCTGAGATGTATTGTTTTTAATTTAAAGAATATTGCTCTAGCAGTTTGTTTGACTTGGGTGGTCATATTGAGTGCCCTGTCAATAATGACACTCAGATAGTTTACTTCCTGTTTGGAAGTTCAATCTCACAAATTTTAATGGTAGCAGGGGGGGGGGGCGTAAAGTTTTGGTTTCTAGTCGTGAATAAGATTTCTGTTTTCTTGAGGTTTATTTGCATGTTATTTGCATTTAGCTAAGCTTTCGCTTCAACTATACAGTCACTAATGTCATTGTATTGGGGATTTCTTTGTCGTCTGGGGCATAAACCTTTATATTGTTGGCATAGATGTGATATTTGATATTGTAATTTTTGAATATTGTGTATATAGGCTGGATGTATAGATTAACTAGTAATGGTGAGAGGGCCGAGCCTTGCGGTAAACCCTGTTCTTGGGAGAATGTTGCCAATGCTTCTTGGTTGACTTTTACAAATTTGTGGTGTTTAGATATGTAGGATTTAAAACAACTTAAGGTTGTTCTAGCAATACCTGAGCTTGCTAGTCTGTCTAGGAGGATGGTGTGGTCAATGCTGTCAAAGGCAGAGTTGCTATCTAGGAAGATCATGATGAATGCCTGATTCGGGTCGTCCAGTCCACAAATAAGTGTGTCAAGTAATACTAAGAGGAGTGTTTCAACGCCATGATAAGGGCGGAAACCATATTGGTGGGGATCAAGCGGTATGTTGAGGTCAATGAAGTCTTGTAATTTTTCAATTATTTTCGCTAAAAATAGAATGCTCGCTATTGGACGGTATGAAGAAGGGTCGTCCTTGTTGAGTGACATGTTTTTAAGTAAGGGACGAATGATTGATAGTTTAAGTGAGTTTGGCATAATTCCTTGGGAGAGCATGTCATTAACGATGTTGAGCAGTACAGGTGCTAGTTAAGCTTTAGTTGCTTTTATCCATGAGAATGGACATGGATCAAGGTGTGATGTCGTTGTGGTGATCTTGGTTATAATTTCTAGAAGTAGTTTTTCCTTTATGGGATGAAATATTGACCATTTATTTGAGTGGGTTTGAGAGTTATTATAGGTGAGCAAAGAGGGGTCGTTGTTTTTTTCTTTTTAACTTAGATGCTATGACCTTGTGACCTAGATTGACCACTGTTGCACACAGGATACTGGCATTGACTTGGTTTGTGCAGTATGGTATATTCTCAGATCCTATGTTCTTATGCACCACTTAAGTGACTGCCTGGTCCACCCTGTGCACCAGCACCCCCCCATTGCATGACCCACATGCCACCTCCTTTGCTCCACGTGTCACCTCCTTTGCCCCCTTTCATACTTGTGCACTATGCTGTTGCTGCTAATGGAGCACTACTATCACTCTTGGGCTCACCTGTCTGTGCATCACATTGCAGATGTTTAAATAGGCTCTCTCTCCTCAAAATACACCCTTTCCGTGAGGTTTTGAAATGCGTTAGGGTTCCTGGCGTTAAGGCGTCTTTCGTCAGGTTGCGCAATCAGCGTTGAGGGAGCACGCCTTGTTCATGCCCACTCCCCGCCCATTGACCCCCACTCTCCTCCCTGTGCACACCTTATCTCCACCCACAGGGAACTTTATGCTGCTGGTACTGTTAGCGTGTGCTAAAACAGCGTTTTGGATGTGCTAAGGGTGCAGGTGTGCTGATAGTGCGTGCTAACGGCATGCTTGCTCCTGTGGTTTAGTAAACATACCCCTTAATGTGAACAAATGCATGGGTGGGGCTGCGGGAAATAAGCATTTGTTCTCCAGTGGCCGGCATTGCAGCTCTTCAATGGAGCCACAGTGCCATGGCTCCATAGAAGAGCCTTGACTGAGTTATCCGAGGACAGTCCTGTGCATGCAGGTCAGACTGAATTGCAGTCCCAGTCTGCATGTGCAGGACTGTTCGTGATTCTGATCCCACAGGGCTAAACATGCCCCGTGGGATCAGAATTGCAATTCCCTCTTTACGTCCGGTTCAGAGGAGATCTATGTCCGGGACGGAATCGGACCCCTAGCATTTCTCCCCTCTGTCATCTCTTCTCCAAGCTAAAGAGCCCTAACATTTTAAGTCTTTTCTTATAGGAGTATCTTCTATCCCCTTTATCATTTTGGTCACCCTTCTCTGCATCTTTAGCAGTTCTGCTATATTTTTTAGATACAGTACAGAGACCAGAACTGCATGCAATACTCAAAGTGCAGTCACACTATGGAGCGATAAAGAGGCTTTATGATATCCTTTGTTTTATTTTCCATTCCTTTTCTTATAATTCCTAATATTCTATTAGCTTTCTTGAATGCTGCTGAACACTGAGCAGAAGATTTCAATGTATCATTCACCCGAGTAGTAGCTTTTCCTAATGTAGAACTTTGTGTCGTGCAGATATTGTTTGGGTTGTTCTTCCCTAAGGAGCATGTTTACTAGGACCCAAGCCAATAACGTGCATGTGGACTGCTTTACTAATGCTGGGGACCCGTACTAACTTCTAGGAGTGACTGCATCTGTCCCTCTGAAGTTAGAGTATGCCCAGGTCATGACACCATGCTAGCTGGCATGCGGGCACACGTCACCCATCAAGGTGGCGTTAAGTACACCTGAGCTAAGAGTTGCAAAGTGGTTAGCATAGGCCTCTAACGCTCACACTAGCTGCAATGCATCAAGGCTTGTATTCTACTCCAGTCCCTGCCCTGATGCATGCTATAAGGATAACAGAGGATTTTTGGTGCTTGGGCCCATGCTACTTTTTAGCACCACACCCAAACCGTATGCTAAACCGCATACTAAACCGCATGCTACTGGGTAGTGCAATTTAGTAAACATGCCACAAAGTGAATGACCTCCAGTCCCCACTGGCCCACCTGCGCCCCAGCATTTAAATAAAATCATGTCCAGGGAACTTATTTCACCTTAGGGGTGGAATAACTTCCCTGTACATGTCGCCAGCCCCGGACGTACAGGGCCAACATTAGAATCGGCCCTGCATATCCAGGGCTGGCGACCACCCAGAATCCGCCCAGACTCCACCACCGAGCCGCCCCTTCCCCGCTCCCTCCTTGACCCCATCTAACATCCCCGCACAACCGACGGGAAACTTAGTCACGGCTGAGTGAAATCACGAATAGCGGGGATGGACGCCCCATTGGACCATCCATCCCCACTATTCGTGGCACAGAATAACCCCCTAGGTGTATAAAATAATAAGCAGAGTAGGATGAGTAGACATAAAACAGTTGTTTACTCCTTCAAAAAGTATAAAGACTAACAGACATTGCTTTGAAGATACAAAGTAGTGAATTTAAGACAAACTGGAGAAAATTATTTTTTCATTCAATGTGTATTTAAATATAGACACATAGAAATAGAGAAATATGACAGCGGATAAAGTCCATACAGACTATCCACGCTGCCCTTACATAATAACTACTAAGCTTTATTGTTCCTTTTATCCCCTTAAATATCCTCTGTGTTTGTTTCATGCCTTGAATTCAGATACAGTCCTCGTCTCTACCCTTTCCACTGGGAGGCTATTCCAAGCATCTACCACTTTTTCCATAAATAACTATTTCCTCAAATTACCGTTGTGTCTGTCCCCCTTCACTTTCTGCAGATCATGCACATACCTTCCTCAAATGATTATTGCATTTGACATAGCTCCTTGTAATTATTATTTCATGTAAATAGTTCAACCCTGTTAGCCAAGTTGATAATCCTGTTCCATGTAAAACCAAGCAGACTGTTGTCTTGGTCGTTCTGTTATATTGTAAACTGCGCTGATATCGAATAGTGCGGTATATAAGCAACTGTAATAAATAAATAAATGTCCTCTCATTGTAGAGCTGTTTTTCAATTGAATGAGACTCTTCTCCTGGGCATTTGTGCAATGGAGATATTTAAATGCCTCTATCATATCTTGTCTCTCCTGTATTTTCTAACAAAATATACATATTGAGATCATTAAGTCTCTCCCAATATACTTTATGATGAAGACCACTGATCATTTGGTAGCCGCCCTCTGCACCGATGCCATTCTGTTTATATCCTTTTGAAGGTGTGGTCTCCAGAATTGCACATAGTACTCCAAATGAGGTTTCACCAAAGACTTATACTGAGGCACTACCACCTCCTTTCTTCTACTGGCCAATCCTCTCCCTATGCACTCAAGCATCCTAACGACATAAGAAATGCCATATTGGGTCAGACCAAGGTCCATCAAGCACAGTATCCTGTTTCCAACAGTGATCAATCCAGGTCACAAGTACCTGGGAGGTTCTCAAAAAAGGTACACAGACTCCACAATGCTTGTTCTGTGGTAAACAGTGGATTTCGTGGATCCTCTTTAATAATGCTTTATGGACCCTTCCTCCAGGAACTTGTCCAAACCTTTTTTAAACCCAGCTATGCTAACAGCTTTTATTCCATCCTCTGGTAATGAATTCCAGAGTTTTATTATGCGTTAAGTGAAAAAATATTTTATCTTATTACTCGTGAATAGCTTACACTGTAGATACTGTACATTGCATGACCCTAGTCTTTCTACTTTTTGATCCTTTTGGCTTTTTCTGTTGCCTTTTCTACCTGTTTAGCCACCTTAAGATAATCAAAAATAATCAATCCTAGGTCCTGCTCTTTTTTTGTGGACAAAAGTATTTCACTGTACTGCTCCCTTGGATTTTTGCAGCCCAAATGTATGATTCTGCATTTTTGAGTATTAAATATCAGCTGTCAAATTCCTGACCATTCTTAAAATTTCACTACATCCCTCCTCATGTTATCTATGCCTTATTGGGTTTCTACCCTATTGCAGATTTTGGTATTATCTGTAAAGAGGCAAACCATACCTGACAGCCCTTCCGTAATATCACTTACAAAAATGTTAAAAAGAATCGGACCACTGATAATGTCCTTCTTCTCAGAGTGAACTCCATTTACCTGTACACTTTGTTGCCTCCCACTCAACCAGTTTCTAAACCAGTCTGGGATGAATTGCCAGTGGATGTAGTAAAAGCTTTTAGTGTAGATGGGTTTGAAAAAGATTTGGACAAGTTCTTGGAGGAAAAGTCCATAAACCATTATTAAAGTGGACTGGGGGAAATTCACTGCTTATCCCTGGAAAAAAACAGCATGGACTATGTGTACTTTTAAGGATTCTGCCAAGTAATTGTGAGCTTGATGGACCATTGGACTGACCCAGTATGGAAAATCTAATGTTCTTATTTTCTTAACTTGATTAGGGAAGAAAGCTACACATATCTTTAGAATACTTCATAGATGTGTGAAGTTTCTCCTCTCTAACCTCATTTGCAGAAAAAGGAGTAAAGCACACAGCAGGACTGGCCCAAGGGTTTCTGCCACAGTAGGCAGAAGCTGCTCCCAGGCCGCCTCCCTCCTGCTGTCGCTGCTGACCCTTGAATCCATCCACTTCTTGTGGGGGATGGGGTGGCAGCGGAAGTAGCGCAACATTTCTGAAAGCAGCGGCTTTGTGTCGTTGCTTGGTGCCCATGGCAGTCCATGTACTCCGGCACACTTGGACTGCTGCTCCTGCCCCTCTCCTACAGGAAGTTGCATTGGAAGTGGGTAGGAGTGGCAGGTCATAGTTTTCATGCTGAAGTCATGACCTGTCATGGCTACCGAAGTGGTGGCACAAAGCCGCTGCTTTAAAAAATCCTGGTATGCCGACCGCCTGGTCCACCTTGCGCAAGGATTGGCGCTGGCACATGGGCATTTTGGTACCCATGTCTGTATTCATGGCTTTTCTCAGGGAAGCTGCTTGGATAATATTAAATTCAAAATTCACTTGGCACATTGAGAAATACCCATGTACCTATCCACTAGGCAGCTTACAGAAAATTTCCACCACTTTGCCTCATAATTTCTGTTTCATTCATTATCCTTGGGCACTCTATTTAGAAGTACCGTATTAAACATAATGCAATTTATGCATTAGCTAGCACCTACCAGTCAGCGCACTCAGATTCCAATCTGTGGAAAAAAAAGACCTTCTTGATAAATACTTATGCAAAAATAATGAGTTAATTACAGCAAAGCTTAAGTAGTGTAGGGGAACAGTGACCCTAAATGCTGTACACATTTCTATAAACTTCTTTATCACTGGTAATGTGTATTTTAACAGGCATTTTGCTGTGTTACTGCCTTTGGGATATTTGAATGAATTTAAGTATCATTTAGGAATAATCACCAGGAAATAACATCATTAGTATTCATATTTGTCTATCATTAGTATCTGTAAAAGACATTATTTCAAGATAAATTTCATTTCTGTCTGGTATAATGGTCTTTTGCCAAATATAAGTGACCTCGGGCATAAAATAGTTATGTATTTTATTTTGATTTTCTTTCAAAGTTCACTTGTAACAATTTTTTTTCTAAATCAGAAGTTCTCAGCCAAAGCCTCAGGATCCACCTGGCCAGTTAGGTTTTCAGGATGAGCACAATGACTATGCATGACAGAAATTTGCATACAATGGAGGCAGGTCATGCAGATCTCTCTTATGCATATTCATTGTGGTTATTCTGAAAATCTGACTGGCTAGCTGTGTCCTAAGGACTGGATTGAAAACCCCTGTTCTAAAAACATAGAAATTTGATGGCAGAAAAAGACCATATGGACACTGGCATGAAGAGCAAGAGCTGTGGCTGTGACCTGAAATGGGCAGCAGCAGTCCCTATGTCCTGTCAGCCGGAAGAGCAGGGCTGGGGCTTGAAAAGTCTGGTGGGAACTCCTGGGTATTGCTAGCCACAAGAGTGGGGCTGCATCCTGAAGAGGGTGGTCCTGAAAAAGAGGCAGGTGAGGATATGGAGACTATGAGGAGGGACGAGGTTAGAAGGAAGAAAAGAGAAGGACATAAGGGAAGGGACTGTGAAGAAGATGGGAGAAGAGAGATGGAGCATAAGGGAAGGGGAAGGGTTAGAGAAGAAGAGAAGAGACGTTGAGTGCATTCAGGGAAAGGGAAGGGAAAGGAAGGGAAGGGGGAAATGAAAGGCATTATGCATCATTAGATGTGGGAAGTACAAGGTGTGATCAAAAAGTATCAAGACTTGTTGTGTAGCTATATAACAATACGTCATACATGATGCTATTAAGCATGCAGTAACCTACTTATGTGTTCTGCATATACAGAGTGTAGCGTGGCTGCAGCACATATGTACTTTTTTTTAATCACTTGATATTTGGTATCATGTAAAAGCAGCTCATCAGATTTATGATGAGTGAAAAAATTGAACAACTAATTTGCATTAAATTCTGCCAGAAACTCGGAGATTTGTGCAAAGAGACTTATGACAAGTTGCAGCAAGTGTATGGCAATGAATGCATGAGTCTTGCTTGAGTTTATGACTGATATAAATTTTTCCAAGAGGGCCGCCAAAGTGTTAACAGTGATGAACATTGTGAAAGGCCATCCATGAGCAGGAACGAAGACAAAGTTGAAACAGTGTGTGTTGCAATACACGCAAGTCATCGATTGACTATCAGGGAGCTTGCTGAGGACATAGACCTCAGTTTCAGGTTGATACAGCTCATTCTTACTGTCAATTTGTGGATGACACATGTGCCTGCAAAATTCATGTCAAAACTCGTCCCCTGACCAAAAAGAAGATGGACTGTCTGCAGCCAGAAAATTGTTGGAATGCATTGAAAATGACTCAGAGTTCATCAAAAAAGATTATTACTGGTAATGAATCATGGGTTTATGATTACTGTATGACAGGAAACTAAGGCTTGGTCCTCACAATGGAAGACTCCAGACTCTCCCAAACCCAAGAAAACCTCTCAAATGAGGAGCAATGCCAAGGCCATGCTCAGAATTTTCTTTGATTACCATGGTATTCTTCATCATGAGAATGCTCCAAAAGGCGAAACCACCAATAAGAAGTACTATATCCAAGTTCTTACTCGTTTGAGAGATGCAGTTCATCATAAGAGGCTAGAGTTGCACAGGAATGATGAATTGTTGCTTCATCACAATAATGCCCAAGTTCCCACATCACATTTTGTCCAGCAGTTCTTGGCCAAACACCAAATTGAGCAAGTCCGTCAGCCTCCATACTCACCTGACCTTGCACCCTGTGACTTTTTCTTGTTTCCAGAACTGGAATTATCACTGAAAGGAAGGAGAATTGACAACTTAGAGACTATTAAGCAAAATTTGACACAACAGCTTCACAGCATTTCAAAATTGTTTTCAGTAGTGGCAGGAACGTGTTTTATTGGAAGGGGACTACTTTGAAGGAGACTGAGCTCAATAATTGTCAGTGTTATACTGTACTTCTTGTGTTATTGTACAAGTCTTGATACTTTTTTGATTGCACCATGTATTGAAATAATCCCTGAGCCCAGAACATTTAAAGTGCCATTGAACAATGTGAGTAAAGTGTCTGGAGCAGTGGCTGGCTAGTCTTCTTGAGTTTCTTGCAAGGGTTCACTGCACATCCTGATGGTAATGCTTACCCTTTGAGAAGGATGACAAAGGCTCCCTGGAAATAGGAAGTTAGATCTGGAGAAGATCTGGAAGAGTGTGAATAGAAATGAGACCACTTTACATGACTATTCTTTCCATAATGGCATTCACAAAATAGACTATGGCTAAGTTGAGGGTACATGAGGGGCCATGGAACAAGAGTTGGAATTGCTTGGTCTAGAGGTCTCCAGATTGCAAGCCAAGAGGGCAGCATTTAATAAGGATAATCTCAGTTTACATTTGAAGTTTGTATTTGTATTTGGTTCACACCTTTCCAGTACTAGATCAAGGTGAGTTACAATCAGTTGGAAGTGCAGGAAAATGCAAAGAAGAGTAGAAAAAGGAGATTTTTCAAATTTTTTAAAACTAGGTTGTTGGCCCCTAAAGAGTTATAAATGATGTATTTGAGAGACACTAAAAATCAGTGAACCAGAAGATATTGGACTCTCAAAAATCTACTATTTGCCATCAAGGAGAGCATTGGAGAATGTGGAGGAAGGAGGACTGAGCCCTTTAGCATCTAAGGATACTTTGGATCTCTCTGATTTCCTGGAGTCCTCCTTCGATAATATAACATCAAGAACAATGCTTGTGGTTGTTTTGAGTTCAAACTGGACAACTCTGCTCCTTTTGTGGCCAGTGGGTTACCTTGTTTCCTGATGTGGATAAGGCCACTCAGCTTAGGAGGAAAGCCTTTTTTTTCACAGTTGAAGCCATGAGTAACTTCTGCAGGGGGTTCTTTTTTTCCTTAGCTTCACCTGTAAGTGTATTGTCACCTATCAAAGGAATAGGTATGCCTTTCTAGAATCCCTGCATTTAGAATATTTTATGCTTGACAATAGTTCTACTTGATTAAGTTTCCTATATTGTTTAGTTTACTAAAGTGGAATTGGGGATTTGAAAATATTTATGTATGGCAAAGAACTACAGAGATTATAGATATTTCTTTGTTCTATTTCATTTCTATTTGTTTCCCTTTCCCTTAAGTGGACTATACATCAACACCTAGGTATTGTTTACTTTCTCATTGTTTTCTTTTTGTTGTAACACTATTCCCTTTTACATTTTCTTGATTCATTGTCCGTATCTGTATTGTGAACATTTTAAATAAAAAGAAATTGGGAAGCTCATGTAAATTCTACCAGAAGGAGAGGTCATTATGGCATCTAGTGATAAGATGTTGCTAAGAGAGCTCTCAAGTTACTGTCAGTTTCCTGCTTACCATGCTATCTCCCAGAAATTCAAATGTAAGTTTACTGGAACAGAGAAGAAGTGATCCCAGAAGCAAAGTTGCTAACAGGCTTTCGTTGGTGTGTATACAACGTTTGAAAGTTCAGGTCTCTGTGCATAAATTAATTCTGAAAAAGTATATGCCAAATAGCAGATGAAAAATAAATATGATAGGCAAAAAATAATAATATTCATAAAAATAATAATATAAGCGCATAGTCTAGCTTCATCATTCTTCAGTTGCAGGGCTTGCTGTGGTGATACCCTGGAGATCATTGGAGGGAAAGTCCGCTGTCAGCAACAGCAGAAAGCTGACCAGCTGGAGCTGGAAACTTGGGGGTGATTTTTAAAGGGTGTGTATTTTTTTAGGTGTGAGATATGCACCTGAGGATTATTTTCACTATTATCATGAATATATGACCATATATGTTCTTTAATGACCTTCTATAAAATGCCAACCAGATCAAAAGGACTCGTATTGAATGATGGCACTTACATGGGCAGATTTTGTGTGGACCGTGGGCAAAGCATACAAGTATACTATAATTTATGCATATTATTTTAAAAACTAGGCATGGGTATTTACACCGGCACTAGATCTGGTGTAAATGTTTACACCTTAACTTAAAGCATGATGTCTATCAATTATTCTAGCATTTTATAAAGGAAAGTAGGCACCTATTTGTTTTCATAGAATAGGTTTAACATAGGTCCCTGAAAGAGTGTATGGTTTCTTTGGAACTGACAATTTCCTCTTTAGAAGCTTTAACCCTGGACATTCATCCTACTCTCAGAATTCCATTAATGTATTACACAGGGAAAGGAATGAGAATGTGCAACAAGCAACAACTCAGTTCCAGTGGGTATGGTTGGGTCTTACAAACAGGAAAACATGGAAAATCATTAAAATCGCTTAACTTAAGGATGTTGAGCTTTCCAAAAGTAGATCTTTCTTCTCTTTTGGAACTTTTTCAGAAGCATTTGAGTGAAATTTGAGGATTCTTTTCTCCCTTCACTTAGGAAGGAGGGGAGAGGTAATGCATCGACTGAAGGTTGGTGGGGCAAGTGGTATCTCATTGGAAAGTCAAAATGTTTCAGGTCGGGAGCGTTCACCTTGGACGGCGTAGGGGGTATATCATGGAGATGAACAGGGTAACAGATGTACTGTACATCTTTTCAGAATACGGTGAGCGTGGGGACGTACAAAGCCATTATCAGGATATACTCGTCTTTGTACAACATTGCAATGTTTCTATTTGGATGTGCCCACTGCCTGGACGTGCACGCTTTTAGAATTTGCCTCAAGATCTGTGTCATGAAACACAGATTAGAAGGAAAAATATTCCTCGATGAGCGCTTGGAAACTTTGCCATTGGGGCAGCTGTCATAATACAATTGTGAGGTATGAAGGGGTTAAATCTGCTTTTTTCAGCCTTCTCAGTTGAGCCTTTTTGTGAATAATAAGTGTATGTTGGCATACAGGGCTCTGAAATTGTCCGCTTGCAATGAACACATGATTGTTCCATGGCTTAGGGTTTCATGAATAGAAAAGGGTACATTTCTTTGTTTTTCAGTTTGCATTTTCTATTTTTGCATTTATTCCTCACTCCAGGCTTTTGCCTTGGTCTCCTTTACATTTTGGACTTAAGAAAGTAACGACTTAGTTCTTTTATGTTGATGTTTGAAAATGTGCCACTTTTCACTGTTTATTTGTACATGAAATAATCTTAAAATGCTAATTAATAAAAAAGCAATTCAGCTGTACTGAAGTAGACTTAATTACAACTCAGAAATTTAAAATAGTTCCTCCCCTCCTATCTTCCAGGTTCAGTGGTGACTCCAATTAAGTATAAAACAGTCAGAGAGTTGGTTAGTTCTAAAGACTTGAGGTCTTGATTTTCCTTGCTAGTGACTTATATGACTTTAAAAAATGTCCAGCAGATACTCACCGTATTAATTATATACAAATCATATCTCATGTTTAGAAAAAACTGTCAAGTAGTCCTGGGCATTTTGATTTTTAGACTGGATCCATTCTGTTATGTACAATATGAGGGTAATTTTGTAACAACCCTCCTAATTTATGCAGTAAACATACTTAGTTACATCAGTTTTCAAAGTGACACTAGGGGCATATTTTCCTTTGAAAATTATCCAGTTTAAATACCAGTTATTTAGTAAGCATAAACATTTCTCAAATTTATGGGTGTATTTCTTAACATACAAAAGTGTGCAAGTAATTCCAAACTCTATCCGAGCTCTGCTGGTGGGAGCACTTCTGCTTACTGCAGGTAAAAGTATGCATTAGCTGCACACTATTAACCTGCATAAAATTGTATAACAAGCCATTTTCATGCATAAATCACTCTTTTATGTATACAATACATTTACTCACACAATGATTAGCTTCATGATAATATGCACAAGCTTCATGGTTGCTTATCTGATGCATAATTTCTGTGCCATCATCACCAACACATGAATTAGAGTGCAGGAAGAATATTGAGTATCTTCAGGGCATAATGTTAAGAGCAAATTAAGGCCAAAAAGATAGAAATGCTTGACAGGTGGAAACAGAGAAAATGAATGAAGATAGACCATGTGGTCTAATCCAGTCTGCCCATCCATGAGAGTTCTACAATCCCTTTCTCTCTCTCAGAGATCAACTATGCTCGTTCCATGCTTTCTTGAATTCAGATGAATTTCTTATCTCCACCACCTCCACTGGGAGGCTATTCCATGCATCCACCAACCCTTTCCATAAAAGAATATTTGCTCAGATTACTCCTGAGTCTATCTCCTGTCATCTTCATCCTATAACCTCACATTTCAAAGCTTTGTTTCAACTGGAAGAGGGACACCTCTTGTGCATTTATACCATGGAAGTATTTAAATGCCTCTATCATGTCAACCCTCTCCTCCAAAGTATACATATTAAGATCTTTAAGTTTCTCCCCAAACACCTTATGATGAAGACCACTGACCATTTTAGTAACTTCCCTCTGGACCAATCCTATCTTATTTATATTCTTTTGAAGGTTCAATCTCTAGAATTGTACACAGTACTCCTTTTCCTACTAGCTGTTCCTCTCCCTATGCATCCAAGCATCCTTCTGGCTATTGCTCTCACCTTTTCTATCTGTTTTGTCACTTTAAGATCATCCAATATGATCACCCATAGGTCCCACTCTTCTTTTGTGCATTGAAGTACTTCACCCCCTATACTGTACCACTCCCTTGAATTTTTTACCTGTTCAAATGCATGATCTTGCATTTTTTAGCATTAAATCTTAGTTGCCAAATTCTTAACCATTCTTCAGGCTTCTCATGTTATCCACATCTTCTAGTGTGTCTACTCTGTTGTAGATTTGGGAGCATTAGAAAGAGGCATAGCTTTCTTGACAGACCTTCTGCAATATGACTTTCAAAAATGTCATAAACAACAGGGCCAAAGACCAATCCCTGTGGCATTCCACTGGCAACTTTTCTGTCTTCAGAATGTACCTTCTGGTGCCTCCTACTCAACCAGTTTTTTACCCAGTCAGTCACATTAGGGTCCATCACAATGGCACTCAGTCTATTTATAAGTCATTGAAATCTAAGTAGAACATAGAAACATAAAAACATGATGGCAGAAAAAGACCATATGGCCAATCCAGTCTGCCCTTCCACATCAACTACTATGTTGTTGTTAAGTGCCGTCGAGTCAGTGTTGACTTATGGTGACCCTCTGGATAGTTGTACTAACCTGTGTTTGGTCTTCAGTCAGGCAGCTCATTGTTGATAGACTGGCACCTATAGCTGCTGTTATTGAATCAATCCATCTCATTGCTGGCCTTCCTCTTTTGCGTTGACCTTCTACCTTGCCAAGCATGATGTCTTTCTCTAATAATCTCTCTCTTCACATATGTGCAAAGAATGAAAGTCAAAGTCTTGTCATTTGAGCTTCTAAAGAAAGTTTAGGTTTGATCTCCTCTAGTACTGATTGGTTTGTTCTTAGGGCAGTCCATGGAATACATAGTATTTTTCGCCAGCACCATAATTCAAAGGCATCAACTTTCTTCCTGTCTATCTTTTCCACTGTCAAACTTTTGCATCCATATGACGTTTGTGATGCAGCAGACCAGCAGGGCATAGAAGAAAATGTTTTAAACTTGAAAAAAGATGTGTACAAGCTGCAGTATTTGCAGGAGCCTGGTAGGTGGAGCAAGAGAGACCTCTGGAAGACTGAGGATCCATGCCCTACAGGGTGTAACCTAAAACCAGCCAGCCTCCAATCCAGGAAGACAGGAACTCCTTTTAAAGGAAGTCAGGAAGACTGGAGGGAAGGCAAGGACAGGAGCAGAGGCAAGGACAGGAACAAGGAGTACAGGAGGAGCAGGAGGAGAAGTAGGAGCAGTGAGAGCTCTGGAAGAAGTGCTGTGCCGAGCAGAAGTGACTGGACAGGCAGAAGTAGCCTTAAAGCCAGAAGCAGCAGAGAAGGCCGCAGAGAAGCTGCAGAACCTTCAGAAGCCGCAGGAGCTGCAGAAGCTACAGACACTGCTGGAGTGCAGGAAAGAGGTACAAGCCAAAGGAACCTGAATGGGCAGAGACTACAGAAGGGTCCAAGAGATTCAGGTACGCAAAAGCTGCATTGTGATTGCTGTGGGCAGAACCCAAGCCATATTGCTGGAGCCAGGCAGAATCTCCCTAGGAGTAGGCCACAAGCCTCGTCCTCAAGAAAGAAGCAAGACTTGCAAGGTAAACCATATTGTATTGGAAACAGCCTATGGAAAGGGCAAGAGACAGAAGCTCCCTGTACATGTCCCACTGCTCAAAAGAAAAGATATGAAAAGTTTTTATTGGATAAGAAACTTTTAAGTAAGCCAGGTTTGCAGGAAGTGCATATAAACCCTGGAAAGAAAGAAAGATGTTCCCACTGTAAAAATGCTCATGGCCGACGCCCCACGCTAAACTCCAAACACTGGGAGGTCATACAGCATTTGGGTGAGAAACCTAACTATAGCTTGCCGGGAACTGTTGACTTTGTCTCAGATACTTTGCTGGAGGAACCGATGCAAGTGGAAGAGGTAGAATTCCTGTCAGAGGAAGAAATGGATTGCAGCTATTGCACCACGGGAAGCGTAGAATGCTTGTGTAACCAGTGAGCACTAAAACCGGTGTAAATAGAAAGGCTTGTTTTGTAACCCTGCTGTGAAAAGAACAGTTTTTGTTTTGAATTTGAGTTGTGATTTTTATAACCTGATGTAAGGAGATTTCTGTTGGTGTTTGAAGCCGATCCTTTGAACCTTTGTGCAAACCAGGGGAAATAAAGCCTTATTTTTCCCTACACTCGATGACCTTTTGTTCTCTGGGTATTTTTGGTAATACAGGACGCTACCGAGGCTAGGCAACGTTGGGCCCTAGAAAGAAAAACATACCAAACCCAACTTTACTTTTATTTATGTCCGACCTGCCTTGACCACCATTAACCACCAGGGTGGCGTTGTGACATAAAAATGGTGTAGTTTTTGGATGCTGGATCAGAGCCTACAAACTACCAGAAAAAGAAAAATAAAAATCCTGAATTTAAAAGGAAAAACTCAGATGGTTGTGCTGAAAAACCTGGAGTAAAAACAAGACCCGGAGCGGATCACTTGAAAAACCCGGAGTGGAAGAAGGAAGACCCGGAGTGGAACAGGTGGAATCCGGAGCGGCTTTGAAAATCCTGGAAGCAGAAAATCCTGTTGCCGGTTTTCGGAGTGGGGAGCTGCGGAGTGCAACAGCATCGGATGTTCCTGAGCTGAATTCAACACTTAGCTCAGGTAAAAAGTAATTAAGCCGGGGCAGTGTTGGATGTTAAGGGAAGTTTGAAAAAAAACAAAAAAAAACTAGTGTTGTGAGAGCCACACTTGGTTTTCGTTTTTCTTCTGTTTGTCTCTCTATACAGGTTCACCATGGAGCCAAAGGAGCTCTGTGCATGGATGTCGCATCAGTTCGACAAGCAAGCCGAATTCGCCCAGGCGAACCAAGCACAAGCTCTGCGGGCCATGCAGGAACAGCAACTGCCGGTATTGCAAACTATGGAAAACTGGTTAGCATTACAACGGGAGGCGATGGCAAAGGTGAGCGCTGAAAAGCTGCAGGCTGCCGGACCAACTAACCCAGCGAGCGGACAATGGACATGCCACGATCTGATCATGGGGAAGCTAAGTCCCAATGATAACATTGATGACTTTTTAGATTCGTTCACTAGGATTGCAGGTTCAGCATACTGGCCGCCTGAACAGTGGGCCATTCGACTCGCAGCGTCCCTTACAGGGGAGGCCCTTGCTGCATACAGGTCGATGCCCCCAGTCCTAGCTAACAGCTATGAGGAAGTAGTCAACGCCATAAGGGATAGGTTAGGCCTTACACCATTTTCCTACAATAAAATGTTTAGAGCCACCAACCTTAGAGCCGATGAAACCCCAAAAGCCTTAGGCCATAGAATACGGGGTCTGGCGAATAAATGGCTACAGCCAGAAAAGAAAAACGTAGACACACTAATGGACGCGATAGTACTTGAGCAGTACATGTCTGCAGTACCAAATAGGGTACAGAATTTCTTGATTTTGCAAAATTGCTGTACAACGACAGATGCAATAGCTCTCACGGAGCGCTATTTAGAGGCCGAGAGAGTCACCCAACCCAGGGTAGGGACTCCCAGACTGACACGGGGTATGGAGGCCCAAAGAGTGGAAAACCCCTCTTGGTCCCCATATGGTGTTGTGAAAAGTAATAAGCCTCTAGCAAAAGAGAATGTGAAGAAATGCTTTGCATGTGGGAAAAAGGGTCATCTGAAAAGTGACTGTTACTCACGTACTGCTCTGGTAGGGGAAGCCCCGAGAACAGTACGGGAGGGTTTCATATTAAATGTACAGATTCATGGGGTAGATGTAAAAGCACTCCTGGACTCAGGAGCTGACCAAACCATGATTTCGAAGAGGTTATGGTCTGTGATCAGAGATCAGGGATGGTCAGTTCCAGAGTGTCCAGAGGGTAATGTCAAGATAAAGTGTGTCCATGGAGCGGCTACCCACTACCCTGTCTGTAAGCTGTGGGTGAAGGGATTGGGCATTGAAAAGGAGATGTTAGTGGCAGTCGTGCCTAGGTTACCACAAGAATTGGTATTAGGCCGCGACTGGCCACAATTTAGGAAGAGTATGAAAGAGGGTTTAGCCTCTAGGACAGTACCAACTTCCACTTGCATTCGGCATGAGCCTGTTGAGAGTCCCAAGCCACAGCCAAATAACCCTAAGAAGGGTACCGATCCTAGGGAAGCCCTAGTTTCTACGCGGTCTCAGGGCCAAGATGCTGAAAAGCCCTCGTGTTCAGGAGAAACTTCCTTAGGAGACCTTCCTTCACATGAGGAACTAATAGGTGATCCCCCGAGGAGGGACCGAAAATCCAAAGCCGAGCGGAGGAGAAAAAGGACGTGCCGTTCTCAGGGCAGAGCGGAGTTGGAAGCGGGAAGAGGGATGCCATGGGTGCCTGCGGACCTGATGGAGAGGTTCCCCTCCTTTAAGATGGAGCAGAGAGCAGACCTGGCACTAGCCCGTGCATTTGAGCATGCGCAGGAAAGGATTCTTTCCCCAGATTCCTCACGGAAGAAGACATACTTTATCGGGAGACTAAGGACCCTCGTACCGGAAATATTAGGAAACAGTTGGTGGTCCCGAACACCTTTAAATCCCTGGTTTTGCGACTGGCTCACGACCATCCAGTAGGGGGCCATAAGGGAGCACAGGGCACCCTTGAACAGATTTTAGCCCGATTTTACTGGCCAGGAGTCTTCTGGGAAACATCTCGCTTTTGCGAATCTTGCGCATCATGTCAAAGAGTCATGCCTCATCGACCGACTGAAGTACCGCTGGTTCCGATGCCCATAATCTCGGAGCCGGTAAGGAGACTTGCCATGGACATAGTTGGACCCCTCATCAAAACACCCAGAGGATTCCAGTATATCCTGGTGATTATCGACCAAGCTACCCGCTTCCCCTGGGCGGTGCCCCTGAGAAACATTTCGGCAAAGTCCATTGCCCTAGAATTAGTCAAGTTATTCTGCGAGATAGGGTTCCCGCAGGAGGTCTTGACAGATAGAGGGACTAACTTCTTATCAAAGTACCTCGCAGGAGGTCTTGACAGATAGAGGGACTAACTTCTTATCAAAGTACCTCGCACAAGTTTGGGACGCTTTTGGCATCCATCATGTGAAGACAGCCGCCTACCACCCCCAATGCAATGGTCTGGTGGAACGACTAAACCAGAGCATAAAGCAAATGCTTCGTCGAGCATTGGGTGGCCAAATGACGGAGTGGACACCATGTTGCCATTTATCCTGTATGCCTGTCGGGAAAGAAAACAGACTTCCGTGGGTACCTCGCCGAACGAACTTATGTATGGACGACCGCCCCGAGGTATATTGGACGTCCTAAGAGAACAATGGATTGAGCCCGTTGAGATGGAGATAGGCGTACCTTTATTCCTAAAGAACTTAAGAACCCGCCTGAAAAGAACCTCCCGATTCGCAGGCGAAAGTCTACAGGAGAGTCAACAAAAACAAAAAAGATACTATGATAGGCATGCAAACCCCGGCAATTAAAGGTCGGAGGAAAGGTGATGGTCTTGATATCGGGCGCCACTCCTAAGTTTGAAGCCCGGTGGAAGGGGCCTCATACAGTGGTTAAGCCTATAGGATCAACCTCCTACTTGATCCAGGATGACAAAGGACATACACAAGTATATCATGCCAATATTCTTCGGCCCTGGCATGAGCGGTCAGTTTTGCTGGCTTCGGCGGAGAACATATACCACCCTGAACCGATACCGGTGGGCAACCGACGAGGGAAGTACGGGACCAGTCAGCTGCAGAAGAGCGCGGTATCGTGTATTACGTGCTGTGTAAAAGAAACTTCACCAGCCCGTAATATTTTAAGAAGGGGGATGTGTGATGCAGCAGACCAGCAGGGCATAGAAGAAAATGTTTTAAACTTGAAAAAAGACGTGTACAAGCTGCAGTATTCGCAGGAGCCTGGTAGGGGGAGCAAGAGAGACCTCTGGAAGACTGAGGATCCACGCCCTACAGGGTGTAATCTAAAACCAGCCAGCCTCCAATCCAGGAAGACAGGAACTCCTTTTAAAGGAAGTCAGGAAGACTGGAGGGAAGGCAAGGACAGGAGCAGAGGCAAGACAGGAACAAGGAGTACAGGAGGAGCAGGAGGAGAAGTAGGAGCAGTGAGAGCTCTGGAAGAAGTGCTGTGCCGAGCAGAAGTGACTGGACAGGCAGAAGTAGCCTTAAAGCCAGAAGCAGCAGAGAAGGCCGCAGAGAAGCTGCAGAACCTTCAGAAGCCGCAGGAGCTGCAGAAGCTACAGATACTGCTGGAGTGCAGGAAAGAGGTACAAGCCAAAGGAACCTGAATGGGCAGAGACTACAGAAGGGTCCAAGAGATTCAGGTACGCAAAAGCTGCATTGTGATTGCTGTGGGCAGAACCCAAGCCATATTGCTGGAGCCAGGCAGAATCTCCCTAGGAGTAGGCCACAAGCCTCGTCCTCAAGAAAGAAGCAAGACTTGCAAGGTAAACCATATTGTATTGGAAACAGCCTATGGAAAGGGCAAGAGACAGAAGCTCCCTGTACATGTCCCACTGCTCAAAAGAAAAGATATGAAAAGTTTTTATTGGATAAGAAACTTTTAAGTAAGCCAGGTTTGCAGGAAGTGCATATAAACCCTAGAATAAAGAAAGATGTTCCCACTGTAAAAATGCTCATGGCCGACGCCCCACGCTAAACTCCAAACACTGGGAGGTCATACAGTATTTGGGTGAGAAACCTAACTATAGCTTGCCGGGAACTGTTGACTTTGTCTCAGATACTTTGCTGGAGGAACCGATGCAAGTGGAAGAGGTAGAATTCCTGTCAGAGGAAGAAATGGATTGCAGCTATTGCACCACGGGAAGCGTAGAATGCTTGTGTAACCAGTGAGCACTAAAACCGGTGTAAATAGAAAGGCTTGTTTTGTAACCCTGCTGTGAAAAGAACAGTTTTTGTTTTGAATTTGAGTTGTGATTTTTATAACCTGATGTAAGGAGATTTCTGTTGGTGTTTGAAGCCTATCCTTTGAACCTTTGTGCAAACCAGGGAAATAAAGCCTTATTTTTCCCAACACTCGATGACCTTTTGTTCTCTGGGTATTTTTGGTAATACAGGACGCTACCGAGGCTAGGCAACCTTGGGCCCTAGAAAGAAAAACATACCAATCCCAACTTTACTTTTATTTATGTCCGACCTGCCTTGACCACCATTGACCACCAGGGCGGCGTTGTGACACGTTATTGAAAATACCACGGCTTGAACAAGTTGAATCTTTCTATGGAGAGAGACATCTCTGCTCTTGAGAATTTTATCTAGGTCATCATAGCTATTTTGTCAAGAGCAATGCATTGTCTGATTTCTTGACTGCTTCTTGCTTCTTTATTGATTGATCCAAGTTGGATCAACTATTATAAACACAGAAGGCCTCTAAAGGAAAAAGAAGGGACTATCAAATACTATAGACCCCTTTTTTTCCTTTAGAGATCTTCTGTGTTTGTCACATGCATTCTTGAATTCAGATACTGTCCTTGTCTCTACTACCTCCATGCATCTACCACTCTTTCCATAAAGAGATATTATGGCATATTACTCCTGAGTATATCCCGTCACCTTCATTTTATGTCCCCTCATTGTAGAGCTTTCTTTCAATTGAAAGAGACTCTCCTCCTATGCATTTATGCCATGTAGGTATTTAAACGTTTCTATCATATCTCCTTTCTCCCACCTTTCCTCGAAAGTATACATATTAAGATCTTTAGTTGTCCCCATATGCTTTACAATGAAGACCATTAACCATTTTAGTAGCCACCCTCTGCACTGACTCCATCATATTTATATCCTTTTGAAGGTGTGGACTCCAGAATTGCACACAATGCTCCAAATAAGGTTGCACCAGAGACTTATACAGAGGCACTCTCACCTCTTTTCTTCTGCTGGCCATTCCTCTCCCTATGCACCCAAGCATCTTTTTGACTATTGATGTCACCTTTTCGCCATGTTTAGCCACTTTAAGATCATCAGAAACAATCACTCCCAGGTCCTACTCTTCTTTCGTGGACAGAAGTACTTTGTCCCCTATTCTGTACCGCCCCCTTGGATTTTAGCAGCCCAAATGCATGACCCTTCATTTTTTAGCATTAAATATCAGCTGCAAAATTTTATGAGGGGGGTTGATGAATCTCTGGCTTTGTAACGAAACTGAAAGCTATGGACACACGTCTGTTCTTGAGGTCCGAATGATCTCCCTGCAATTTCATTTTAGTTGTTACCAAATAAAACAAAACTGCAAAGAGATCATTCAGATCTGTGGAACTGAAGTGTGCCTGTAGCTTTCTGTTTCGTTACAAGGCCAGAGAGTTATCAGCCCCCTCTCTCGTAGACCATTCTTCAAGCTTAGCTAGATCCCTCCTCATGTTGTACTCTTTCCTAGGTGTCTGCTCTATTTCAGATTTTGGTATCATCTGTAAAGAGACAAGCCTTCCCTGACAGCTCTTCCATAATATCATTAACAAAGATGTTAAAAAGAATTGGACCAAGGACAGATCTCTGGGGCACACCAATGGTAACATCCTTCTCTTCAGAGTGAACTCCATTTTCCTGTACATCTCCCACTCAACCAATTTCTAACCATGTCAGTCACTTTCAGGTCCATCCTTAGGGTGCTCAGTTTATTTATGTCACTTATATGGAACCATGTCAAAGGCTTTACTGAAATCCAAGTACACCACATCTAGGGTTTTTCTTCAGACCAATTCTCTGGTCACCCAAAGGAACCAATGTGATTTGTCTGACAAAACCTGCCTCTGGTAAACCCATGCTGCCTTGTATCCTACAATCCATTGGATTCCAGAAACCTCGCTATCCTCTGTTTTAGCAGCGTTTCCATTAATTTACTCCACACAGAGGTCAGATTACCCAGCATACTTTTGTGTAAAGGGACCATGTGACTTTCTCCAGTCCTCTGGGACCACTCCCCACTCTAAAGAAGCATTGAAAAGGTCAGACAGTGGAGCCGCTAGAATGTCCCCAAGTTCCTTCAATAGTCTTGGATGTATCCCATCTGGACACATCATTTTTTCTACTTCTAGTTTAGCTAGTTCCTCATAAACACAGACTTCTGAAAATCATTCAACATCCCCATCACTATTGTTCCTATTTATAGGTGTTTTCTGAGGTCCTGTTCCTGCCCCTTCATTTGTGAACAGAGAACAAAAATATTTGTTAAGCAATTTATCCTCATCAGCTTCTACATATTCCTCTCCTTCACCCTTGAGACTGACAATACCACTTTTTCACTTCCTCCTCTTGATAACATATCTGAGAAACATCTTGACTCTCCATTTTTTTGCAATGGGGGGACAAGATGTTTTTTGCATTGGCTATTTTTCTTATTTTTGTAACTTTGCTTTCCTGACTACTTTCCTAATGTCTTTAAGTTTTTCCAAATATTGATTCTTGTCTTCCTCTTTCTGTGATCTCTTGTATTTTATGAAAGTCATTCTCTTTTTCTAACCCTTTTCAGATACTTCTTTTGAGAACCATAGTGGCCTCCTTTTCCTTTTACATTTATTTACCTTTCTAACAAAAAGGTTTGTTGCCCTTAAAATACCCCCTTTCAGTTTTGTCCATTGCTTTTCTGCATCCCCCTGCTGTTTATTTATTTTATTTTATTATAATTTTTATACAGCTTTTCACAATATATCAAATATGGTTTACAATAAACAACCTTTGATGTGCACAGCAAGCAGTACATAATCAATTACATAGAACAGTTGAACTATATACATTAGAATTAGAACAGCACTTTGGCTTAAGCCAAACTAAAATGCATACTATTTACAATGTGATGTGCCCTTGGTTTGATCTTCCTGAATCAAGTGTTGTTATTGGACTATGTGCATGCTCAGCAGTTAGGTGGAGGTGATAGGAAGGAGTAGTTGAGAGGTTCATTTAAGTTAGAGAGATGGTGGAATCAGCATTATTGGATTCATGATGGTTTCCAAAATGTTGTATAAAGAGATAAATTTTCAATTTTTTACAGAATGTGGGGAGATCATTCATATCTCTTAGATCGTCTGTTCCCATCCCACTAACAAGTTCTTGAGGTATTGTCTCATCTTGGCAAAGTTAGTTTTCCTAAAGTCTGTCTGCTGGTAGATTCTCCCACTCTTCAACTGCAATTTGTTCCAACTCATGAATGTTTCCAGGATTCCTTTTACCACTGGTAGATTTCAGCTCTTTCCAAAGGGTGTCAATTGTATTGAGATCAGGACTCATTATTGGCCAGTTTAAAATAACGAATAACGAGCACCTCAACAATAATAGTAGTCAACTAGGCAAGCCCTCGCAACAGGCGTCCCCTACAATGTAAACACCAAACATTATCCTTTCTCAGTACACCTCATATGTATATAGTGTACCCTTTTTCCAAGTTGCATTTCCTGTTTAATGTAATGACCAGACATATTTAAGTTGTCGGATGTTTCTGTTCTATGTGAACCGCGCTGATTGCAAATAGCGCGGTATATAAGAAATATAAATAAATAAATAAAATAGACCATTTGTTCCTTTTTAACCATTCTTTTATACTTTTGGATAAATGTTCTGTATCATTGTCCTGCTGGAGGACCCATAACCTTCGACCCAGACCTAATTTTTTGACACTAGGTAGCACTTTCACTCAGTTCTCTGTCTTCATGATTCCTTTAAAACGTTTCAAGCTTCTAGTTCATGAGGCAGTAAAACAGCCCCATAACATGGAACCTCCACCATATTTAACTGTAGGAAGAGTGTTTTTTTTTCCTTGTAAGCTTCATTTCTTTGCTTGTAAATGTATCACTGATCTGCATTGCCAAAGATCTCAAGTTAGGTTTCATCTGTCCATAGAATATTTTCCCAGAAAGATTGTGGTTTCTCAAAGTGGGTGCCAATAATCATATCCTATAACTAACCTAACCGTGGTTCATCTCACCCAATACCTACAAATAATTAAGAGACAAACTAAATACTAACAATCTGCCCGACTATTTTACCTAAATATATTTTTTTTTGTCGGATCGTTTGCCCTGAGAGGGAACCATCCCTCTCTCGTAGCAAACCCTCCTTTTTTTCATTTTTAAAAGAGTGCACTCACCCTTTTGTCCACCGAGGTAGAATTACAGAATAATCCTCAGTTAATCGAGATACCAATTGAAACTGAATTTGATGTATATATTATTCTGGCAACTTAACTGAGAGTCCATGATTTCAGCCTTCAGTCACCCGATCTTCCATGTTGCTGATAATATGACCAGTTCATATGCTGGGTCTCCCAAACATTATTCATGTCTTCCTGAAAACAGATGACCGAGGCTGCTATCCTCAAAGTATCATGAAGCCTTATAGTTATTATCATTTAATATTTAAATTGCCTTGTTTCTCAAATCGATTCATTCTCCATAGTAGATCTTCAGAAGACGTTTAAAATCTAGCAGGATCAGAATCGCGAACAGTCCTGCACGTGCAGGCCAGGACTGCGATTCTGCCTGGCCTGTGTGTGCAGAATTGCACTTGGCTAACTCAGTCAAGGCTCTTCAATGGAGTCACAGTGCCATGGTGTCATCTTTATCTTTATTTTTATTATAAAAGTTTTTATACTGCCTAAACCAAAAAGGCATACAGCGGTGTACAATAAAACAAAGGCTACTGATAAAACAGAAAGGAACGCCAATTATTCATAAGAGAGACAGCAAAGAATAGAATAAGGAAGTTAGACAAAAGAGATCAGTCAACTGTGGGCAGGAAGGGAGGGAATATCAAAAGCAGTACAGAAGAGGTGAGTTTTGAGGGAAGCTTTGAAAGTACTAAAAGATGACTCCAGACGTAAAGCCATGGGGAGAGAGTTCCAAAGGCGGGGGCCAAGGAAGAAAAAGGCAGAAGAGCGCGTTGATTCAAGATGAGCCCTGGAAGGAGGTGGAAGAAAAAGACGGTTAGCGTGAATCGACCGAAGTGTTCTAGAGGGACAATGAAAGTGCACCAAGTCAGAGAGATAAAGAGGAACACCAGTGTACAAAGCCCTGTGAACAAAAATCAAAACCTTATATTGAATGCGGAAAGGGATAGGCAGCCAGTGTAAACGAATAAGAAGAGGAGTGATATGAGCTGAGCGAGAGGAGTTGGTCAGAAGACGAGCAGCAGTATGGTGGACCAGTTGAAGACAACGTAGCTGAGAAAGAGGAAGGCCGGCCAAAGAAGCGTTACAATAATCTAAATGAGAAACTACGAGAGAAAGAAGAAGTGTAGTCAGAGAGGAGAAAGAAAGGAAAGACCGGATAGCACGAAGTCGACGCAGTGTATAGAAGGAACACTGTACAATAGAGGAAATGTGCTCTTTGAAAGTTAAGGCTGAGTCCAGAGTAACACCAAGATATCGCATAGAAGAAACAAGAGGAATAGGCCCAGCAGACAGGGAGGGAGTGAGAGTGGGAAGAAGAGCACCAGCAGTGAACCAGATGGCAGAAGTCTTAGGTTGACATGCAAAATGTTCTCAGAGAACCAAGAAGAAACAGCGGAAAGACAGGCATTGAGGGGACCAATATCAGGGGAAAGAGGGCAAGTGTGGTAGAGAAGAATGATATCATCTGCGTAGTAATACACAGAGATACCGTGCTGTTGAATAAGTAAAGCAAGGGGGGCCAGAAAAATGTTAAACAGCAAAGGGGCCAATACAGAACCCTGAGGGACACCACAGGGCAGAGGTGAGGGAGAGGACGAAGTAGTACCTGACAGGACCGAGAAGGACCGATCAAAAAGAAAGGAGTGAAACCAACGAAGAACTGAACCAGAGAGACCAATAGAACGAAGCCTTAAGAGGAGAGTACGGTGATCAACAACATCGAAAGCGGCAGAAAGATCGAGTGAGACAGCCAAAGAGATAGAACCATGGTCATGAGCAACGTGCAACTTGTTAAGAAAAGAGATGAGAATAGTTTCAGTACTGTGCCCAGGACGAAAACCAGATTGACGGGGGTGAAGAACCAAAGAATACTCCAAGTGTGACGATAACTGAGAGAAAACCAACCGTTCAAGAAGCTTAGAAAGAAAAGAAAGATTAGAGATAGGACGCCAGTTAGAGGGAGAAGTAGGATCCAGAGAAGGTTTCTTCAGAAGGGGACGTATAAGAGCGTGCTTCCAGTGGGAAGGGAAAGTACCGGATGAAAGACTAGTGTTAAAGATGGAGAGAACAAAGGGGAGGAGAGCCAAAGAGGACTCGGCAAACCAGTGGGAGGGTATAGGATCGGACG
The DNA here is from genome assembly GCA_033557465.1 of Ichthyophis bannanicus. NCBI lineage: Eukaryota > Metazoa > Chordata > Amphibia > Gymnophiona > Ichthyophiidae > Ichthyophis > Ichthyophis bannanicus. The sequence continues at coordinate 627,326,184 of CM066032.1, read as the reverse complement.
GACAAGTGGTTTTCCGAGTGGAGGAAAGAACAGTGGAAAGTTCAGAAAGTGTGATGGGCCGGAATACAGACCAACAGTGTGAAAGAGGAGGAACAGTAGGGGAGACTGATGCGGAGGAAGGGACTGGGGAAAGAGGAGGAGGAGGTGAGAGAGGAGGCGGACAGGAGGGAAAAAGCTGCCGGATGGAAATGACCTTGCTAGCAAAAAATGTTGCCATGGCACCGCAGCTCCATTGAAAAGCCACGATGCCGGTCGCCGGAGAATAAAGTTAATTCCCTGCAGCCCAACCCACAATCTGGCCTCCTAAGGCCAGGGTCAGGCTGCGAGGAATGTCCTCCAGCCCCGCTGCCCCATCTGCGCTCTGGCAGCAAAACAAAAACACGTCCAGGGATGAACTTCCCTGGACATTTTGCCAGCCCTGGACATACAGGGCTAACATTAGAATCAGCCCTGAACATCCAGGGCTGGCAGCCACCCACTGCCCGCCCAGATTCTGCCCATTCCCCACCCCCTGTCTAACTTCCACGCACAACTGGCGGGAAAGTTATTCGGGAGTAGGAGAAGCCATGAATATCGGGGATGGACATCCCATTGGGACATCCATCGCCGCTATTCGTGGTTCAGAATAACCCACTAATGGTTTGAGCTGCAAGGATACCAATAATATTGACCACAACTGTAGCAACCCTTCAGATGTTTCAGTAGCTAGTTGCATGGAAATATTCCTCTTCCGAAAGACCGTAGGTAGGCATCTCCAGAAATAATGAGTATGGGCAAAGTCCTGGACCCCTACCCTAGTTTTGGCCCTGACAATCCATATGAATTTAAAGGATTGTAAAATTTCAATTCAGAAATACATTCAGCTTCTCAACTAGTGAAATCCAAAACAAATGGAGGGTGTGTTGTAATGCCCTGTGGTTCATCCCATGAATGAGAATAAAAATGCAACAAAATCTGAGCTCCGGTTGAAAACTCTTGAATCATAAAATTGTGACATTCATTTGCAGTGTCAGTGTGTTATACATAAATAATGCTGGTGCTACCTTTGAGACTTGTCTCTATTCTTTCTTTAATCCCAATGTCACTTTAAAGCAAAGCTCAGTCCTCGAAGGTGCCCACTATCTGATGATGTCTCTGACGCCCATCAGTAATCATAGGAGCATCTTTTTGCTTTTTCACATTCCAGTCAGCTCCTTCAACATTTCCATGCCCTTTTGTGTTTTCCTTTCTCTTTTTAAAAGGCTGGAAGGATAGATATAGATGTATGCTGGACTTTTCATTCTGCTTCACTAAATTCCAGAGATCCACTTCAGGAAAACTTCATCCGATTATATTAATTAGTACTCTTATTCGGCATATTTTCAAAATTGGGTCAGGTCACGCTGAACAGTGCTCTTCATTGCTTGTCAAGATGACACCATTAAGCACAGTTTCCTAAAACAAGGCATATCATAAATTAGGGTTTTAAAATACAAAGCATCTGAAATGCCAAGTTTTTGTTCCGAACCATTAAGCAGCTGTGAGATATTTCTGTACAATACTGTATGTTAGTATTTTATAATACCTCTTAAAAATCTACCGAAAATATCAGGAGCCTTGTATAACAATGGGTAAAAAGAAACAGGATTCATAAATCTACAGCATACCACAGAAATGCTTTCTAAATGGTTATATAAAAAAGAAAGGCGTTGATTAAGAAATAAATTCTTCTAGATGTCATATTGTTTTATGGTTGAACTAGGCTCGCTGGTCCACATGTATTAGTGAAAAAGAAAGGACCATCGTAAATTTGTTTCAAATGGTATAGTAATACACTAGCCTTAAAAAAATCACATGCCCTTAACAATATCCTTAAGGGTATAGTTTCATATAAAAGGAGGGAATTCTCACAAGGGGATTAAAGATCTACTGCAATATTAACAGGCCCATTTACTAAAGTGTGGTGAAGTTTTGCACTTACCGCATGTTAGGCAAAAATGAATACATAATAAGTGCAAAGTTTTGTGGTAACTGTTGATGGTGTGACTACCATCAATCTTGCAATTACTGCAAAGACAGATATTTAACACACAATAAATGCACTGTAAAACAACTCTGTAAGTGCATCCATTATGTCAGGGCCGGCCCTACGCATGTGCGGGAATGTCGCCCGCACATGGCCCTCCTCCCAGAGGGGCCCTGAGGCCTTGCTTGCTTAAGAGGTGGGCCAGTGAGACCTGAAGCCTATCATACTAGCTCTGGGAGACTGGGTAAGTTTGATGTTTGGGGGGTGTGAGTAGGGTTGCCAACTTTTTCACCGAGAAAAACCCGACACCTGTGGCTCGCCATGCCCCACCCATTCTCCGCCCCTAGTCCCACCCCTGCCCCACCCACAGTCCCACCCCTGCTGCACCCCAGCCCCACCCACAAAAATTACCGAGGATAAGTGTAGGCTAACTCCCTTGGTCAGATAATAATTAAAGTGGGAACCACAAAAGCCAAACATGACATGTACAACACTGGAGAAATAAAACCATAAAGTAATTTCCTCTTGCACTAAACAAAAACGCAAATATGTTAGCAATACACACTTCCAGACCAAACATATTCCAGTTAATATATTCAAAATAAAAAGTATTTTTCTACCTTCTGTTTGGGCATTTTATTTTTCAGTTGCAATTGCTACAGTCACTTTCTTCTGGTTTCTTCGTGTCTTCTGCGAGCTATCCATTTGTCCTTTCTTCTCTTTTAGATGTTTTCCATTCTCTCTCTATATCTGCTTTAACATACTGATTGTTTCCCTTTTGCTCTTTCCCCCATTTCTTTCCTTATTCCTTTATCATCCACTCAAATTTCACCCTTCCATTCTCAATCCCCTCTTACTCTCCCAATACCCAGCCCATCATAGACTTTTCTTCCACACAAAATATCTTTTCCCTTCTCCATTCTCATTCCCCATCCCGATCCCCTTCTAGTCCTCCCCCAAAATCAGCTACCTTATAGTTCTAGACCCACCCAGCATCCACTCCCTTCTAGTCCCATTCTCCCATGCCGCCACATCAGCCCATTTCCAGTCCTATTCTAGCCCATCACCCATTTGCAGTCCAAGCTCCCCCCATCAGCCCATTTCTAGTCCTATTCCAGCTCCTCATCAGACCATTTCCAGTCCTAGCCACACATATGCTCTTTTCCAATTCCATTCCAGCCCCCCATCAGCCAATTACCACTCCAAGCTCCCCCATCAGCTAATTTCCAATCCTAGCCCCCTCGTCAGCCCACTTCCAGTCCTATTCCAGCCCCCATCAGCCCATTTCCAGTCCTATTCCAGCTCTTCATCAGCCCATTTCCAGTGCTAGCCCTCCCATCACAGGCCATTTCCAGTCCTAGACCCCCCATCACAGCCTCTTTCCAGTCCTAGCCCCCCCCCACCATCACAGCCTATTTCCAGTCCTAGACCCCCCCACCATCACAGCCCATTTGCAGTCCTAGTCCACCCCACCATCACAGCCCATTTGCAGTCCTAGCCCCCCCATCACAGCCCGTTTCCAGTCCAAGTTCCCCCTCCCCCCATATCCCATTTCCAGTCCAGGTCCCCTCCCATAACCCAATTCTAGTCCAGGTCCCCCCATAGCCCATTTCCAGTCCAGGTTTCCCACCATAGCCTATTTCCAGTCCAGGTTCCACCCCCCCCATAGCCCAATTCCAGTCTAGGTTCCCCCCCCCCATAGCCCTTTTCCAGTCCAGGTACACCACCCCCCATAGACAAATTCCAGTCCAGATCCCCCCCATGCCTTTTCCAGTTCAGGTTCCACCCCCCCCCCCAATAGCTTAATTCCAGTCTAGGTTCCCCCCCATAGCCCATTTCCAGTCCAGGTACACTCCCCCCCCCCCATAGCCCAATTCCAGTCCAGTCCCCCCCAATAGCCTATTTCCAGTCCAGGTCCCCCCCCCCCATTTCCAGTCCAGGTACACCCCAACACAGCCCATCCAGTCCTTGGCCTCCCCTCCCCCCCCCATCAAAGCCCATTTGTAGTCCTAGCCTCCCCCCCCCCGACCAGCCCCGCGGCTGTCTGAGGTGCTTCAGAGGGAGCTGGGGAAGCCCGCACGAGGCCCCGGCTCCCTCTGTACAACCGCCAGCATGAAGATCCTTTTCCGTCACGTTGGCGGTTGTTTCTGTGAAACCGCGAATGCTGGGAAAGGTTAAAGGGCACTGCCTTTAACCTTTCCCAGCAATCGCGGCTTCACCTAAACAGCCGCCAGCATGAAGGAAAAAGATCTTCATGCTGGCAGTTGTAAGAGGGAGCTGGGACCTCGCGCGGGCTTCCCCGGCTCCCTCCCCCGCGGACTTTGGGAGTCGGGAGGAAAGCCGGTTTTTTGCTCTGGCCGCTCCCGATCTTGTGGCCAGAGCAAAAAAATGGCTTTTCAATGGCCGGTTTTACATTTCTGCCGGCAGCCGGCCTGGCCATGGAAAATCCGGCCAGGCCGGCTGAATACCGGCCGGTTGACAACCCTAGGTGTGAGGGGCCAGCTGACACAAGAAGACTGCTTTTTTTTTAGGGGGGGAGCTGGCTGGCACTTGAAGAAGATAGGGAGCTAGGCTGGTAATGGGCAGATGTTGGGGGATGGGGAGACTGAGACTGGAAAGTAGATCATGCTGGGAAGGTCTGGGACTGGAGGAGAACTGATGCTGGGGGGGGGGACAGGGACTGAAAAGGAGCTGAGGCTGGGAGCAGCTGAGACTAGAAAGGAGCTCATTCTTGGAGATTTGGGGACTGGAAGGGAACTTGTGCTGGGAGGGGCTGGGCCTGGAAGGGATCTCATGTTGGGAGAGGCTGGAATTAGAAAGGAGCTTATGTTGGGAGGAACTGGGACTGTAATGGAGATGATCTGGCAGGGACTGGGACTGTAAGGAAACTGATGCTGAGGTGGGGGGGGAGCTGGAACTGGAATGGAACTGATGCTGGTGCTTGGGAGGCTGAAAGGAGGCAGATGCGGGGGTGAAGGTGGAGAAAAAAAAGCAGAATCTGGGGGAGTGAGGATGGAGAGGGGGACAGATATTTTGTGTGAGAGGGAAGAAACAAGGTCATACAGAGGAAAGGTGAGAGGGAGAGGCATAAGAATAGATGCTGGGGTAAAAGGAAGAATGGTAGGGTCGATGAAAATCAGAGAAGGAAGTAGCTGGGTGAGTGTGGGGAAGGATGTAGGAGGCAGGAGAGTAGGTACTGGGGATATGGAGATGGGGAGAGCAGGGGCTGGGACTTAGTTGGAGACTTTAAAATTTCATGGAACAAAAGAAGGCAGAATCTTAAAATTGACTGGGTACTAAGAGAATAAGTTGTGACAGAGGCGGCAGGACAGGAGCAACGCACTATGGATGCTGCTCCAGCAGCAGAAAGATTGTGGCACTGTGCAGCACCATCCCCAGCTTCATCTTTTTTTCTCTGAGTCAACAACAGCAGCCAGTGCTGCCTGTAGCTTTCACTTCCAGTGTGCATAGCTATTCAACTGTTCACTGAAAGTGAATGCTACAGTCAGCACTGGCTGCTGCATGCTGATTCAGAGAAAGAAAGGTGAAGATAAGGATGGTGCTGTGCAAGCTTTCTGTCACTCATTTGGAGAAAAAAAGAAGAAGCCAGAAATGATGCCACATAGGGGTATGTTTACTAAACCGTCTTAATGTTACTGGCGTTAGTTGCAGTCTTACTGTGATGAATGCCATATAAGGTAGTGGGCGTTCCAGTCTTAAGGTAGCATTTCGGGTTATCGCGTGATAAAGTCCGTTATCGCGCAATAGAGGGAGCCTTGGCACGTTAACGCGCGTTAGCCTTAATTAGGCGCGTTGACCTGCAAACACAGCAACAAAGATGTAGCACACTGGTTAATACAATGATTGCTGAAACAGGGGTCATGAGTTTGATCCCACAGTGGACTTAATGAGTAAAGCTGTCTGAGGCATTTTCTTCTTTAATTTAAATTAGTGCTGGCAGCAAACACACCCTCACAATGCCGTAACCTAAGGTGCCACAAAAGGCGCCCTACAAGGCACTCCAGAAGGCACATTATAAAGTGCACTGTCCACCGAGGCACCTTATAATGTTCCCTATAGGGCGCTTATAAGGTGCTTTATAGGGCGCCTTATGAGGCACCTTAAGGTTACAGCACTGAGAGGGTGTTTTTGCTAAAAGCACTAATTTAAATTTAAAAAGGAAATGCCTCAGACAGCCCTATCAAATAACATTGCTGTGGGATCAAACCCATGATCTCTGCCACCACAGTCAGTGAAGTAACCAGTGGGCTACATCTCTATAACTACTAACAAACCCAAGGCTGGCTACAGAAGGACTGCAGGTCACCACACAAACTGATGTGGTTACCAGGATAGGGTTAACCCACCTGTACCCATGATGCACTGCACATGCAGATCAGCAGTCTACAGATGATCACAAGATGTGGTATGTACCCCCACAGCACCTCAGCCTGGTAGGGGGAACTGACCGTGTGTGTTACTGGCACAGAGTAGCTATAGACCAACACATTGTGGGGGTACTGTGCTCACCCTGAGGGCGAGGTGGGGCGCCCAGCACCAGGTCCGCAGCACCTGGCTTAGCTGAGATAGGCTATGCTGCAGGTTGCCATCAGTGCCAGTGTGTGATAGGTAGTCCTTGCAGACACACCTAGTATACACCTGTGTCCATCTGTATTTCCCAGTCACGTCTAGCCCTTGTGGACTATGATGTACCCAGAATAGTGCATATCCTGTGTTTGGACCCATAGGCGGATTATGTACCACTACCCAAGCTGCTCTCTGTGGCTCAGGGTGGGACACTGGATCTCCCACCAACAGATCCACATTCTACATCCCTGCAATGGTGGCAGTAGAGGGGACCTCAAGCCCAGTCCTACTGGGGAACAGGCACCCTATAGGGCAGTCAATGCAGATCTGTTCTCATCCATAAGGCAATGGCAGACAGACAGTAGGCCTGGAAATGCTGCCCCCCACCACCATCTGACATTCTCCAGCAGCAAGCACAGTGAGTCTCCAGCCGCTGCACCCTGCAAGGTGTTCCAGCCATACACATACTAACTGCAGACAGTCTGCTAGCTAGTCCATGTTCCTGGAGAAGATGTGAGCGCGTGCACATGCGCACACACACACACGTCAGTGATTGGGCCCCAGAAAAAAGAACCCATAAATATCACTTGAGAGAGATACTACATAGCACTATGGGGGAACCTAGCCATGCCGTGGTCACTGCTCAGTCAGGGTGAGAGTGACCACACAGCAGGACATGCTGTGGCCACCCTGTCCGGGCCATACCCACAGTACCTTGTTCCTCATTATGCACATTGCCAGGCTAACACTGAAAACAGTGCAAGCAGTGTGGGCTGAGTAAGGTGTAGGCAGCCACAACACACTGGATAGACAGACACATACTCCCACACCTATGCCAGCATTGTGCAAATATAGAGGTTTTTGGCAGCCCTGGTCACCACACCAGTCCTGGGCACAGTGCAGGCATGGCTATGGCTCACAATACTGTTGGGGTCACTCCCCAGGGTGGTAAACACTGTCAGAAACCAAAACTGAAACACACTCCACAGATATCAGAAAGGTTGCTATGATGCAGCTCTATCAGCAAATTGTGCTTAACTTAAGAATTGTTATCTGCCATTAATCATAGCAACCTTTTGATAAATGTGTAACGTATTCCCAAGTTTAAGGTGGCATTGCTAAGGTATGCAAGTGTTAGTATTGGGAGATGCTGCTGCGCGCAGGGCCCAACAGTCTGACTCTCCATGAGGCTTTGGATAGTGGAGCCTGTGGGTGTGGGTGTTTATGCCCCTGTTGGCCGCTGTTCTAGGGCAGAGGTTCCCAACTCCGGTCCTGGTGGGCCAAACACTGTTCAGGTTTTTATGCTGTCCCTAATGAATATGCATGAGATACATTTGCATACAATGGAGGTGGCGCATACTAATGCAGCACAGGCATATTTATTAGGGACAGCATGAAACCTGAATGGTGTTTGGCCCTCCAGGACTGCAGTTGGGAAACTCTGCTCTAGGGATTGCACATGTTTATGGTGTCTGCGCTCTGTAGGGTAAAGTAAAGGCATTTCAGGCATGTTTATTTTATCTGCAATAAAGGTTCCATCTTTATTACCACGGTTTAGTACTGGGTAAGATATGAGGAAGGGGTTGGGAGGAGCCACAGCTGGGACTTGAACTTGTGACCTTTTGTTCCTGAACACACTGGCTGTGTGTACTGCACCACACTGTTGCCACAGGGACAGTTTATTCCCTGGAGATACCATGACTGTTCATCAGACAGACCCTGTCTGTTGCATGGCACGGCACCCACCTAAATGGGGCTAGGTCATGGTCTGCTGTGGCAGATGCCACTGCCCCCTCCGCCACCAGCACCCCTCCGCCACCATGCTGCTATGCCATTATGCTGGTGGTGCAGGTGGTGTGCAGTCCCAGGCCATCCAGTATGCCAGTAGGCAGCTGCCTATGGTTTGGGTTCTCGGGTAGGGGTGCCTACATGGACATGCGCGCTTCCCCCCCCCCCCCCGCACCGCCTGCCAATGTTATGTGCCCTTGGGGGTACCTGCTGGGTAATCTCCCCTGTGACACTGTGGGACACACACTCATGCCCGTGTTGGACCCTCTTCAGTTGCTGCTTTACAGTTTCGGCATTCCTATGTGCCACCTAGGCATCTGCCTAGCACGCAATGTGTCCCAGTGGACCACAGCATGTGCCGCCTGCAGCCCCCTGTATCCCATTTACAGCATCAGTACCGTTGCCGTTTCCTACGTGCCCACTCTGCTGTTGCTGCACATGTGCATGCCATAACAAACCTGCCCAATCTAAATGATAGAAACCCTGATCAGCGCTATTTCAATGTGGGATCATTCACTTTGTAGGAGGACAGAGCATAGACACTTCCAAACATGATATCTTAATTTATAGACTTTGTCAGTAGTGTTGCTTTATGTTTATCATTAATATCACTATTAGCCAGCTTGGTTATTGGGATTTTAGATGTGGTTCAGGTCCTTTTATATGTTTATTTGCCTTTTTGGTTCCTGCACATGTATCACAACAATCACTTTTCTGGGTTTCCCTGCATTTGCTACACCATGCTGACTGAAATGGTTTCTCTTTCCTGCAAATGTGCCTCAACACGAGGGTTTCACTAGCGTTAGTGCTCAGACCCGGATTTCACAGCGTTAGTGTGGCTGGAGCCTCTCCCCCCCACTCTCCGCCCATTGACCCCTTTTCTCCGCCCTCTGGGAAGCCTTACTCCACCCTTCAGACCCGGATTTCACAGAGTTAGTGTGCCTTAACGCCACTGCTGCATTATCGCCCGATAAGTGACGTTATCACATGATAATGTTACATTATCACGCTATAACTTCACTTATTGTGCGATAATATCACCGCTGCGACGTTAAGACGGTTTAGTAAACATACCCCTTAGGCTCATGCTGCTTCTTCTGCTGTTGTGTTGACTCTTCTCTAGTATTTTAGGTCCTTTCGGCCAATCTGGGTGCTGTGCTGGTCCCCTTGGCATGTTTAAGATGTTGCAGCCAATCTGAGTACTGTGCTGGTCTTCCTGGCATAATTTAGGACTTTGCAGGTGATCTGGGTACTGTGCTTGTCCCCTTAATATGTTTAAAGGAGTTTCAACTGTTCTGAGTGCTGTTATTATCTTTTTGGCATACTTTAGTGCCTTGTGCCAATCTTGGTGCTGTCCTATACTGGTCTGCATGGCATGTTTTAGAGCCTTACAGGTGATCTAGGTGCTGTGTTGGTCCTCTGGAACCTTGTAGACCATCTGGGTGTTGTGGTGGTCCCCTTACCATTTTACTCCTCTCAAAGTGCCTTGGTGTATTTTCAGCAATTGTGATGATGTTTTGCCATCTTCCACTATCTTGAAGTGTTCATTCCTCTCTTTGTACTACTTTGCCCTTCTGATGGTGGGTTGTGGCAATTACCCAACCACTGTCTTACTCCTTGCCCCTCTTCTGGTACCCCAGAGGATGGCGGGGGGTTGTGAAATACTTGATGGCTTGTAGTGCTGTTAGAAAATACCAGACATGAATTTTCAAGCAGGTTTGATTGAAAAAAGATGAAAAGTCTTACCGTTCCATTATAAAATAACCTCCCCCATAGACTTAATGGGGATGAATGAGACAAATGTATGAATGTTTCTGAAGTCAAAGACAAACTGAACAGGTATATTCTGACAAGCAAAACAAGCAATCTTTGGCTACATGCCTACTGGATAACTTTCTTTAACATAAATATATGCTTTCCAAAGGCTTACCTATACTTTCAGTCTTTCTTGTCTGTAATGTTTGATATAGATTTAGAAATAAATCTGAAGAAAGATAAGCAAAAATTGCCAGATGTTTAAAGAGAATCTCCTCATTGATTTTAAGGGGCAAAATATCTGTATAATTTGTTTTATTGGCAGCAAGGGAAAAACGTTAGAGAATATTTCTGTACATCTGTTTCTAATGTGAGGATGATCTAGTTAAGATTTCAGTAATTAAAAATAAATAATAATGCATGATGGTTTTTGATTGAAAGTAGTTATAGATAGTACCATTACAGGGACATCAAATATCTGGCAGAATATCAAGGGAAAAGACAATATGATACCTGAGCACAATGATATTTCAATTCAATCCAGTTTTATTTATCACCTGCCTTTCTAATTTAGAAAATGCTCAAGGCTGGGAACAATATTAATAAATCACAATAAAATAATTATAATATGAACAGCTGAAATGTTCTACCTACAGCCAGCGGATCACAAGCATAGGTGCCTACCTTTCCATCAAGCAAAAGCAAAAAGAATCCCTTGGTTCAGTAACAACGGACAATCACAAAATAGAACTAAACCCAAATCAAAATTGTTTTCCCCTATCTAAAATATCTTTTTTTGTTGGAGCAGGCTGGAGGCGACTGAAAGAACAACACAGCCGCTCCAGACAGCCAGTTTCTTTTTAATCAAACCAAATAAATATGGTACTTATCCAAGTAGTGTCCCAGTGAAGTGTTGTAATAGCCATCAAGATCATTCACCTGATATGTTCCTCATTGTAATAGGTTCATAAACACACAGAAATCCCGCTTACATCTCAAAAAACAACCAACACCGGATATAGAGGATGAATCACACACATTGGCTAAGATAGTCGTCAATCAGTCAGGAGCACCAATCACCAAATGGGAGACCCCACTGAACATCGGGGAATCCCTTGGTGTCATAGGTGATGTCATATTAAGCTGGGCCAATCTATTTCCTTATTCAAACCCATCGGATGGATCGCAGCCAGATCAAAAATCAATTGTTGCTCACGACGTTGCAGCAAGGCTAATCGATTACCTCCCCGAGGATTAGATGGAACATGATCTAATACAGTCCAAAAAACATCGACACCAAACTGATGTTGTTTAGCAACACAATGTTCCACAATCGGTGCTGATAGCACTTGTTGTCACAACCTCGACGCATGTTCACTGAGTCTAATTTTCATCTTCCTCGACGTTCTGCCGATGTAAATCAGAGGGCAAACACATTGCAACTCATAAACAACAAAAGCTGAATCGCAAGTAGTCGCCCACCGTCTAGTAATCACTTGACCAGTATTCGGATGGACCCAATCCACACCGGTAAGTGAAGATGCACTAAATGTGCAATTAGAGCAGACAGAATGACCCCGCTCACTAAACTCAGGAAGTGGGGAGCGATCAATCAAAGTGGCAGTACGCATCAACTTGTCCTGTAAGTTTGGCCCCCTGGAAAAAGCAATCCGAAGTGGCTTCTGAAAACATTGATGTAATCCTAAAATGGACAAATGCTTACGAAGTATAGCCACAATAGCAGAACTCAAGGTGGTGTAAGGTAGCACACCCACAACATGATCAACCTCGTCTGAAGAGGAACTTTGTAGTCGATACGACTCATCCAACAGCCACTCACGATGAGTATAAAGAGCTCCTGACTGATTGACGACTATCTTAGCCAATGTGTGTGATTCATCCTCTATATCCGGTGTTGGTTGTCTTTTGAGATGTAAGCGGGATTTCTGCGTGTTTATGAACACTTGATACAGGGCTTGGTGGCCCAAAACATGCGCATCGTGGTGGATAAGCTGCTTTTGACCGTTATTACAATGAGGAACATATCAGGCGAATGATCTTAATGGCTATTACAACACTTCACTGGGACACTACTTGGATAAGTACCATATTTATTTGGTTTGATTAAAAAGGAACTGGCTGTCTGGAGCGGCTGTGTTGTTCTTTCAGTCGCCTCCAGCCTGCTCCAACAAAAAAAGATATTTTAGATAGGGGAAAACAATTTTGATTTGGGTTTAGTTCTATTTTGTGATTGTCCGTTGTTACTGAACCAAGGGATTCTTTTTGCTTTTGCTTTTTGGCAATTTTTCCCTCCACAAAATGGCTACTGATACTTTTGCTTTCTCTGAGGAGCGTTTGAAGGCGTTATGTAAGCGGCCTTCAGTTTTTGATTTTTCAGAGGGGCAAGCCTCTGTAGAACAAAATCAAACAGTTGCTGATTTCAGAGCGCTTCGCAAACGGTTAACTCGAACGCAGCTACACGGTGCCTCTATGTCTCAATATTTAAAGACTCGTATCATACCTCGGGGGCTCCGTATGACACGTGCCCCCAAAATGTTTACATCAGATTCTGAGTTTGTTACCAAATGGAATCAGATCTGTAATAAGTGTAGTTTCGATCTGATAGCCCTGATTCTTGAGCGTACGATACAGGAAGAGGAGAATCTTCAAAAACAAATAGAGGAAACTAAGGCTATTTTAAAGACGTCTTTTGATGAAGATGCCTTTCAGATGAAGATGGATGATATCGATCGTCAAACAAAAAGTTTCTTTGATTACACAGGTACACTACCAAAAAACTGCCTCCAGTTTTGCAACTGATTCCTATAGATTTTGGGGTGCTGAATCCAGGAAAAATAGCCAAAATGTTCCATCATGTCACGTTTTCTTGCAAAATTAGATTTCTTACCCATATAAGGAATGTTCACATAATTTCTTTTTAGCCGATTGCAGTTTATTTTCTTGGCCCAAAATAGAGGTTGTAATGGTTAACTAACTAGAAACACTCCCTCATGATATTTTAGAGTGTTTTGTATTCATTTTATACATTAACAGGACAATTGGGAGGCGGGGGGCTAAATCCAGTACTCGCGCTGGCGCATGTTCTTTCCTGTTCGCCTCGCCTCGTTCGCTCGCTCAAACACGGTGGTTGCGACATGAACGTTCCTGTCAAATTTCAGTTTCTTGCAAGTTCATCATTACCTTTTGTTTGCTCAGTCGTAATCCAGCTTTATTCCGAAGTGGTTCACTACAGTTGTAGTTTGCAGTGCTGTGTATTTGTGATGGCTCACAGAGCCAGAGGTTGCGTCAACTCTCCGAACAGTTTTAGTTTTATTTGTGGGGAATATACCGTGAAAAAGCGGCAGAGGAACATTTCTGCATTTATTAAAAAAGTATATTTCGCCTATTTCAGTTTGAAGTTAGGCGATCGAGACAAACCGTGGGCTCCTCACAAAGTGTGCAAGACATGTGAGGAAGATCTACGCTTATGGATGAAAGGTAAAAAACAAGCATTTCGTTTCGGAATACCTATGATGTGGCGTGAACAAAGAGACCACAGCAGTGACTGCTATTTTTGCTCTTGCATTGTGAAGGGATACAACTTAAAAAATAAGAACGTAATAAGTTACCCCAACCTTCCCTCAGCAATTAGGCCTATGCCTCATAGCAACGAAGTACCTGTGCCTGAACCACCAAAATCTTTGGATCATATTTGTGTGGATGGTTCTTATCATGATGAGACTCATCAGATGGCTTTTCCCAATGAGTCCAGTACTTCCGAGTTTGAAACTGAACCAGATCCGAAACCTGAACTTTTCTCTCAAGCTGAATTGAATGATTTAGTCCGGGATTTAGGACTCCCAAAAGATGCTGCCCAACTGCTAGGTTCTCGGCTTAAACAGAAAAATCTATTGTCACCAGGAACAACTTTTTATTGGTACCGCAACCGCGAGACACAATTTTTGAAGTATTTCAGCAAAGAGGAAGATTTGGTATTTTGCAACGATATATACGGAGTGATGGAAAAATTTAAACTCAAGTATGATCCTGCTGAATGGCGGCTGTTCATTGATTCGTCAAAAGACAGCATAAAAGGTGTTCTTCTTCATAATGGCAACACATTCGCTTCAGTTCCTATTGCTCACTCTGTTATTCTCCAAGAAAAATACGAGAATTTGGCCCTGATTCTTCAGAAGATTCGTTATGATGAGCATAAGTGGATGATTTGTGGAGACTTTAAAATTCTATCCATGCTATTAGGGCAGCAATCCGGTTTCACCAAATATCCCTGCTTTCTTTGCTTGTGGGATAGCCGGGCCCGCGACCTACACTGGGGGAAAAAAGACTGGCCAATTCGGGAGTATTTGAGACCCGGTGAGAAAAATGTTCTTCATGAGAGCTTGGTACCTCGTGATAAAATTCTATTACCACCTCTCCACATTAAGTTGGGTCTCATTAAGCAATTCATCAAGTCCCTTCCAAAAGATGGTGAGTGCTTTCGGTACCTTTGCTCAAAGTTCCCCCGACTTTCTGAAGCAAAGCTAAAGGAAGGAGTGTTTGTTGGCCCTGATATAAGGAAACTCATTTCAGATGGAGCATTCGCTGAAACGATGTCTGAGAAGGAAAAAGAAGCCTGGGATTCCTTCAAGGATGTTGTTCTCAAATTCTTGGGGAACAGGCGGGATGAGAACTATAAGGATATTGTTGCCAGGATGCTCAATGCCTTCAAAGAACAAGGCTGTAACATGAGCCTGAAAGTCCATTTCTTGCACTCCCATGTGAACTACTTTCCCGAAAACTTGGGGGCGTACAGTGAAGAACAAGGTGAAAGGTTTCACCAGGACATCAAGGACGCAGAGAGAAGATACCAAGGAAGATGGAACACCACTATGATGGCTGATTTCTGCTGGTTGCTGCTGCGGGAAACCCCAGATGAAAAATACGCCAAGCAGCGCACCAAGAGAAGCATTCGGGGGAAGAAGAAACGGGCCCACCAGGTGATTGATTGACCCAAGAATGACTTTAAAATCTAAACTGTGTTGACAAATATCGTGTTTTTACTAAACTTTGAAATAAAAATTTGCTAGTTATTACCACAGTGTCGAATCTCATTTATTAGAATTTTATTTTCACACCATCGGGTGTTTGTCTTCATGTATTGCAATGGTGCGGTTTGCGTTTTCTATTCTTACATACATACCTGTACAACATTTTTTGCACATTTCTTTGCTTTGCTTTGTGTCTAACCTCGCTCTTATATGCTCAATGTTTGTGCACATGTATGTGGCTGTTTTAAGTGCAGACAATTTTCCTACCATCACAGTGTGTTTTGTTGACATTACTCTATTCTTATGTGCTGCCTTGTTACAATTTTCTTTATTCTTATTTGAATAACTACTAAACAATTAGTATAAAGAATTCATCCAAGAAACTTTTATCTCGATTGCACTCAATCTGAAACGTTCACCTCAAACTGCTAACCCAATGTAGCAAAAAATCTGTACGTGATGGAGCAAATTGGTTACCAGATTTGGATTCAGCGCACCAAAAAACGTAAAAATCAATCAAAACATTAGAGGCAGTTTAAAAAAAATTTTTTTTAGTGTACCTGTGTTATTTGAAGTCTTATAAACGGAGCAAGTTCATGAGGGATAAGACTGACTATGACAACAATAAGGTCTATTACTGGATGTATAAAACCAAGGAGGAACTTCGTAAAAAGCATGTCACTTTTGAAACTTCGGATGATTCGGATGATATTAGTAGTGGATCAGAGGGATCCACTATAGCTGCTGACTCGAATAATCAAAATTTTCGGCATGGTCAGGGCCAAGGGCATCCACCTCGACGGGGACAGCAGACTCCCGACTGGGATCCTCCGGTCACTCGACAAAAAGCTCGGACTCAATTGTAATCAATCTGTTATCTGACCCATTACCTCCTGAACAGTCTCGGCTTTTGAATTTAGGACTATCTTTTGTGCCGACGGTTCGGCATGACCCGTTTGCAACATGTCTCAGTCTTCAAAGATTCTTTCGTAAACTACATATCACCCATTTCTTTGCTGATAGGCCGATTGTGATGGATGATTCAGTAAAGTTTCCAAAATCTAAATGGATGCCTCCTGTAATGAATGAACCTACAATCCTCACATATCAGAATCTTGTCCTTCGGGACTTACATGATCTGGAGTGTAAGAAATATTATGGGGGGTATAATTTGAGTAAAACGGAGCACCAGGCGTTAATTCAACTTCAGCGTGACCCCAATATAATTATCAGGAGGTCTGATAAGGGAGGGGCCGTGGTGTTACAATCGACTGTGGATTATTTG
This sequence comes from Ichthyophis bannanicus, assembly GCA_033557465.1. Classification (NCBI taxonomy): domain Eukaryota; kingdom Metazoa; phylum Chordata; class Amphibia; order Gymnophiona; family Ichthyophiidae; genus Ichthyophis; species Ichthyophis bannanicus. Next base: position 627,309,716 of record CM066032.1, on the reverse strand, counting down.
AGGACACTCGGGGATCATCTTGCTGATCGTCATACCTATTGTGTGCTTCCTGGTGATCCTACTTTAAGGCTTCAACAACAAATTTGTTTGGTATTGGATGACAGGTTGCGCCGAGGATGGTTGACAAATCGTGAATATCGTTTCCTAAAATCTGAAACCCCAATAGTTCCCATTATGTATATGGTACCAAAGGTCCATAAGTCCTTCGTGTCCCCTCCCGGACGGCCAATTGTCTCCTGTAGGGGGTCACTACTGGAACCGTTATCGCAGTTTTGCGATGTTTTCTTACAAAAAGAAGCAGCGTTGGTGAAATCCTTTGTTAAGGATTCTTCACACTTTTTGCAGCAATTGGCTAATGAATCTATATCCTCTTGGGATTTTTTTCTGGTGACGCTTGATGTGGAAGCCCTCTACACTAACATCGATCAGGTAGAGGTGATGGCCTTAATATCAACTTTGTTTCACTTTGCCCCACATCGGCTTCCTCGGCCTTTTTTATGTGAGTTGATGAGATTTGTGCTGACTGAAAAATACTTCCTCTCTGAGGGGCAATTTTATCATCAAATTTTTGGAATAGCCATGGGGGCGACTGTAGCCCCTTCAGTTGCCATGCTTTATATGGCTCATTTTGAGGAGACCCTCCTTTATTCTTCCCCGCACTTTGCTTCAGTGCGGTTCTGGAGGAGATTTTTAGATGACGTTTTTTTCTTGTGGTTTGATACGTTGCCCCATTTACATCTGTTTGTGACTTGGCTAAATACCTTGAAATCAAACCTTCGATTTACAGCATATTTTGATTTTGAACAAATTGAATTCCTTGATATGCTGATTATTAAAGATCAGGGTACGTTTCGCACCACACTGTATCGCAAAAGTGTCCAACGCAATAGCTTGCTGATGTATCATAGTTGCCATCCTGGCCCCATGCGGAGAAATTTGCCCTATGGACAATTCCTTCGGCTTCGGCGGATTTGTTCTACATTAGCAGATTTTAAGTATCATGCGTCTGATCTAAGCATTAGGTTAGTTCAACGGGGATACCCTCAAAAGGTGATTAGAACAGCTTATCGCCGGGCTCTTTATACTCATCGTGAGTGGCTGTTGGATGAGTCGTATCGACTACAAAGTTCCACTTCAGACGAGGTTGATCATGTTGTGGGTGTGCTACCTTACACCACCTTGAGTTCTGCTATTGTGGCTATACTTCGCAAGCATTGGTCCATTTTAGGATTACATCAATGTTTTCAGAAGCCACTTCGGATTGCTTTTTCCAGGGGGCCAAACTTACAGGACAAGTTGATGCGTACTGCCACTTTGATTGATCGCCCCCCACTTCCTGAGTTTAGTGAGCGGGGTCATTCTGTCTGCTCTAATTGCACATTTTGTGCATCTTCACTTACCGGTGTGGATTGGGTCCATCCGAATACTGGTCAAGTGATTACTAGACGGTGGGCGACTACTTGCGATTCAACTTTTGTTGTTTATGTGTTGCAATATCTTTGCCCTCTGATTTACATCAGCTAATATCGGTCAATCCTCAATTCTAGTAAAGGCAATGTAATAAATCAGATGTAAAACTTTTCCAACCGTTTTGTTGGTACTTTATATTGTTTATCAATGATTAACTTGAATAGAACTAGGTCTCAGACTTATTTCCGGTACTTCACATAGGAGAAACTCCTTAGTACCAATTTGCATCAATGACCATCGTTCTAAAAGTGGGGATCCCTATATTCATTCCATAAAAAATCAATCGTGGTATGATGATTCTTAAATCCACATTAACGAGAGAATGATATAAAAGCTACCACTTATCTTATATGTCTCTTCTATAAGTATAACAAATGAAATTTTTCTTCATCCACCATATAGTATTTGTTTTTCATTATATATCTCTTGATTTACATCGGCAGAACGTCAAGGAAGATGAAAATTAGACTCAATGAACATGCGTCGAGGTTGCGACAACAAGTGCTATCAGAACCGATTGTGGAACATTGTGTTGCTAAACAACATCAGTTTGGTGTCGATGTTTTTTGGACTGTATTAGATCATGTTCCATCTAATCCCCGGGGAGGTAATCGATTAGCCTTGCTGCAACGTCGTGAGTAACAATTGATTTTTGATCTGGCTGCGATCCATCCGATGGGTTTGAATAAGGAAATAGATTGGCCCAGCTTAATATGATGTCACCTATGACACCAAGGATTCCCCGATGTTCAGTGGGGTCTCCCATTTGATGATTGGTGCTCCTGACTGATTGATGACTATCTTAGCCAATGTGTGTGATTCATCCTCTATATCCGGTGTTGGTTGTTTTTTGAGATGTAAGCGGGATTTCTGCGCGTTTATGAACACTTGATACAAGGCTTGGTGGCCCGAAACGTGCGCGTCGTGGTGGATAAGCTGCTTTTGACCGCTATTACAATGAGGAACATATCAGGCGAATGATCTTGATGGCTATTACAACACTTCACTGGGACACTACTTGGATAAGTACCATATTTATTTGGTTTGATTAAAAAGGAACTGGCTGTCTGGAGTACCTTTCCATCAAAGCAATGCAAAGTCATTATATTTGCATGCAATACAAGGGGCTTTTTTATTTCTGAAATATGTAGAAAAAATATAAAATATAGCGGCGTGCTGTCAATATTTATATCTTTGTTTACCATATGCTTTAAATGCTGGCCATGGATAAGTGGCGGGAATGAATATATGTAGAATATAGTTATCACCAAGATCTACAGATATAGCGGGAGAGTTTATAAGGGAGCTATGGAAAAATCTGTGCCCCTTATGTGCAAAAATCCTTATTTTCCTAGACCTGCATGTGTGCATTGGCATGTCTATATGTGCTTTGGCTGGGTGGGATTCCGTAAGCGCTCATTGAAGTGCCCTGCAGGCCAATCCTGGGTTGGGGCATGCAGAGGGATGTGGCTAGGGAGGAACATAGGTGAAGCCTTGAAGGATGCACCTATGTTATATAATACTATATCGTACACTTGTCCATGTACCGATCTAGGTGCCACCAGCTACACCTGCTCTAGGGCAGGCATAACTGCCAAACCTAGAGTACAATAATTCTGTATGCAGCTATTTAATAAATCAATGCATGCACGTTCATCACTTCATAAAATATGGGGTCTATGTGCATGTGGAGCACACAGGGTCTATATGGGGGTCACAAAATCACCCTCATAGTGGTGATATTCAGCCACTACATATAATTATGCAGTTTACTTTCTGAAACACAAATAAGCTGTCTACACGTATATGTTGGATGTTTTTGGTGATTCTGACAACAAAACATTTTATATGTACAGGCGAGAAAAACGGGTAATCTGGACAGGGGCATGGAGGAGAGGAGCGTGGGCATGTTGAGCTACTTAAACATCTAAACTGTATTCCGACAAAAACGTGTACATACAACCTAGACGTCTAGGTTAGATCTGCCAAAACATAGAATAACAGCCTATGTTGGCTAAAATAGCACTGTATTGTAACAACACAGAAGGATATCTATGTTTAACACTAGAAGCCCCAAAAGGAATTTTACCTAGAAACCCCAAAGTGCATCAATTGAGTGGAGGGGAGGAGTGGCCTAGTGGCTGGGGCAAGGTACTTCAGGCCAGAAGGTCAGGGGTTCAAATCCCACTAGAGGACAGCAACCTTGGGCTGGAAGGACTGGGGTTTCTAGTCCCACAGATGCTCCTTGTGGTCTTGGACAAGCCACTTAACTCTCCATAGCCCATGTTCCCTGTACAATAGCTATCTCCAAGTCATAATGCCTTGTTCAATGTAAACCACACTGATGCAGAATAGCATGGTATATAAGAGAATATAAATAAATAAAATAAATTATCACAACAACAGTGTTTAGCATGAAATGCAGATGTGAATTAATGTGAAGTTACTTATTTGTTAAATACGTGCAGTATGTGATGTCATTACATGACATCATTGTGTGTTTATTGTTTGTAATGTCAGAGTAAAACTGTAAACAGTGATTGAGATGCGCCACCTAGTGGGAACATAAATTTATACCTAGAAGCCCCAAAGTACGTCAATTGATGCATCCAAGACAATTGAGTGCGCCAATTGATGTACTTTGGGGCTTCTAGGTATAAATTCATTTTCCCGCTAGGTGGTGCATCTGTCATTAATTTTCGATGCACATGTTTGAACATCTTGACCTTGCTAACAAAGTCATGGAACATGACTGACATGGTTCTAGCAGTGGCGCTGGTATACAACTTCGAAGATGCATTTGCATCAATTGACACACTTTGGGGCTTCTAGTGTTAAATAAAGCATAACTGTGTCATAAAAAGATCTGGACAAGTTCCTGAAGGAAAAGTTCATAACATAGACATGAGAAAAAGAATTATATTCCCTGAGGTAAACAATTTAGCATGTTGCTCTCTTTTGGGGATGCTGCTCTGTAAATGTGATCCAGATTGACTACGTCTGGAGATTATAATAGGCCGAATGGACCTTTGACCGAAGAGAAACAAACTGAACCATGTGGAAGCAATAGGAATCCAATGGTAGCCAGTAACAGAGGGCATTTTCACAGACAACAGATCTGATTGGTGTGTAAAAATGTCTAAGTCATGCAGACAAAATGACATTTTCCAAACCTAAGTGCAAACCAGTAACCTTTCTTCATCTAAAAATCTTCCTATTAAAAAGCTAAGCACCCACCTTTATCAAAGGCCAGTACACCGTTTTTACCAGCTTTCTTGGGGGAATGATAAAAATTCAGGAGGTCGATCTCTAAACCATTATTACTTCTCAACTATGGGTATTTCTGAATACTGGGGTGAAAGTGTCTCCCTCCCTGTCCCACTTACTGTGAAGGTGGTTAAAAATAAGTCTGAAGACGCCTTTGGAGCCATATTCATGTCAGAAACTCAATAGTGTTGCTTTTCCGGGGGCATGTCCATGCCAGAGTTACACATTTTGACGTGGTTAGGCGTACAATGACATATACATGCAAATTCACAGAAAACCATACACCCTTGTACATCTAGATTCATGTTTATGTCTGACTCCCGCATTATACGTGCATAGCAGCTACAGTTGAAATGTGTAACTTTTCCTGTGTGCTACATCTCTTGGATATTTTGGGAGCTTATCTTATGCAACATATCGGCCTCTACAGCAACACTGACATGGTAGGTACAAATGGTCCCTAATGTAACTGCAATGGTATTGTGCAGGGGCCTGAGCCCCAGATGCATGTCTGTGATACATGTAGCTCAGTGGGAGACAGTGGTATGCATGGACCTGGGTGCAGAGGCCAGGTGCCCTGTGCAGACACCCACCACAGGGCAGGCAGGTGTGGGCATGTCGCTGTCCAGGGCAGGGACTGACTAGCTTGCATGTGGGTGTGGCAGGTCCTTCCCCAAACCTAGATCCCCAGCCCCATACTGTGGCCACTGTACACGGAGAGTGCATGCTTGGCCCCCACAGTTGCATGCCTGTAGGTGTTACATAGACATTACGTAGTATATGATGGCAGATAAAGACCAGTATGGTCCATCTGGTCTGCCCAGCAAGGAGGCAAGAGTAGGTGCACCTGCCACCATGTATGTCACCCCTATTTGTTGAGATATAAGAGATGGTTTTGTGTATTTTGATGCTGTTCTATTGCTATAAAGAGATCCACTGTGTCTGTCCCATACCAATTTGAGTTCTGTCACTGTATTTGCCCCCACTTCCATCAGAAGGGCATTCTAAGCATCCACCACCCTTTCAGTGAGAAGGTATTTCCTGACATTGCCTTTCAGTTTACCTCCTTGCAGCTTCATGTTATACCCTTTAGTTTTACAGCTTCCCTGTCTTTGGAAGAGGTTTGTTTGTTCATTACTACACTTTACATATTTAAAGGTCTGAATCATATCTCCCCTGTCCCTCCTCAGAATCCAAGGAGGTAGGGACAATGGTAAAAGTTAACTTCAAACCAGGCCCAATCCTCCTCACATCGACCAATCACCTGCTCAATATAACCCCATTTTATTGGAACAGTGATTCCACATCAACATTGTCGGTAGTAACTGCCCCCTGCAAACTCTCAGAACATATTGCATATGAGAATAACCAAATAATAGATACACCTATCTTCCCAGGCCACTGCCATCTACAGGCTCCCAGTCATTGCTGATACACCTGCTGCTGGAGTATCAGCGGCAGTATTTTCAGCAGCAAGGAACTTCAGCAGTGATTGGGGGCCTATAGAGTTAGGCTCTGAGGGTTTGCAGGGGGCAGGTACTACTGATACTGTTGATGTGGAATCGCTATTTCAAAAAACTGGAATTATATCAAACAGGCGATTGATAGGTGTATTGTAGAGCCATTGATTTGAGGAGGATTGGGCCTGGTTTGGTGTTAACTTTTACCATTGCCCCTACCTCCTTGGATTCTGAGGCTCTTTTCTCCTTCCATATCCACTGTTTACCTGATGTGATGTGTGACAAATAGTAGAGTGATATACCTTTCAGTATTCATATGATTTACATTCTAGAGGTGACTTTTTCGGGTTTGTGCATGCTGTGCTACATAGTGTCATGGGATGAGGGTGGTGGGTTTATACTCAGGTATAATCTGCAGGACTGTTTCTTTGAGGACACAGTGGTGGTTGCATGGGGTAGTTTTCCATTGGAGGTGGTGCTGTTGTGGACAGAATCAGACTTCATGGGGAATGGGGTGGGCACAGGGTTCTCTCAGGGGACAGGTGTGGTGCTTGGTAGTGTGGGGCAGCCTAGGTCAGCCATGTGTTGTTCGCATAGTAAGCCATACCCCCGATAAAGTCCGCGGAGTTCCTGTGAAGCAGAGATTTTTGTAGGGTGAAGGTAGAGTGATATGCCCTCAGGAGAGGCCTTTCAGATTGATACATCATTTGGAGACACCCCACAGCTCTGGATTTTGATCTTCAGCTTGACAGCTAAGTATAGAGGGGCGGACTGGGTTGTTGTTGAAAGTGTGTGTCCGGCTGGGTTCTACTGTATTTTGTTTCATATGACGGTGGAATGCTCGCTCTGCAGCATAGCGCCTTTGCAGTTCATTTGATTTTACTGCTGCGGATTATGTGTATCTGAGGCTGTGTATTAAGATGTTTAAGTGAAGTTGGGATTTGTGACTTTTCAGGGTTTCAATATTTTGTAATGTAATAAACAGGATTTAATGAAAGTGATTTAAGAAAAAAGAGGGGTTTTTTTAGACCTATGAAGGTGTGCTAAGGAACATCCCCTTCAGACAGGTCTTCTTCTTGCTGCATGGAGGGAGAAATAACTTTGCTGGGGTCTTTTCTCTTCTGCTTGGAAACTTTGTGAAGGGACTGGTGTTGGAATCTCTTGAGGGTTTTGTACTATACTAATGAGTTTAAATGTCTGGGGGGTTTTATTACATAAGTTACATACCAGTGTGTTATTTTTGTTTGGGTAGTTGTCTAGCACCTTGTCTCAATGTTTGGGCCATGTTGCTGCGCTGTTACACACAGTAGGTTTTTTTCCACTGTGTTCAGATTTCCTTTCCATTTGTGCTTTCCCTTTTGTCCATTCTGCATTTTTTTCCACCTTGCTTTCTTCTTGGCCATTGTGTTTCTGTTTGCCTGTTTCCTGTGTGGGCCCTTTTTGTGTGTCTACTGTCATTTGGTTGTGTGGTGGGTCCAGCTTAGCCCCTGCTCCTTTTGCCCTTTAACTTTGCAGCTACTTCCTGACTCTTTGCACTGTTTTTGTCCCAATACATGCATTTCCCCTGTTTCCTCCCTTTCCTCCTTTGCCCTATTTACTGCGCCAGGGTGGTCCGAATCCTTTCCCAGCACCTGCGTGCTGCAGCTAGGGCTGGCCTTCGCTGGCCTATAGGGAGCAGGGCTGCTTCATTTTCAATGACCATCCTTCAGAGCAGGCGGATCTCTGCCTCTGAAAAGTTTACTTGCCTGGTGGCCATTTTCCAAGGGTCTGGCAGAGGCGGGGGGGGGGGGGTGACTTACTGTATCCTGTTTCCTGTTGTATGTGGCCAACTGTACAGGTGGACATGTTTTTGGAACTACACACCCGCGTCTTGTCAAGGGTTACACATATTACTAGCACGTAAATGGGGCGTCGCTCTTCACAAATTGCATATTTATTTATTTGGTTTCATTTGTATACCGCTACTTCCAGTGATCAGAAGCGATTTACTTCTGATCGCTGGAAGTAGCAGTTAGATATACAACTCCATATTCTGTTGCACTGCTGCACGTCTAACCTCGCGGACAGGGGATCACATCTACATTTCAGATGTCACATTTTAGATGTATATGGCTGCCCTGCACATCTTTCTCAGAATAGGGCCCTTTGAGAATACTTTTCAGCAGGCTTAAAGTAAACTGCATTGCTGCACAAGTTGAAGGTAATTTTATAAGGGTCAGCTAGATTTAAACTTGTTTTCACACACATCAAATGTACTTTATAAAATAAGGGCAGAAAATGACTGGCAAGGGATGCAAGATGGTGGCAGGAAGGTCTTCTGACACTGTGTCTCTGCACTGATTGTCCTAGATGTGGCATTTTGCTGTACTTGGTCCCATTGGAATGGGATGAAGGAAATGCAAAAAAATAAATTTACCTTCGGGCTTGGCTGTTCCATCTTCGGCTATGCAGAAGACTTTGGAAGCATGCAGTCTCCAGTTGTTGGGGGTTGCAGCAGCATCTTCAGTGGGGCTGCGTGCTGAACAGACCGCAGATCTGAGCACTTCAGGGGTGTTTCTGAGTCCTGAATAGCATACAACCCCACCGCGACCCAGAAGTGCTGGGTCTTCTGGGTGTGAGCTCCCCTCTGGCTTGCTGAGGAGCATGCTGTTGAAGGGGGGTGAATAGGACACACCAGTGACCATCCCAACTAGAGTGTATCAAGTGGTGGGAGGTTTGTCATTCCCTAATAGTGGATTGCTGCTGGTGGACTCCAAGTTGGGACAGTTTCTGGAGACTGGTGGGATTGTAAGACCAACTGTAATTACATTGGAATCGCTGTGGGATACCATTACAGCTTTGAACTCTTTTCTTTTGACTGTTGTGGGTACTGCCAGATAAGACATCCATCAGATTAAATGGGATGGTGCTCAGATCTCTTGAGTACAGGGTGAGAAAGCTGGGAAAATTGCTCACTTGGAAGAACAGCTTGGATTGCTCTGGGAAACAAATGTTACTCAGATAAAAGAAAAGGTGCTATTGGCTAGAAAAATGGAGTATTTGGAGAATTAATCTAGGAGGAATAATTTGAGACTATAAAATTGTCCTAAATCTCCAATTTTGTCACCATTAGAGATGGTGAGGAAGTATTTTTGGGAGATTTTGAAGATCCCTCAGGTTGATCCTCCCCACCCTGACCTGAGAACAATATCTGTCTTTGGGTTTTTCTTCCCGGGGATCTGGATCTGGATCTGAACTGGCCCAACAACAAAAACAGTGGTGAGAAAAATTATATGGTATGGCAGTAATGCAGCAGGGCACCATAATGAAGGTCCATCCATATTTTCTTCTTATGCAGCCATATCAATTCAATCCTTCCATGCAAGTCCAATTCAGATTGTTTTTGGTCAAAAATGGAGGGTTCCTGTAATAGATGCTGTACATGGTCCTCCTTGAAACTTAAAATGTTGTTCCAAGGTTCAAAGCCATGTTAACCTCACAGCTAAATACAATACAAATAAAGAGATGTATACATTACACAAAGGTACCAACAACAAAAACAGTGGTGATAAACACAGATAAAAGGTACAGATAAATGTATTACATACAATTCATAAAAGCATAAGAGCATACAAAAATCAATTCATAAAAGCATAAAGCATACAACAATTAATGACAATAAAAAATCATAAAACCCAACATGTTTCGGCTGCAGCCTGCTTCAAGGGTAACAAATAAATAAATGATATGGTCAAATCAATAAATGAACCGTTATTAATAAGGTCTGAAACAAACAATTGTGGCCATTCCAATCCCCGAAAAGTAGCATTGTACATTTGGCTTGGACGTATAACCCCTGAACAGGTCCAGGACCATATTCTACCCCTCCTACTCCCCTTACGTACAGGGCCATTCTGTGGGGAGCGCTGGATGGGGTGGGAGGGGGCAAGACGGAGGCAGAGCGAGGGAATGGCAATGTGACTGGATGTACAGGGCCTATTCAGGGCCCTGTATGTCCACTGGCTGTCTGCTGCACGCTCGGTTTAGTCCAATCCGAGGATGGAATAAGTGCCTGGCACAGCAGTGATTGCCATCATCAGCCCCCACTACCCCAGGGCAGCGCCATGGGGGTGATCCTGGAGTTTGATCCTGGATTTAGGGGACCCCCTCAAGGGCAGGGCAACAGGGAGAAGGGGCATTTATACCATGGTGTCTGTTGCTGCTCCTACTGGATGTGCCACTGCCATTGCCACAGGACGCCTCTGCACCAGCACACCAGCAGGAGCATTGGGAGGGCAAGATTGTCAGGGCTCTGAGCGTCTCCTGCAGTAGAATGTGAGGCACACCAGGCAGGAGTGCCCTGATTCTGCTGCCGCAGGAATGTATAGCTCCTGATGTTGCAGAATCAGGTACATATCAGCCCTATGCAACTTTTGTGAGTGTGGATGGCCCGGATATGCCCCGTTCAAAATTGGCCTCTATATGAACACAAAAAGACCCCTAAAAGGTAAAATCAGAAAAAGAAAACCAAGAAAAGGTTAGTGACATCAAAAGACATGTGGAGTGGAGTGGAGGAGTAGCCTAGTGGTTAGAACACTGGCTTGGTAACCAAGCAACCAGGGTTTGATTCCCACTAGCACTCCTTGTGGCCTTGGGCAAGTCACTTAACCCTCCGTTGCCTTGGAAGAAAGGCCTGGCAATCTACTTCCAGTGACACTGCCAAGAAAACCCAGGAGCTTCTGGGTCACCAGGAGTCAGGACTGACTCAAAGGCACACATTGCATTGCAATCCATCAAAGGCAGGTGCAATGAATAAAAAAGATGCAAAAAATAAATAAAACCAAATCTTCCAGATGCTACAAGCAATCACAGGAAGAGCCCTTCCTAAAACATATTAAGACAGACAGATAAAAAGATTAATAAAATGACATAGGGAACTCATAAAACCAAGAAACCTTTCAAAAAAACTACCCATTTAAAAATGGAAAGAGAACATACCTGAGAAATTTAAGTGTACCCACAGTAACATAGTATTATTGCAAAACGTCTTAGGAGAATAACATCAAACGAGCCTTCACATGTGTAGCAAAAACTGTATATAGGAGAAGTCCCTCAGGATAAGCTGAGAGATTTCAAAAGTGCCAGGGTTACAAAGAAGTACCATAGTAGATTTACATGAGGCCATAAAAACATCCTTGAATGACAGTGCAAGAGAAGCTCTCTATTCTCTCAGAAAAAGCTTTCAAATAGTCACTTTAATATTAAGTAAAAAGAAAGGAAAACATTCTTACAAACATTTATACTGTCTGGCACATAATTATAAAAAGGTAAGCATACCTGCACACTGGGGAACCCCATGCTGAGGCAATCACACTGGGGAGACACCCCTACCCTAGTCCAAACACAAATTATTAGACAGAGGATCCTCATCTAAGATCCCACCCACATAAAAAAAAGAATAGAAAAAGATTGCAAACATATTACAAAGAAAATGTACCCATCCTCCAAGTCTGGAAACAGTAGAATTGCTAAAAATCGCTGTAGAGGGGGGCTGCCAGCTGCCATTTAAAGCAGCATTCCTGCCAAAGTTCTCAGCTGGGCAACATAGCCAAAACGAGGCTCATATCAAGGTGAAAGTAAAAACATGATCAAAAATCAAAACATTAAAAACAATTTCTTTTTTTATAAAAAGGGCTTCATACTAATGATGATTCATTTAAAAGGGCGGCAGGGGCATTCCAGGAGGGATGAGTGGCCTAGTGGTTGGGGCAAGTTACTTCAAGCTAGAGAGCCAGAGGTTTGAATTTTGCTGGAGGACAGCAACCATGGGCCAGAAGGACTGGAGTTTCTAGTCCCACAATTGCTCCTTGTGGCCTTGGCACGCCACTTAGTCCTCCATTGCCTCAGGTACAAAAACATAGATTGTGAGCCCTTTGTGGATAAGGGAAAATATATATACAGTACCTGGATGTACACTGCCTTGACTGGCAAAAAAAAGCAGTATATAAGCCTAGTTAAATAAATAAATAAGCAGAATAAATCATTTTCTTGCTAAAACATCTAGAATCATATTCTGAAACCACGCGACCCTGCACATATACGGCACTAGCATGAGGATCTCAGAACATGGGTAGGAGGGGGTGGAATGGGGTCGTGGCAAACCGTGGAGTTGTAGAAAGCATATTCAGGAAAGGCCTGTGTACGTCTTGAGTGTTTCCCATGAATGCCTATATTATGCCAGATCCCAGAGAGAATGACTGAGAGCAGAAGTTGCAAGTACTTGAACAATCATGGATTTTCAAACTAGCAACGGTTACACTTGTTGGACTGAATCAAGAGCTTGATTAGTGGAAGAGAATAATAAGGAAGACAAATTTTCATATGGGTCTAGTGGACATGGCCATTTCAGATGTGAATTTACCGGTGCTTTTTGAACCAGCTGGGAGGATGTTCAGTTTATTCGCTATGAGGCTGCTATTACTAAAGACACTTTACACGTGGTGAGTCAGATTTTTGATTTTATGTTGGGAGCGTTTGTGGCAGGATGGATTACCAAAAAGGAGATTACATTTTTTACTTCAGCACACCCCTATAATTTGTACAGTGCCTAAGGTACATAAATCTTTGACTGCACCACCTGGAAGACCTATAGGGGTATGTTTACTAAACTGTGGTAATGTCATTCACGTTAGGTTCCGCGTTAAAGGTACAGATGCCCATATAAAGGCGTGGGAAGTGCATCATACGACAAGCACTGCCAGGTAACACATGTAACAATGCGCCATCAGATAACGTGCGTTGCAAGGCGCCATATAGGGCACAGCACAAGGCACCTTAACTGGAGGCGCCTCACAAGGCACGTTGTCATGCGCCCTACAAGGTGCCCAACCTAAGGCGCCATGCAGCCACCCCTGAAGGCTCCGTATAAGGTGCCGGCAAGGTGCCCCATAAGGCACTGTAGGTTAAGGCACTTGAAAAGCAGGACATGGGGTAGCAGCCTGCACATGAACGCCGGGTGCCTCACAGCTAACAGATGCAGATAGATGGACAGAAGGATGGTTGGCAACTGTGATGAGGGTAATATGTGCTGGCAGCACAGATCAGCAGAGATATGACTGTTACAGGAATGACAAGTACCAGTGTAGGAAAGGCATAAAAGAAGGAGAACAAAGAGGGAGTGAACCCATGACCACTAGGCTGAAAAGCACTGCACAAACCAATAGGCCACACCACTACTGTGAGGTCCACAGCAATGGCTGCATACAAGAACACTGCATGGCACCACACAAAATGCCTGTTGTGTGCCAGGAGAGGCCAACCCAAACAGTCAGCATGATGCAACGCACATGCACAACAGGCGTCCACAACTCATATCACAGTCTGTAAGTGGGACAGGAACCACATAGAAATACATGCACACACACCATGAGATGTAATGCAGTGTAAACAGCATGCAAAAGAGCATGGGAGTGATACACGAAGGGTGTCAGGGTCCGACTGAAGGGACAGCTAAGTGGACGGCCGGTGGACCATGGCAATGGAATGAAAAAGGAGCATGTGAGAATCCAACCTGCACAGTGATGTGGCACAGACCAGCCAACAACAGCAGTACTAATCCACAAAGCCGACTGGTCACATGGACATTACAAAGATATATGAGATGTGTCCAAGGATAGAACAACTGATCATATAATGTTGAAACAGAGGCTTTTATTTGCAATACCAAATGGATGATGCCCACCCGACACAGGCCGTGTTTCGTTTAATAAAACTTCATCAGGGGTACAGGGGTACAGGGCAACTAAAAACAAAAATATCCAATAAATACACTCAAATGTACATAACATTAGAACATGCATAAAAAATGAATAACTAAAATCATAATAGATGAATAAATAACCACTCATATATGTGTACCTAAAATATTGTTGGAACGCTATATAAATTAATATAAGATAAATAAATATCATTATAACCATAAATACATAAATATAAATATAAATATACAAATAAATAAATTTCCCATCAGTCCCTCGCGTCTAAAGGGGCTGATGGGAAATTTCCCATTAGCCCCTGCGGGCTTAACAGAGACGCGAGGGAGACGCTCTCCCTCGCGAACCTGAAAGCCCTTGCAGAGGGGCTTAGCGGGCGGAGGGGGCCCCGCGGGACATTGCATTCTGCCGCTGCCGCGGCAGCAGCCAGAGCGAGCTTTTTTTTTTTTTTTTTTAATTTGCCATGGGGGGGGGGTTAGGATTGCTAATGGGCTGGGGGGGGTTAGGACTGCTAATGGGCTAGGGGGGGTTAGGACTGATAAAGGGCTAGGGGGGGGGTTAGGACTGCTAATGGGCTGTGGGCTGATGGGGGCTGTCTGGAAATGGGGTGATGGGGGTTAGGACAGGAAATGGGCTGATGGGGAGGGGTTAGGACTGCTAATGGGCTGTGGGCTGATGGGGGCTGTCTGGAAATGGGGCGATGGGGGGTTAGGACAGGAAATGGGCTGATGGGGAGGGGTTAGGACTGGTAATGGGTTGTGGGCTGGGGGGGGTTTAGGACTGGTAATGGGCTATGGGGGGGTTAAGACTGGTAATGGGCTGTGGGCTGATGTGGGCTGTCTGGAAATGGGGTGATGAGGGGTTAGGACTGGTAATGGGCTATGGGGGGGTTAAGACTGGTAATGGGCTTTGGGCTGATGGGGGCTGTCTGGAAATGGGGTGATGGGGGGTTAGGACTGGAAGTGGGTTGATGGGGGGCTAGGACTGGTAATGGGTTGGGGGGTTGCTATGACTGGAAATGGGCTGAGTGGAAGGGGAGGCTTGAACTGCAAATAGCTGATGGGGAGGGAGCTTGGAATGGAAATGGGCTGTGAGGGAAGGGAGCTAGGACTGAAAATGGGCTGATGGAGCAGCTAGGATAGGACTGGAAATGGGCTGTTGGGGGGAGCTAAGATTGGAAATGGGCTGTGGTGGGGGCTTGAATTGAAATGGACTCATGGAGGGGCTAGAACTGGAAGTAGGCTCATGGGGGGGGGCTTGGACTGGAATTGGACTGAGTGGAGGGGAGCTATGATTTGACATGGGCTGATGGTGGGGCTAGGAAATGACTAGAAATGGGCTGATGGGGGGCTAGGATTGGAAATGAGCTGATGAAGGGACTCAGACTGAAAATGGATGGGGGAGCTAGGATTGGAAATGGGTTGATGGGGGGCTAGGACTGGAAATGGGCTGATGCAGGGACTAGAAAGGAATGGATGCTGGGTGAGACTGGAACTAGAAGGGAGCTGATGTTGGGGGAGGATTAGAATGGGATGGGGCTGGGAGAGTAAAATGGAGAGGGGAAAAATATTTTGTGTGGGAGGAATGAAAAATCTACAATTGGCCGGTAATTGGGAGAGTAAGTGGGGATTGAGGTTGGAGTGGTAAAATTTGTGTGGATGAAATAGGAATGAGGAAAGAGCAAAAGGAGAAAGATTAGTATGTTAAAGCAGATGTAGAGAGAGAGTATGGAAAAAAAAAACTAGAAGAGAGAAGAAAGAACAAATGGACAGCAGACGATGGACAGTTAGCAGAAAACATGAAGAAACCAGAAGAAAGTGGCTGGAGCAATTGCAACTGAAAAAAAATGCACAAAAGGTAGAAAGATATCTCTTTATTTTGAATTTATTAACTGGAATATGAAACCTCTGGGAAATGTGCATCATTAACGTTTGTGCTTTGTTTGGTACAAGAGGAAATTAATTTATAGTTTTATTTCTACAGTGTTGTTGTACATTCCAAGTTTGGCTTTGGGGGTTCCCAGTTTAATTATTGCCTTCCTGTTTCTAAATTGTGATTCCTTGTTTGGTGATGGTCTATGTTCTGCATGTGTAACTGAGCTGAGGTATTCTGTTTATGTAATTCTTATTTGACATTGCCACTTGTTCTCTTTCCCAGTATTCTCTGAAATGTATTGGTTTAATATTTGCAGTGTTGCCTTTTGATAGGTAGGGTTTGGTGCTTTGTGAGTCCTGGTAATGCTGTCAGGATACGGTGGGTTTGCTATGGGTTCTAAATGGGCAGCGTTTGTAGTAGTTCCTAATGTGCCTGGCGGTTGGCACTGGATTATAGTAATGTAGAAATCTTTTAGTCTTTCTTTATCCATACACTCATTAAGAGACATGTTTACTAAAAGTTAGTGTATGGTAACATTATGCAAATATTTACGCAAATGAGGTCCCTTATGCAAATGAGGCCTCGCACTAAGTCTCCGCACATGGCCCCGCACCCCCCTTGGGCCACCCCTGGTAACTATACCCATACACAGTACACAGTAACAATACCTGTACACCTACCCCTTCCCCCACAACCCTGCACCCGGATGGTGTACCCCAAGGATCTGGCGTGGATACCCCCTATACCCTCCTTACACAGTCCCCTGGTGTGCCCATCAGCACCCATGGCTGGCTGTACCAGCTAGATACTGATGGCTCACAGAGCCACCTACACACACCTGAACCCTCCCGGCTAACCAAACTCTGATCCATGCTTGTCGTGACGACATTGCTGCCTGGATGTCTCACCATGGCCTGAAAGTGAACATGGCCATGACCATACCTCCCATCCATCATCGGAACACCTCCCTGCCCCCCCTTGTTGTCGGTGTCTGTGGAAAACTCTGTACCTTCCCCAGTGTCCCCAGGCCGCAATCTGGGCCCATCCCTGACCCTTCACCCCTGTCCACGACACAAAGCCATCTGATAGCTAACACCTGCCCCCTTCCTCCACAACAGCGGTGAGACCCGCCCCATCCACCCTGAACACATCACCAATATGCCCATGCACTGGCCAATTGCATCCCATCAGTACCTTAGTACACTCCAAGGTGGCACATGGTGATTCAGAGGGTGAGTGCCGTACCGTGGTTATATGAAGTTGCCTGTGTACAGGTGGCTGGTGAACCATTGTCTCACAGTGCACAACTTGTCTCCCCCACAGGCGTACGGCATGTACTGTGTGCAGTCCTGTGGGAGCAGTGACGGCAGTGGCACGAGGCACGCCGCATGTGCCACACAGTGAAGGGGATCCTGGACGAGATGTGGGGCCTGGTCGCATCAGCGTGAGCCAAAGCTGCCAGCGCAGAGCTATGGGCGGCTGCCCGGGGGACCCACTCAGATCAACAAGTCCCACCACCAGCAGCAGCAGCAGCAGCGCCAGCTGTGGCACCTACACCACGGGGTGGGAGGGGCCGCTCAAGGCATGGCTGAGCACAGGGGAAATAAATAGCTGCACATGCAGCACTGCCTGAAGTCAGGTGTCCTGTGTGTGTGCCCTGCTCTACCCATGGTCACCCCTGGGATCAACCACATGCCACCACCTTGGCCAGTCTGTGTCCCCTCCCCCCCTAGCTGGGGTTACCATGGGTCATTGCAGCAGCCATGCCACCCCCACCCACCCGCTGGACCCCAATCACCCCTGTTGCCCCTGCCCCACCAGTGTCTGTAGCCCCCCACCCCCTGTCCCTCTGCCCCCCCGCCACCTGTCCCCACCGGTACCCGCTTAGGGTATGTTGGGTTGGCGCCAGATACGTCTCCATGCAGTGCCTTCCACATCTCATCAGTTGGACTCGTTCCCTGTACGTCCGTTGACATATCCACGCTGTCTGTCCCGTCCACACGTCCACCTCTGGTAGCACACTGGTAGCACACTGCTTGTGTCCTGTATCCTGCCCTGTCCTGTTCAGTGTGATGTGTGCCGTTGGGGTGCCCCCCCTTGCAGGACCATCCCCTTGGATGCATAGACACTACCGCTGTATGTAGTCAGATACATGCTGCAAGGCCTGGCCACATCACCCCCACCCCATGGGGCCTGCAACGGTTCACAGGTGTTTGCTGGGTACACTGTGGATCCCCCATAGTTATCCACAGGGCACGCTGGCCCTGTAACATGACCCACCCCAAGGCCCAGGTACATCCCCACCCCCTCCCCGTATGCATGTGTCCAGCCACATTGGTGCGGGTTAGGCCCCACCCCCGTGCCCTTGTCTGCCGCCCATCCCTTGGCACCTTGCGCCCATGGTCCTGGTATCTGGGCCCCCCGGCCCACCGCCTCGCTCGCCCCTGTGTCCGCCATCCCCACATCTACATGCATTGCACTGTCCACCCTGTTTTGTACCACTCACCACTGTTGGCCGTACCATTGTACGTCCCACCACTACTGCTCCATGCCATTCCTGTCCTGTGTGTGAAGGAGTTCATCCGTGGTGCTACATCGTGCGCTGCCAATTCCCATCCCCCACCCTTGCCAAGGGTACGGTACCATGTATGGAATCATTGGCATGCACACAGACATACAAGTAGATGCTCACACCTGTCATTTGCACCCCACTGACATGTAGCAATAAGGGACAGCTGACCATTGTGAGTGTGTCAAACATATTTGCAATATTTATTTGGGGTGGGGAAACAGTTGTGGGACCCTGTGTGAGCATGGCCCCTACCTCCCCATGCCCCAGTGGTGGTGGAAGTCCCATGGCACGGGCTGGCACAGGGCAGGGGTGGCATGTGTTGTGCCCACACTTACACCCCCTGGGGGCCCCCATCGCTGGGTGGCTGACCAGGTGTGCCTGCTGTGCGTCTGTCATCCAGCCTACGCAGACGGTCTGTCACCATGGTCTCCAGCACCTGCTCCAGAATTTGGGCATGCTGCCGCTGGGCGTGTGCCTGGGCACGCACAGCCACAGCCAGGTGTAGGCCACACATACACCCACAAGACACACATCTCCCCTTGTCTATGTGGCTACATGTATGGCGTGCCTGTCTGTGGCTATGTGGGGCAGGCCCACGGCCAGATGGGGGCCATCGCTAGCACTGTGGGGAAGATGTCCAGGGCCCCCAGTGCCCTATGGCAGCCTGTGTTGCTCGGGACTGGTCATGCCCTCACCCCCACCCTCCACTTACTCCCCATCCCCCACCACCCCTCCCCCTCCCAGTCCTCCCGCCCCCTCTCCCCGCCTCACCCATCACTACCGCCTCCCCTCCCCAGCCTCTGCCTACACCTCCTGCACCTCCCCCCTTTGCCCCCCTCCTGCCCCTCAGTTCCTGCACCTCCTCCCTTTGCCCCCCACACCTCCCCCTCTTGCCCCCCTCCCCAGGCTCCCAGCTGCCCTCCCCTTCAACCCTGCTCCCCCTCCCTCCTCCCCTCCCCCTCCCCCTCTCTGCTTCCGGTGTCTCCCTCCTCTTCGGACTCCCCGCCGTCAGCCGCCTCCATGCCCTCCAGGGCATCTTCACCCGGCACTGCCGGCCTGGCTCCAGCGTCCAGCCCTGCTGGGCCCTTGTCTGCATGTGTGTCCACTGTGGGGGAGAGGTATGTACATTAACGCCATGGTCACACATCTGGCACATCATTCAAACATGTCCTGTGGCCCCGCAGGCCATTGCCCCACAGGGACATGCCGCATCACTCACTGTCACGGTGGGCCAGCCGTTCCATCTGCATCTGGCAGCCATCTTGTCTGCTGTATGTGAGCAGACCTCATATGACGCAGTAAAAACAAACCTGTGCAGTGCGCACTTCTCACCGCACGTATGAACGTGGGTACTCACGCACGTAACCTCCCTTTGTGGAAGGCATTGGTCTGTTTTGTTGGTCTATTTGTTTATGTTGGTCTATTTGTTTATGTGAGAGGTATCCTTTTCTATATCTGAGTACAACTAGTCTTTCTATTTCTGACATGCCCTATCCCCATCTTTTTCCCATTCTGGTATCCCCTTCTGGGATTTGAACTCACAGGACATTATATTCTGACATATTGCCTAACCACTGCGCTACACATACCATGTTATATTGGTTTACGGAACATCTTCTTGTGGGCATTGGGGCCTGATGTTCCAGAGTGTCAGGCTTTCAGCCATCTGGGCCTCAGGTGCATGTTGGGCTAACATTGATTACGGCGCCTTGGTGCATGCCATACGCAATGCTATACTAAGGAACGTGTCCTGGGGCTCCCCAGCCCTAATAGCACATTGTACATCGCCCAGTACCGCGCCTCAGAACATGGCGCATTCGTGGGTTTCTTCTATGGTATATTGTGTGAGTGCGTCTTAGTAGGCACATTACTGGGCACCATATTGTACGGTGCCATATAAAATGCTTGTGATGTGCCCTGTGAGGCACCTTCTGTGGCACCTTCTCAGGGTCTCTTGGAAGCGCACCGTACTGGGCACATCTGGACAGGTCATCCTCGTGGGCTCCCTGAGATATTCCACCATAGTTCACAGTAGCATAACAATGTGATGGTGCCCTAGGTTACTTTGCCCTGCGGCCTGCAAGGTGCCTCAGGTTGGCATGCATTACGTATGTCCAGAGATACTGATGTCAGGCTAACACTGAATTGGCCACAGTTTACTGCCACTGCACAGGTGCTTGCGAGTGAGGGCTTGAGGCTCCTGGATGTGCCATATCTGCGGCCAGACCATATGCCTGCCAGTACTGGTGACATACATGTTGTAGGCAACTGTACCACAGCACTGGGTATGGGCAATATAAAGTACTGGGAGGGCAGTGGGTGATAGATGGTGGGCATACGTGTCCCCCAGGGGCGTCTGGGGTGCCAGGATGGTTACGATGAGGGGTGGACAGAGGTGTGGTGGTACCATACAGCTGAGGTACAGGCGAGGCAGGCAACATAGAGGCACAATGCAGGACAAGTTCACAGTGCATGACCTGTGGTGGCAGTCTGCACAGGCAGTCCGGACTCTACTCAGCTGAAAGATGCAGATAGCCGGACCAGAGGACTGTCACCCACTGTTGCAAGTCTCTTATGGGCTGGCAGCACATATCTGCAAAAAGATGAGTGTTAGAGGCATGCAGGGTATCTGAGTTGGGCACACATGGGGGGGGGGAACAATAGGGGATCGAACCCATGGACACAGTTTGGAATGTCATTGTATGAAACAGTGGGCTATACCTCTATGGCCTGCTGTACAGCAGTGCCTGGGTAAAGAGGGACTGCAGGTCACCGCATGGACCATCTGCTCTGTGTGCCAGGTTAGAGTAACCACACCAGCACCCATGATGCATTGCACATGCGGAACAGTGGTCTACAGCTGATCACCAAATGGGGTCTGCACCTCTCTGTTACCGCAGCCTGGTAAGGTGGACTGCCATGTTAGATACTGCCACAGAGTAGCTACAGACCCTGCCATTGGGCAGGTTCTGTATTCACCTTGAGAGTAAGGATGACTGCCCAGCACTAGGTCCACAGTATATGTGGTGCTACATATAGTTCCTGCTGTACATCCCCATCACTGGCAGTGTGTGGTAGGTGTCCCAAGCAGTGTGCCAAAGGCACCTCTGTACCCATATGTGTTACACAGTCACAGGTGTCTCCCTGGGACCACAAGCCACCCAGATCAGTGTGTACCCAGTGTTAAGGTCTGGCTGTCATGGCCACCTGTTAGCAGGATAGAGGGGTGTCCAGTGTCTTATGAGGGTTATGTACCATGGCCCCCTACTGCTCAGAGTGGTATGCACTATGTGCCCCCAAGGGCTCCAAAACACCCATCTTGTAGGTGGGGGTGTAGAGGAACAGGTGCCTGAGACCACGGGACTGGCTGTAGGACCAGCAAGCCTGTTCCTGATGGCTAAGAATATCCCTCTAGGGCTAGTGCACATGAGATATACCTGTGACTGGAGCATTGGTAGTAGTAAATCCTTTCTTTTATTCATAAAAAATTCTTAATCATCTGTTTTCCTTTACAATTTCCATTGGGAATTTTGAAAGACATTTTAACAAAACAGCAATTAAGAGCACAAGAACTGTTAAGGTTGCCTTGAAGAAGAATTGTAAAGGAAAACAGATGATTAAGAATTTTTTATGAATAAAAGAAAGGATTTACTACGATACATTTGATTTTTTGATTGAATGTACTATTCAACAATAAAGTGTCAGACAAAACGTTCAGAGAGAGACCATAAAATATGACTGGAGCATTGGTAGAGCAATGTTAATGTGGGGTTGCTGTGTGAATCCTCACTTGCTACATACCACAGTCTACCATGCATTATCAGACAACTCTGTTGGACTGCACCAGCATACACAGTGTTCTCACCATGCATAAACTAACTAAGACATGCCACTGGCCAGTCCATTGTACATGAGCAAACACATGCACCCAGACATAGGCTGGCCAAGCAGGTAGGTCAGTGATTGGGTCCCAGAACTGGGGGTCATACAGGTATCACTAGAGGCAGATAGTATAGAGGACTATGTGGGAACCTGGACATGCCATGGTCACTGTTGAGTCAGGGTGAGACTGCACTCCCAGCATGACATGATGTAGCCACCCTGTCCATGCAGGTGGGGTTCAAACACTAACGTGTACCAGCCATTGCAATACTCCCTGTGCAGATGCAGCCTGCCCAATTCGCCCTATCTGGCCCATACCCACACTACCTTGTTCCTCATTATGCACATTTGCAGGCTGATGCTTGTCACGGTTGAGTAAGGGCGAGACTGCACTCCCAGCATGACATGATGTAGCCACCCTGTCCATGCAGGTGGAGTTCGAACACTAATGTGTACCAACCATTGCAATACTCCCTGTGCAGATGCAGCCTGCCCAATTTGCCCTATCTGGCCCATACCCACAGTACCTTGCTCCTCTTTATGCACATTTGCAGGCTGATGCTGGTAACAGTTGGAAAATGTGGGCCGTGGGCCGTGGGCCATGGGGGGGGGGGGGGGTTTGGCAGCCACAAAACTATGGATACACACACACTCTTTAACCTGATACACACACACTTCTTTAACCTGATACACACACACTCCTACTGCAGCACTGTGCAATGATAGGGGTGTTTGGCAACCCTGGCTGCCACACTGCCAACATTTCTGGACTGAGCAGGAGGTAGTAGAGGTGCTGTGATGTTACCTGCAACTCCGTGCTGGAGCCAGCAGCTTACCTGTACAGCATGATTTGGACGGTGGAGCCTGTGTGAGTGGGTGTTTCTACCCCTGTTGGCCGCTGCTGTGGTGATTGCACGGTTTGATGTTGTATATGCTTCGTAGGATAAAATGTTGGGATGTGTTCTGTAGGTTCCAGCAGCTGGGACCTACACCTGTGACCCTCTGCTCCTGGACACACTGCCTGTGTGTACTGCACCACGGTGTTGCCACGGAGGCCCAGCAGTCCCTGGAACTACCTTTACCTCTCTTCAGCCAGACATTTCCTGTTTTTCTGTTATATCTATGTAGTAGGGCAAACATTTGTGATGTGTTCTGCAGGGTCTGCAGCTGGGACCTGAACCTGTGACCCTCTGCTCTGAGTCACACTGGCTGTGTGTATTGCACCACAGTGAGACCACAGAGGTAAAGCAGTCCCTAGCCCATACCTTTACGTCTCCTTTGAAAGACTTTTTCTTTTGCACTGCACACCACGTACTGGTACAGGGCATGGCCTGGGTCTACTGCAGACAGGTGCCACTGCCCCCTCCAGCACGGACCCCCTCCCCATGCTGTGCTAACATAACCATGTGCTGTTGGTGCTTGTTGTGCACCATCCCAGGCCATCCACTGTTCAGGTAGGCAGGTGCCTACGGTATGGTATCTGGGGTGGGAAGGCATACATGGACATCCCCACCCGCACCCCCCATCGCCGCCTAACAACATTCTGTACCTTCAACATGGGATGGATTCTGGGGTATCCTGTCTCTGCCCTGGCAACTATTGGCTAGTGTAGACAAGTTATTTGTATCTTGTGTTTGGCCTTTGTCAGATGCTGTCTTTCTCACTTCCGGTTTCTATGTTCCTATGTGCCACCTAGGTGCCCTCCTAGTCCACCCTGTTCCCCAGCTACCCCCGCTATATGTCCCGCCAGCAGCCCCCTATGCCCCATTTGCACCATCGCCATGTTAGCCATTCATACTTGGGCACTATGCTGTTGCTGGAAATGCAACACTACTATCACGTTTCCTGGGCTCCCCGCCTATGCTGTACATTGCTGATACTTAAATAGTTTCTCTCTCCTGCAAATCTGCATCTAACGGCAGCTTTTCATTCATCAGTATTGGAGCCGCTTTCAAAGTTCTGTGATCAGTTTCTTTAACCTGTGGCTCAGAAAGTTCCTTCTTTTATTAAAGATACCACCCATTTCAACACTTGTTTGAGTTCTTTTACAGGTTTGACAGAATCTACTATATACAAACATTGATCAAACTGAAGCATTACAAGTGATTTCTGAAACACCTATTGGATTACCTGTTCAGGTACCACATAGTTATTTTCAACAGTTGCGTGAATGGGTTCTTAAAAAGAACTATTTCATGTATGAATGAATATTTTATCTACAGATTTATGGAATAGCCATGGGAGCTACGGTAGCCCCTTCAGTGGCCATTCTATATGGCGCAGTTTGAATCACAGTATGTTTATACTTCAGGTTGGTTTTCTTTGATATCTCTATGGGTACAGTTCTTTGATGATCTCTTTTTTCTGTGGCAAGAATTGGAGGAAGAGCTCCATGAATTTTTAAATTGGCTCAATGGTGTTAAATCCAGTTTGCTATTTACTATGCATTATCATTCTCAAAGGCTGGGATTTTTGGATGTTCTAGTATATAAGTGTGCTCATCAATTATAGACCATGCTGTTTTGGAAGCTGGCACAACAAAACACTCTCTTTCAATGTAAAAGTTTTCATCCTGGCACTTTAAAGGAAGGGTTACTATGCGGTCAATTTTTGAGATTACGGAGAATTTGTTCCACCTTGGAGGAGTTTAAATGTCATGCTTTTGATTTGTTTCAGTGGCTTTTAGAGCGAGGATATCCTGAACATCTTTTGCAGTGAGCTTATAAGAGAGCACGATATACCCATAGAGAGTGGTTGTTGAGAGAAGTTTCTCCCGCAGCTCAATTGGATTCTAGGGACTCTTTGGGAGAGAATACCACTATGGGTTTATTCAGGTTTCTCAGAAATTTGTAGGAGTGGTCCCTTATATGACCTTGTCCCATCAGATTACTAAATTACTTAAAAAACATTGGGTGATGTTGGAGCTCCATGAATGTTTTTAGAGGGAGATTCAGATAGCTTATAGTAGGGGTCCAAATATACAGGATTATGTAGATTTTACCACTGCGTATGAAGATACATTTCAATGTACTTGTTCTTCCCCTTATTTGGAGGAATCACCTGGACGTTTTAAATGTGAATCATGCAATTTTTGTTAGCAAGCTTTGACAGGCATAATCTGGATGGACTCCAGTAATCAAACAATATATTACTCTTGATGGCATACCACTTGCTCTACGGCATTTGTGGTGTATTTATTGATATGCCCTTGTTCATTGAAGTATGTAGGGCAAACAATTCGTCCAGTAAAAGCCTGACTTCGAGAACATCAGTCACATTTAAATAATAGAGTTCTAAATGCACCAGTTGAAAAGCCATTGCGTTCAATTTGTTCATGTCTTCTTCGATTTGAAATGGCAAGTATTGGATTGGCTTCCTCCAGATCCCAGAGAGCGTGACCGAGAGCTGAAGTTGCTAGTACTTGGACAATCATGGATTTTCAAACTAGCCATGGTACACTAGTTGACCCGAATTAAGAGCTTGATTGGTGGAGTCTTATGTAATAAGGAAGAGAAGTTTTCATTGGTTCTAGTGGACATTGCCATTTCAGATGTGAATTTACCAGTGCTTTTTAAACCTGCTGGGAGAATGTTCAGATTATTTGCTATGAGGCTGCTATTACTAAATACACTTTACATGTGAGTGAATTCTGGTTGAGCATTGAGACAGAGCCCTGAACGGAGGTCGGGCTCTAAACGCAGAGCTGTGTTCGCCGGATAAACTACACATTGGATAAATTGCAAGCTCTTGCTGGATAAGGCTGAAGGGAACTAAGATATATATTCTTTTTTCTATCCTTTGGTTTAAAGTAAAGAATACTATTTTCAAATTAGTTTTTAAGCGAGTACAAATTAGTTTTTAACTGAGGTGTTTCACATATTTTTATGTTTGATAACACTTTCAGTTTTGGGTTCACTAAAAGTTTGGTAAACCTTTAAATGATTAAAAGGAAAATTTGTTTCAAGAGGTATGGTACCTCGTGACAAAGAGTCCAACAAAAAATTAATATTTACCCGTTGGGGTTGGGAGGACTTCCTGTGGAATCTGCCTGCTTCCACTGACCTGTCTTCTTCATAAGTTGCCCAGCCCCTCCCCCTGCTGGGGCTTTGTTCAGAAGTTTTCCTCTTTGAGCACCTGAGCTGCTGACCCTCTATTAGGATGTTCCTGCTTGGTGAGAGCACACTCATTGCAAGTCTCTGCTAACTTTGTATTTTGCATCAGCATAACACTGTCAATGAGAGGAGCAGCTTAACCCGTTTTGGACCAGCGTATGTTTTACATACATAAGGTTTCCATACTTACTACTCAACTGTTTACTAATTAATGGTTATAAATTCAATGGAACTATGTTTAGATATTGTCGTTATGTCAATAAGCGTTATATACAGATTTTTTATCTGAGATCTAGTTAGTTTAATAGGTATTCAAAGTTTGCTGATTTTGACGGTACTGGCGGCTCAACATAAAAAGATCACAAAAAATAGTAAGTAGCTTATAATGCTGTAATAGCTACTATTTTGCAAATAAAAGTATTTGTAGACTTTAGAAAATAGGTTTAGATAACTGTAAGTTACTTAGTGTCAGAGTTATTGGTGCGTATATCGGCCTTGTATGTTTTTCATATGCTGGGCTAATATGTTGTCGAAACTAATTTCTGTCAAGCATTCTGTTCTAGGTGTTTCAATGGTGCAATATCGACGCACTGCATCAGAAGTGTTTTCACGTGTATCATATTCCGCCGTCAGAATGAACTGTTGACAAGCTATATTATATCATAATAAAGCATTTTAAATGAAAATTGCAGTTTCAATAGTATCATACAGTATGTTTATGTCAATGAATATTGGAACTGAATCCTTTCTTTTCTGAAGACGAACAATATACTATATTGGACCAGTGTATGAAAAACATACACTATGGAGGATGTTTACTAAAGTGCGGTAAACGTGAATAACGCGCGTTGTATGACGTTAATGACCGTAAGTATAGTATAACGTGCGTAATCACGTGCCAATGGCCATTAACATCATACTACGCGCGTTAACCGTAGTTAACGATCGTAAAGCTCTGCGGCGCGTTAAAACAGCGCAGAAGGTGTTGAGTGGGCGGACAGAAGGGGTCAATGGGCGTAGAGTGGGCGGGGAGAGGCTCCCCTCATACTAACGCGCTGAATTCCTGAGCTCAATTCCAACGCGAATGAAAACCTGTCGTTAAAGGCATATTAAAGGGAAGAGAAACCATTTCCGTCAGCAATGTACAGCAAAACCGGGGAAACCTACAAAACGTGAGCAGTGTGATACATGTGCAAAGACCAAAAGTTCACATAAAACCTTAAGAATGACCACAAGAAACATTGTAAAAAGCACAATTCAGCTGGGCAACAGTGATAGCAATGGGCAACAATGAACAACACTCCCTGGAAAGCACCAAAGAAAGAAATGATGTTTGGAAGGGTCTACGCTCCGTAGACCCTTTCAAAGATCATTTCATTGTGATGGAGCTTTCCTGGGAGTGGTGTGTAATGTTGCCCAATGATATCATTGTTGCCCAGCTTGGTTATGGGTGTTTGCCCCTTTTTTTGAGGTCTGTTTTGAGGTTTATGTGCACCTTTGTCTCCATACAAGGTAAATGAGCCCACAGTAAACCTGTGCAGAGCAGGGTTTCTGACTCGTCAGGCCGCTTTAACTAACTCCAGGGACTGCAGCATCTCTGTGGCTACAGTGTGGTGCAACAGACACAGCCAGTGCCTGTAAGACCAGAGGGTCACAGGTTCAAATCCCAGCTGGGGCTCCTGCCAACCCAGTCCTCATAGTTTTACCCACCACTAAACAGTGATAGTAAAGACACCCCTTTATTGCAGAGAACATACGCATGGTTAATTCGCCTATATTATACCACACCAAACACAGACACCAGAAACAGGCACATTACCCAGAGCAGAGTCTCGCAATTGCAGTCCTGGAGGGGACCACACCATTCAGATTCCATGCTGCCTCTAATAAAGATGCCTGTGCTGCGTATCTATGCACCACCCCCATGGTATGCAGATGCAGCTCATGCATATTTATGAGGGACAGCATGAAAACCCGAACAGGTTTGGAACACCAGGACTGGAGTTGGGGAACTCTGCCGTAAAGCAGCAGCCAACAGGGCCAGACCCACCCACAGGCCCCATTGGCCAATGCCTCCTGGAGAAGCAGGACATTGGGCCCTGCCTGTATCTCCCAATACTAGCAGTTGCATACCTTAGCAATGCCACCCTACACCTGGGTATATGGTACACAGCTATCAAACGGGACAGCAACCTTGGGCCGGAAGGAGTGGGGTTTCTAGTCCCACAGGTGCTCCTTGTGGTCTTGGGCAAGCCACTTAACCCTCCATAGCCCATGTTCCCTGTAAAATAGTTATCTCCAAGTTATAATGCCCTGTTCAATGTAATTTCAGTTTGTTCAATGTAAACCGCACTGATGCAGAATAGCGCGGTATATAAGAGAATTAAATAAAAAATAATAAAAATTCTGCTGTCTGTGGTGTGTGCTGCAGGTCTGGTCTCTGACAGTGCGTACCAGTCTTGCGTACAATATCCATGCCTGAACTGTGCCCAGGACTGGTGTGGTGGGTATGGCTGCTGAACACCTCTATAGTTGCACAATGCTGGCATAGGTGTGGGGGTGTCTGTCTGTCTATCCAGTGTGTGGTGGCTGCAAACACCTTCCACAGCCCACACTGCCAGCAATGTTGCCAGTAGTGAGCTGCCAATGTGCATAATGAGGAGCAAGGTACCATGGGTATAGGCCAGACAGGGTGGCCTGGCCAGGGTGCATCTGCACAGGGCATAGGGCAGTGACAGGCACATCTTAGTGCCCGGCCACCACCTACACAGACAGGGTGACCTCAGTATGTCCTGCTGAGAGATCACTCTCACCCTGACTGTGCAGTGACCACAGCATGGCTAGGCACCCCCATAGTGCTATATAGTATTTCTATCATGTGATAGATATGGGTTTCCTTTTGGGGCCCAGTCACTGATTTATCTGCTTGCTGTGTATGCTGACATCCCAGTTCTGGGTGCATGCATTATGGACTAACTAACAGACTGTTTGCAGCTGGTAGGTGTCTTGATGGAATGGCTTGCTGCAGGAGTATATCAGATAGTGGTGGGGTGCAGCTTACCATATCCAGGCCTGATGTCTGTCTGTGTACAGAGCTGTGGTGCCTGCCCTGTGGGGTGTCTGTTCCTCACCAGAACTGGGGTTGATGTTCCTCTCTACTGCCACCTTTGCAGGGAGGTAGAAGGTAGATCTATTGTTGGGGGGCCCTGTTTGCCATGGTGGGGGTAACATGGGCCACCTAGGGGTCCATGGGGGCTACGCCTGACTGCAAGGTGTTTGTGCAGAAACTACCTATCTCGCACATTAATACTGCTTTGGACCTGCACCATGGCCTCTTTCAGTCATGGACGGTGCTGTGGACCTGGTGCTGGGCGCCTCACTGCACCCTCAGGGTGAGCACAGTACCCGCACAATGTGACGGTGTGTAGCTACTCTGTGCCAGTACAACACATGGTCAGTACCCCCCTCCCAGGCCGAGGTGCTTTGGGGGTGCACATGGTCACTTCCTCCTACCAGGCCGAGGTGCTGTGGGGGTGCATTCCCCATGGTGTGTATCTGTGGACAGCTGATTTGCATGTGCAGTGCATCATGGGTGTGACTGGCACAATCCAACCCTGGGAAGATCCAGCACCTGCTCTCAGGCTGTGATAAACCATAGGCCATCACACGTACATCTGTTAGCATAGTGCATAGGTGCAAGACACCCTAAAGAGTCTGTACTATAAGGTGCCCACGCTGGTAAAAACACACGTACCCACGCACGATTGTACGCACGTACCAATGCACATATCTATGCACGGGGCTACGCCCATAACAACGCACGCAGCCACGCACATGGCTATGCGCACTGCGAGAGTGTGTTTCACTAACAACTACTGAACGTAAAGAAAAACATGCCTCCTCATTCCCTATGTAATGTACAGGGTGCTGCCTGGGACAGCATTCTGCATTAGGCACACTGGGGACTTGAACCCATGCTGCCTGTAACAGCGGTGAGTACACTAACCATTGTGCTACAGCTCTGTTTCAATGATTTGTGTCTGTACGCCTTCATATGATTAACGCGCAGTAACGCGCCACGGCGCCCTGTACCGCTCGTTAGTTTTTGGAACGCGCGTTAGTCGTTACGATGTCCCGCCCATGTCCTTTTTTGGCTTTCCTTTCACTAACGCGGCTCCTAACGCGATTTGCACTAACGCTGTTTAGTAAACATACCCCTATGTGAAACTTCTATTTTCTGCAAAGTTTTAATATTTTTTATTATTGCCGGTATTTCATAGTTGTTTGAGTGTAACAAATCTAATAAATCATCCAGAACAGAGAAAGAATATGCGAGCTGTCCAAAATGGGTTAAGAGATACATGTTTTACAGGGGGGCATGGCCATTTGCAGGTATATTGTGGAGATAGGTGGGATTGAAAATGTCCAGCTTTTCAGAATATGGTGAGCGCTGGGACATACAAAGCCATTTGCTGCATATGGCTGTGTCTCGTACTCCATAGTTCTTTGTTCATGTCGCCCTGAAAATGTCTATGTCCCTGATTCTAAAACCATGGGTGCATCTATCCCCGCGGTTGTGGAATCATGTTTAAATTGGGCCTGTTTTTGATTTGGACGTACACCCCCACTGCCATTGCCTTCCCCCTTTTACCCAGAATTTCTATCCATAAAGATTCTACATCATATTTTGTTTCCTGCAAAACTTTAATCCTATGTGACTCAATGCCCTCTCTAACATAGAGCGGAACCCCTCCACCAATTTGATCTACTCTGTCATTGCAATATAGTTTGTACCCAGGTATCACATCAGTGTCACATTGGTTCTCCACCTTCCATCAGGTCTCTGAGATACCAAACATATCTAATCTCTCATTTAGAGCTATATATTCTAATGCTCCCATTTTATTTTTAAGACTTCTAGCATTTGCATTCAGGTATTTTAGAGTTGTATTTCATTCATATTAATCTAGTTATCAGTTGATAGGGGTAATTTGAAATCTTTTAGCTCTGTACTTAAGGGCAACTGAGTAACGTTTATCTTTATTGAGACCTCTTTGTTAGAATGTCCTAATTTCCCTCTTTTGCTAATATTCTTCAAGGATATATTCTTCCAAACGATGTGCTCTTGGGCAAGTGTCGGCTTTCCCCTATTATCTAGTTTAAAAACTGCTCTATCTCCTTTTAAAATGTTAATGCCAGCAACCTGGTTCCATCCCAGTTAAGGTAGAGCCCATCCCTTCAGAAAAGTCCCTCCTTCCCCCAGAATTTTGCCCAGTTCCTAACAAATCTAAAACCCTCTTCTTTGCACCATCATCTCATCCACGCATTGAGACCGCAGAGCTCTGCCTGCCTGTGTCATGGGAAGCATTTCAGAGAATACTACCCTGGAAGTTCTGGATTTCAACTTCCTATCTAAAAGCCTAAATTTGGCCTCCAGAGCCTCTCTCCCACATTTTCCTATGTCATTGGTATCGACATGTACCAAGACAGCAGACTTCTCCCTAAGCACTATCTGAACCTTTGTCTAGGTGGCGCATGAGGTCCGCTACTTTCGCACCAGGCAGGCATGTTACTAGGGAATCCTCTCATCCACCAGCCAGCCAGCTATCTACCTGTGTAATGGTTTATGGTTTATTTAAACACTTGATATACTGCCTTTCTAGACAATCAAAGTGGTTTACAATAAACATCAGAAATACAATAAATAGAAACTGGAAAAGAATGCTAAAATTTTAATAAGATAGAAAGTAAAAAAGAGGGAGGAGGGAATTAGGAAGTGGGAATCCTAAACAGACCCAATCTTAAGATCAAAGGCCAGCTGGAAAAGATGATCGAATCGCCCACTATAACAGCAATCCTAACCCTTCCCTCATGAGCACATGGCCTCAGTGCAAGAGGGTGTTACATCTCCTGGTGGACCGGTCCTAGCTACAGGATCACTTCCTCCTTCACCAAGGTGATGCTCTCCTTTCACGAGACCTCGTTCCTCCATGGCAACTAAGAGGCTGTCAGACTTGAAGCGGGGCTTCAATACTACTACTACTACTATTACTATTACTGAGCATTTGTATAGTGCTACAAACATATACAGCGCTGCACAGACATGTAAGAGACAGACGCTGCTCATCAGACAATCTTGTCAAAACAGACAATGCACTAGGTGTCGACAGGGATATATCTAGGGGGAATAGTAAGGAAATACAAAGGAAATCAGGTGAGTCAAAATCTGAAAGCGGCACCAAAGAAGTGAGTTTTCAGCCTGGATTTGAAAAGAGCCAGAGAAGGCGCCTGACATACAGACTCAGGTAGATTGCTCCAGGCATAAGAAGCAGCAAGGTTAAAGGAGTCAAGTCTCGAGTTAGCAAGAGAAGAGAAGGGCACAGATAGAAGCAATTTTTCCAGAAAAGCAGAGTTTCCGGGGAGAGGTGTAAAGAGGTATAAGAGAGGAAAGCAAGTGAGGAGCTGCAGAGTGAATGCAATTATCAGGAGAAGTTTGAACTGGATGTTGAAATAGATAGAGAGCCAATGAAGAGACTTGAGAAGAGGAGTAATATGAGCATGATGAGACTGGCAGAAGATTAGCCATACAGCAAAGTCCTGAACAGATTGAAGAGGAGACAGATGATTGAGTGGGAGACCAGCAAGGAGTAGGCTGCAATGGTCATGATGGGAGGTGATTAAAGACTGGATAAGTGTCTTAGTAGTGTGTTCAGAAAGGAATGGGTGGATTTTGTTGATATTATAGAGAAAGAAATGGCAGGACTAAGCTATCAGTTGGATGTGTGTGGAGAAGGAGAGGAGTCAAAGATGACCTGAAGGTTGCGAGCTGAGGAAACAGAGAGGGGTAGAACTGAGAAAGGAGGAAAGGGAGAGGAGGGTTTAGGGGGAAAAATAAGAAGCTAAGTTTTGGCCATGTTCAATTTCAAGTGGCAGTGAGACATCCAAGCAGCAATGTCAGGCAGGCAGAGATCCGGAGAGATTTCAGGTGTAAAGAGGTAGATCTGAGAGTCATCAGCATAAAGATGGTACTGAAAACCATGGGAAGAGATGAGTGCACCAAGGGACTGAATACAGAGAGAGAAAAGGAATGGACCCGTCAGATCTTTGGGGTACACCAACTGAGAGTGAGATAGCAGCAGAGGAGGGTCCACCAGAAAAAAACACTGAAAGAGCGATGGGAGAGATAAGAAGAGAACCAGGATAGTACAGAGCCCTTAAAAACAAGCGAGGACAGGGTATCAAGGAGAAAGTTGTGTTCAACAGTGTCAAAAGCAGCAGAGAGATCAAGAAGGATGAGGACTGAGTAAAGGCCCTTGGATTTTGCCAGGAACAAGTCACTGGAAACTTTGGCAAGAGCTGTTTCAGTAGAATGTAAAGGACAAAAGCCAGATTGTAAAGGATCCAGGAGAGTTTGAGAGGAGAGAAAGTCAAGGCAATGGCGGTGAACTGCACATTCAAGTAGTTTAGAAATGAAGGGAAAGAGGGAGATGGGTTGATTGTTAGAAGGACAGGGAGGATCAAGTGAGGATTTCTTGAGGAGAGGTGTAACTACAGCATGCTTGCAGGGATAATTGCAGTGGAAAGCATTAGGTTGAGAATATGAAAGATGGAAGGGACAATAGTGGAGGAGAAGGGGCTTAGGAGGCAGGTGTCAATAGGATAAGAGGAGCAGATAGTGAGTTTGAAGGAGGAAAGAAGGTGTGTGGTTTCCTCCTCAGAGACCATAGAAAAGGAAGAAAGGGCAGCGGAGGAAGAAGGGGGAAGTTGGAAGTGAAGAGGAGGAGGAGGGGAAGGAGGAGAAATAGCTGACTTTGTGGGGAATTGAAGGGTGATCTTGTGGATTCTGTCATGGAAATAGTCAGCCAGGGTTTGGGCAGTAAGGGAGGGGAAGTCAGAGGCGGAGGCACCTTGAGGAGAGAGTTGAGAGTAGTAAAGAGACGGCGAGGGTCAGAGGCAAGAGAGTTAGTCAGATGGACATAATAGTCTTGTTTGGCAAGTGCTATGGCTAACTGGAAGGAGACAAACATGAATCTGAAGTGTAGAAAGTCTGCAAGGGAGCGGGATTTGAGCCAAGCACACTCTGCTGAATGGGCACAGTAACATAGATAGCAGGTAGTGGAAGAAAGTCAGGGCTGGGGTACAGTACACCTCACAGGATGTGGCATGGGTGGAGCGAGAGCATCCAGAGCAGAGGAGAGTGCAGGGAGGAGTGGTCTAGTGGTTAGGACAAGGTACTTCAGGCCGGAGGGCCGGGGGTTCAAGTCCCACCTGGGGACAGCAATCTCAGGCCGGAGGGACTGGGATTTCTAGTCCTATAGGCACTCCTTGTGGTCTTGGGCAAGCCACTTAACCCTCCATTGCCCATGTTCCCTGTAAGTATTAGCGTATGTGTCTCATATCCCCTCGTGTTAAATGTATCCCCCAATTGACCGCTTTGACCCAGTGAAAAGCGGGATATAAATACAGCTAAATAAATAAATAAATATTATAGGAAACTACTGCGTTATCAACAGAGTCAGATGATATAGTGAAGGAAAGAGGTGATGAAACAGTGGAGGAGAGAGCCAAAGGGTCAAAAGCATGAAGATTTCTAAAGAGGTTGGAGGAGACAGTGTGAGGTTGAGGTGGTGGGTGATGAAGAGTGAAGCTTAACAGGTGATGGTCAGATAAGGGAAGAACTGAGGTACAGGAGTTTGAAGGTAAGCAATTAGGGAAAAATACCATGGCCTTGCTGGTAAGTGGGGGCAGAGAAGCAAAATTGGAGGTCAAATGAGGAGGTAAGAGAAAGCAGCTTTAAAACAAAAGGATCAGAGGGGTTATCAACATGAATGTTAAAATCCTTGAGAATATGAGTGGGGGAAGAGGAATCCAGAAAGAAGGAAAACCATGAGTCAAAATCAGTGAGAAAGGTAGAGGTGGACTTGTCAGGAGGTCGATAAATAACAGCTACCCGGAGAGATAGTGAAGTGAAAAGGAGGATGGCGTGGACTTCAAAGGAGGGAAAGGAGTGAGAATGAGGCAGCAGGGGTGGTTGGAATTGGCAGGAAGGAGAAAGAAGAAGCCCAACACCACCACCACAGCTAGTGGAAGGAGGCATGTGGGAGAACTGATAACTGCCATGACAGAGAGCAGCAACTGATGCAGTGTCTTCTGGGAGAACCCAGGTCTCAGTTAGAGCAAGAAGATGGAGAGCATTAGAGATAAAAAGATCATGAGTAAAAGCAAGTTTATTTGAGATGGCGTGTGCATTCCACAAGGCATATAAGAAAGGGAGAGAGGAAGAGGAAAGGAGAGGGATATGAATAAGATTAGAGGTGCTGCGTGAAGATCTCTTCTCAAAGTTGCTCAGCTGAGAAAAGCTGAACAATAGTGCAAAATATACAAATGAGATAAAAGATCACACTAACAATGATAAATAAATAAATATATAAAGAGGCAGACAGGACTTACAAAAAACAAACAGATTCACTCACAAAAAACAAGCAGATTCAGAGTGCGAAGCAGAGCTTGTAATGCAGCAGTTCTCCCAGGTCTCGTCTATGTACTTCTCTGACTTTCTTATGTCCTCGAAGTCTGCTACACTAGCCTCCAGAGATTGCACTCGTTCCCTTAGGGCAAAGAGCTCCTTGCATAGTACCTACTGTGATAGGGCTGAAGCTTGAAAAAAAACGCTGTCTTTCACAAAACAGCTGACTTGCAGGAGCTGCAATTGCATAGCAACACAGCTAGAGAGAGCAGGAACGAACCGGCAGAGGCTGAGCGAACACACCCAAGTACTGATTATGAAGGGACTAATCAGATGCACCTGGAGAGCAGGCCAGGAAACTCAAGAGGAGAACGGCTTTATAAGCAGAGAGCTGCAGCCAGACTAAGGAGGGGAGAAAGAGGAGAAGAAGCCAGGATCCAAGGGAGAGAGACTCCAGGAGAAGCCAGGATCCAAGGGAGAGAGACTCCATGCATAGAGGGAGGCCTGAGCTCACCAGAAGGATTGAGAAAGGAAATTAAAGGTACTGGAAGGAAAGGTCCTGACAGTGGAATCCCCCGTACTGAGAAGCAGAGAGGCCTGGATTTGTTACCTGGCCGTCCCAAGCTTCAGGAACGACAAGCAGTGCCCAGGAGACTCACAGAAACAGTCTGTAAAGGAGACTGTATCCAAGGAAGGGTACCTGGTAAGGAAAATACCAGCAGCACCGACTTCAGGAAGCCAAGGTACAGTGGTACTTTAATTCTAAAAAGAGACTTAGCTCCTAGAAGGGCTTTTGAATCAGATAACCATTCTGAGAGGAATGAAAGAAGGCAGGAGTTCTGGAAGCCACACCATAGAGGCCTAAGAACAAGCCATGCTTCCTACTTGAAAAACCTTGAACAGCCCAGCTGGAGGATAGGTGAGGGAAGTACTAATTTTCACCCTATAGCAGCCAGGGAGAGCTCAAATACAGGAGAAAGCACAGAGCTGGAACCCATGCAAGTGGAGCCTGGGGATTTAGAAGCATTGTTTTAGAGCCTTTATCAAAATGTGTTGATTTTTTTCATGACCGTTCATATCAAATATGAGATCTTTCGTCCGTGACCCTATAGATATTATCACAATTTTGCAAGAGTTGTGTTTTGACAAATGAGCTACCCTTATGGTTACCTTTGACATACTACTACTACTATTAAACATTTATGAAGTGCTACAAGGTATACGGAACACTGTACAAACACAGATAGA
The DNA here is from genome assembly GCA_033557465.1 of Ichthyophis bannanicus. Lineage (NCBI taxonomy): Eukaryota > Metazoa > Chordata > Amphibia > Gymnophiona > Ichthyophiidae > Ichthyophis > Ichthyophis bannanicus. The sequence continues at coordinate 627,272,613 of CM066032.1, read as the reverse complement.
GACAGTCCCTTCTCATTAGAGCTTACAATCTAATCAAGACAAGCAAGACAAAAGTTAGGAATTAGGCTAGAGACAAAGTAATAAGGGATCAGGTATCAACAGCAGTATCAAAGAGGTGAGCCTTTAGCATAGATTTGAAGAGGGACAAAGATGAGGCCTGATGCACAGACTCAGGAAGTTTGTTCCAGGCATAAGGAGCAGCAAGGTGAAAGGACTGAAGTCTTGAGTTAGCAGTGGAAGAAAAGAGCAAATAAAGAAGCAAGCCAATAGAAGAGTGAAGTTCATGAGGAGGGGTATAGAGGTAGAGGAGAGAGGAGAGATAGTGAGGAGCAGTAGAATGAATACATTTAAAGGTCGGAAGGAGGAGTTTGAATTGGATACAGAAACTTAAAGGTAGCCAATGAAGTGAATTGAGAAGAGGGGTTATTTGAGTAAATAGAGGGTGGCAAAAGATTAGCCACACAGCAGAGTTTTGAATAGATTGAAGGGGAGAGAGATGACTCAGAGGGAGACCAGCAAGAAGGAGGTTGCAGTAGTTGAGATGGGAAGTAATTAAACAGTGGACAAGCATTTTAGTAGTGTATTCTGATAGGAAGGGGTGAATTTTGTTAATGTTATAAAGGAAGAAGTGACAGGTTTTAGCAATTTGTTTGATGTGTGAGAAGAAGGAAAGAGAGGAATCAAAAATGACACCAAGGTTACGGGCTGAGGAAACAGGAAGTAGAAGAGCTAGAGAAAGGAGGAAGGGGAGTGGAAGGTTTAGGGGGAAAGACAAGAAGTTCAAACACACTATACACAAACATCCTGCAGGATGCGGTTCTCGACATTATCAAGTCTGTTTTAAGTACTACTCGTAGAGAGGATGCACGTATTCCTACAGAGTTTTTATATGAATTGGCTCTGTTAGCTTTGAAACATAACTTTTTCTGTTTCCAGGGAACATTTTTTACCAACAGGTGAAGGGTACAGCAATGGGGCCCCTATGGCCCCCGACATAGCAAATATCTATGTGAACACTTTTGAGGAAAGGTTTTTAAGTAATCATGCTTTCAAAGAATCTGTAGTTTTATGGAAGGGATATATAGATGATGTTTTTATGTTGTCGAAGGGCACTGTTTCAGAATTAGATGTTTTTTATGATTGGTTAAATTCTTCGGATAGCAATTTGAAATTCAAAATGGAATGAGTGAAGTTGCTCTTCCATTTTTGGACATTTTAATTAAAAGAAGATGAGTTTGGTTTTTCAACCTCCATTTGTCATAAACCAATGGATAAAAACAAATTTCTTCATTATGAAAGTTGCACACACTAAGGGGTATGTTTACTAAACCGTCTTAATGTTACTGGCGTTAGTTGCAGTCTTACTGTGACGAATGTCATATAAGGTAGTGGGTGTTCTAGTCTTAAGGTAGCATTTTGGGTTATCGCACGATAACATCCGTTATCGTGCAATAGAGAGAGCCGTGGCACGTTAATGCGAGTTAGCCTTAATTAGGCACACTGACATACAAGCATAGCAACAGAGGTGTAGCACACTGGTTAATACATTGACTGCTGATACAGTGATCATGAGTTCAATACCTCAGTGGGCTCAGTTAAAAGGCTGTCTGAGGCAATCCCTTTTCCTGCTTGTAACAGTCAGACACATCCCAACAATCTGCACTGCCAGCCAAAAAAGCCTCACCCCAGTGCCGCAACCTAATGCACATTTTAGGGTGCACCATAAGGCACATCATAAAGCACCACGTCATCCAAGGCAGTCATAATGTGCCCCAGAGGGTGGCAGGAAAGGTTGGCACCCTCCAAGGCAGCATATAAGGTGCCCCATAAGCTGGCCAAACCTAAGGTGCAGCGAAAGAAGCCCCGGGATGCTAAGGTGATACAGGAGATAGTGCCCAGGGGCATAAAGGTGCCCCAAGGTCACAAGCATGAAATGTATGGCTCAAACACAGATGTAGCCATAACACTGCACAGAGCACCAAGGAAAGGCAATGAACAAGTGATGGAAGGAAGTAGTTGACGGAGCTCATGGACCAGCCAAATCTGTGTGCAGCCCATGTGGCAGCAGGTAAAGTGGACAAACATATCGGGGGCAGCTGTACCGATGTACAGGGTGATGGTAATGTACAGTGCAATAATGACAGTGTGTGACAGAGGATGGGGATACGTGTCCACAAGAGGAGGTAGAAGTGTCAGGATAAGTGCAATGACAGGAGGACAGAGGAGAGCAGTGCCATGCAGAGCAGACACAGGAGAGGCAAGCAAGGGGTCTCATCTGAAATGGCTGTCTGGGAGAATCTCTTTTGCTGCATGTAACAGTCTGCGCATCTCTACAATCTGTGCTGCCAGCAGAAACACCCTCACCTCATTGCAATCACCTACTGTGCCCTATAGGACCCACATGTGGATTGGGGGCAGCGCCTACAGACCCACCCTCTCAGGGCAAAGGTGGGGGGACAGGATCTGCCACCAACAGCCCCACAATCTACATCTTTGCAATGGTGGCAGTGGAGGGACATGAAGGGCTGTGGGACCAGCTACCCCGGTCCTGCAGGGGAGAGGGTGCCCTTCAAAGCACTGGATGCAGACCTGTTTGCATCACACAGGGCACTGGCAGACAGGCAGTAGGCCTGTATATGCTCAGATACCCCCCACCACTATCTGACATTGACCAGCAGTGGGCACTGTCAGTCTTCACCCTGCAAGGTGCTCCAGTCATACACACGCTAACTGCAGACAGTCTGCTAGTTAGTATATAGTGCATGTTCCTGGAAGAACTGTGTGCACCCAAAATAGCATGTGAGCGCACACACACCAAGCAGGTAAGTCAGTGATTGGAACCTAGAACAGGGAAGCCATAGATATTACTTGAAAAACATACTGTATGGCACTACGGGGTAACCTAGCCATGCCATGGTCAGTGCTCAGTCAGGGTGAGAGTGACCTCCCAGCATGACATGCTGTGGCCACCCCGTCCTTGCAGGTGGTGGTCGGGCACTACAATGTCCCAGCCATTGCCCTATGCCCTGTGCAGATGCATCCTGCCCAGGCCGCCCTGTCCAGGCCATACCCACGGTACCTTGCTCCTCAATATGCACATTGGCAGGCTAACACGGAAAAAGTGCAAGCATTGTGGGCTCAGTAAGGTGTAGGCAGCCACAACACAATGGGTAGACATACACACACTCCCACACCTATTTCAGCATTGTGCAAGGATAGAGGTGGTTTGCAGCCCTGGCCGCCACACCAGTCCTGGGCACAGAGCAGGCATTGCTATGGTACTCAATACTGTTGGGGTCACTCCCCGGGGTGGTAAACACTTTCTGGAACATACACTGAACCATACGCCACAGATATAAGAAAGGTTGCTATGATGAATCTCTGTCAAGAAATTGTGTTTAACATAGGATGTGTTATCTGCCATTGATCATAGCGATCTTTTGATATATGTGGAACGTGTTCCCAAGTTTAGAACGGCATTGCTAAGGTATGCAGATGCTAGTATTGGGAGATGCTAGTCTGCACAGGTCCCAACGGCCTGACACTCCATGAGGAGTTGGATACTGGAGCCTGTGGGTGTGGGTGTTTGTGCCGCTGCACTAGGGCAGAGGTTCCCAACTCCGGTCTGGGTGGGCCAAACACGGTTCAGGTCTTCATGTTGTCCCTAATGAATATGCATGGATACATGTGCATACAATGGGGGTGGTGCATGTAAATACATCTCATGCAAATTTATTAGGGACATCCTGACAACCTGAATGGTGTTTGGCCCTCCAGGACTGCAGGTGGGACACTCTGCTCTAGGGATTGCATATGTTTATGGTGTCTGTGCTCTGTAGGGTGACATATAGGCGTTTATGGCATGTTTCATTTCTCTGCAAGAAAGGTTCTGTCTTTATTATCATGGTTTACTACTGCATAAAATATAGGGACATGGTTTGCAGGGGCCACAGCTGGGACTTGAACCTGTGACCCTCTGCCCCTGGACACACTGGCTGTGTGTACTGCACCACACTATTGCCACAGAGGCAGATCATTCCCTGGGGATACCATGACTGTACGTCAGACATATCTTGTCTGTTGCAGTGCACAACACACACCTAAACAGGGCTTGGCCGTGGTCTGCTGTGGGCAGATGCCACTGCCCTCTCCACCACCAGCACCCCTCCGCCACCATGCTGACATGCCCTTATGCCAGTGGTGCTGGTGGTGCGCAGTCCCAGGCCAGCCAGTGTGCTGGTAGGCAGCTGCCTATGGTGTTGGTTCTTGGGTGGGGGTGCCTACATGGACATGTGCGCTTCCCCCCGGCACTGCCTGCCAATGTTCTGTGCCCTTGGGGGTACCTGCTGGGTAATATCCCCTGGGACACTGTGGGGAACACACTCGTGCCCATGTTGGACCCTCATCAGTTGCTGTCTTGCTGCTTTACAGTTTCAGCATTCCTATGTACCACCTAGGCATCTGCCTAGTCCGCAATGTGCCCCAGCGGGACCACAGCATGTGTCGCCTGCAGCCCTCTGTATCCCATTTCCAGCATCAGTACAGTTGTCCTGTCTTACGTGCCCACTCTGCTGTTGCTGCACATTTACACGCCATAACAAACCTGCCCAATATAAACGACAAACACCCTGATCAGCGGTTTTTCAATGTGGGATCATTCACTTTGTAGGGGGACTGAGAATAGACCCTTCCAAACATGATATCTTCTTTTTTATGCTTTGTCAGTAGTGTTGCTTTATGTTTCTCACTAATATCACTATTGGTGAGCTTGGTTATTGGGATTTCAAATGTGGTTCTGGTCATTTTATCTATTTCTTTGCTTTTTTGGCTCCTGCACATGTATCACTACTATCACGTTTTTGGGTTTCCCAGCCTTTGCTGTACATTTTATTTATTTATTTTATTTAGACAGTTTTGTATACCACCTTATCCTTCAATCAAAGTGGTCACAACACAATTGGGGATACATTTTTTAACACGAGGGGATATGAGAGACATACACTAATACTTACAGGGAACATGGGCAATGGAGGGTTAAGTGGCTTGCCCAAGACCACAAGGAGCACCTGTGGGACTAGAAACCCCAGTCCTTCCGGCCCAGGGTTGCTGTCCTCTAGTGGGATTTGAACCACCTACCTTCTGGTCTGTGGTACCTTGCCCCAACCACTAGGCCACTCCTCCCTGACTGAAATGGTTGCTGACTGAAATGGTTGCTGACTGAAATGGTTTCTCTGACCTGCAAATGTGCCTAGCGCCAGGTTTTCACTGGCGCTAATTTTTTGAGCTTCACGGCGTTAGTGTGCAAGGAGCCACTCCACACCCACTCTCCGCCCATTGACCCCTTCTCTCCGCCCCTGGGGAGCCTTCCCCCGCCCTTTGGGGGGGCCTTGCTCCACCCTCGGTGCACCTTACCGCCACAGCAGACGTTATCGTGTGATACGTGACGTTCTTGCACGGTAATGCGCCATTATCACGCGATAACATCACATATCGCGCGATAATGTTGCAGCTGCGCCGTTAGTGCCGTTTAGTAAACATACCCCTAGGAGTTTGAAAGATAATCTGCCTGTGTGTCACTTTTCACGGTTGAGGAGGTTATGTTCTTCTAAAGTGCATTTTGACACAGAGGCAGTGAAGATGCAGAGGTGATTGTTAGATAGGAGTTACCCCCCTAGTTGTGTGCAATATGATTATCACAGAGTCTGTTGGTCTGACAGAAAGGCATTACTGGACAAGACGCATAGGGTGCAGCCTAGTCGCCCCATTTGCACCTTGCAGTTTTCTAACCTAGCCAGACATATAAAAAGATCCATCAAGAAACACTGGCCTATTGTTGAAGGGCTGGATTGTTTTAAGGAGAAAGATATTCTCATTGCACACACTAGGAGATTTCTTGGTTCACTCTATATTGCCTTCAAGGAAGGTAGACACTACAAATGTGGCAACTTTTCATTTTGTATACAAATGATCCACACGGATTCATTTCACTGCCTACACACTGACCAAGATTTTGTTTTATAATCATTTCCTAACTGTAACACTATGAATGTCATATATGTGATACAATACCCCTGTGATAAGATGTATATTGGTAAAACGAAGAAAAAACTAAGAACATGACTAGCTGAACACAAGAGCTGCATCCGAAGGAAGATTTTTTACTGCTCCTTTGATGGAACACTATGTATAGATGGATCATTCTTTTGAATGTTTGAGATTTCGTATTTTGAAGGTGGTGTCTTTCTCATGGAGAGGTGGCGACGTCGATTGGCTTCTTTTAAAAGAGGAACACTGGCTGATTATTTCTTTGGATACTGTGTACCTAAAGGGCCTGGACCTCAGCAGTGAACCAAGAGCTGTACCTCAGCAGTTTTTCTGTGAGAGGTTTGTACTGGCTCCTGGTTCTTGCCACTTGGCCTCTCCACAGAGGGATACCATTGTTTTTGAGGGTAAGAGCCGTGCTGCTTGTTTTTGAATATATTTAAATGATTTCTGTTTTAATTTGGTTAGGTTGACATACACAGTTTTTTTTAAATGGTCCTTTTTTAAAAGGAAAAAGTCTTTAATGTTTTTGATTTTTAATCATATTTTTATTTTCACTTTGATATAAGCTTCGGTTTGGCTCCGTTACTGGTTTGAGCAGCTTCAGAAGGAATACTGCTTTAAATGGCAGCTGGCAGCCCCCCTGTATTGCATTTTTTAGCGATTCTGATGTTTCCAGACTTGGAGAATGGGTACGTTTTCTTTGTAATATGTTTGCTATCTTTTTCTATTCTTTTTTTATGTGGGTGGAATCTTAGATGAGGATCCTCTGTCTAGTAGTTTGTGTTTGGACTAGGGTAGGAGTGTCTTCCCGGTGTGATTGCCTCAGCATGGGGTTTCCCAGTGTGCAGGTATGCCTACCTTTTTATAATTATGTGCCAGACAGTAGAAATATTTGTAAGAATGTTTTCCTTTCTTTTTACTTAATATGAAAGTGACTGAAAGCTTTTCTGAGAGAACAGAGAGATTCTCTTGCATTGTCGTTCAAGTGGACTTATGTAAATCTACTATGGTACTTCCTTTGTAACCCTGGCACTTTTGTGAGCTTACCTTATGGGGGTTTTCCTATATGCAGTTTTTTAGTTTTTGCTACACATGTGAAAACTCATTTGATGTTATTCTCCTAAGAAGTGTTGCAGTTATACTGTGTGTACATTTACATTTCTCAAGTATGTTCTCTTTCCTTTATAAATGGGTAGTTTTTTTGTAAAGGTTTTTTGGTTTTACGGGTTGCCAGCATCATTTTACTGATCTTTTTATCTGTCGATCTTAATATGTTTTTAGGAAGGGCTCTGGAAGGTTTGGTTGTATTTATTTTTTGCACCTTTTTTACTCTTTGCACCTGCCTTTGATGTACTGATCCACCTCCACTGTGGCTGTTTTTGTTTATTGATGTCTTTTGATATCACTAACCTTTTCTTGGTTTTCTTTTTTGATTTTGCCTTTTAGGGATCTTTTACATTTTTTTTGTTCACATACTAATGATGGTTCATTTATCGAATTGACCACATTATTTATTTATATATTTGGTTGTTTGTCAACCTTGAAGCATGCTGCGGCCGAAACATGTCAGATTTTATGATTTGTTTATTGTTATTTATTTTTGTATAGTCTTATGTTTTTATGAATTTTATGCAATAAATTTATCTGTACCTTTTATCTGTATTTATCTGTTTTTGTTGTTGGTACATTTCTATGGTGTATATATGTCTTTATTTGTATTGTCTGAACTGGCCCAACCAGGGGCAGTGGACCTTTTGGTGTTCATGGAGAGCTCCCTGGAAATAGTAATAGCTCATGGAGGGAGGAGTGGCCTAGTGGTTGGGGCAAAATACCACAAGTGGTTCAAATCCCACTAGAGGACAGCAACCTTGGGCTGGAAGGACTGGGGTTTCTAGTCCTACAGGTGCTCCTTGTGGTCTTGGGCAAGCCACTTAAATCTCCATTGCCCATGTTCTCTGTAAGTATTAGTGTATGTGTCTCATATCCCCTCTTGTTAAATGTATCCCCCAACTGCTTTGACTCAGTGAAAAGCAGGATATAAATGCAGCTAAATAAATAACTGAATGGGCTACCCTTCTTGTCACCTTTGCTCTTGAATTGGATCAGATTTTGATTTTATGTTTATTTTTTTAAAATTTGCGGGAGCAGTTTTTGGGGTCCAATCTTCATATTTTTTAGATTTTTCTGGAAACACCCAAAGAAGGAGAAAGGAATTGTTGGGTCTTAAGCTGAGGGTCCTGGCTCTGGGGGCATTTCTTTGTTGAAATTTCCATGTTGTTATTGTATTACCTATAATGAGAAGATTTTCTTATGTTTTTTGACCCCAAGCAGCTTCTGGCGTCTTTGGCATTTGTAATGTTTTTATCCCATCTGGCTGATGCATTGGTATCTGCTTTCCTCTTTTTCAAAATATTTTCCTTTTGGTGGTGTCCAATGAGTTTAAGGGGCATGTTTACTAAACACCGTTGCTGTGCGGGTTCCCGTTAGTATGCTGGTGCCATATAAGGAGTGGGCGGGCCAGGCAGAAAAAAGCAAAAAACCGGACCGTACGTGTGTGCGTCGCGCTAATGTGCGGGGCCCACATTAGCGCGTGGGAAGGCTAAGTGGGGCGCTGCTGCAAAACCAAACAACAGAGCCGTAGTACAACAGTGAAGACACCGACCAATGGTGCAGGGGCCAGGGGTTCAAGCCCCCATTGTGCTCAACAAAAAAGACCAGCTGAGGCATCAACATTTATGGGCAAAAGTGGTTTAGGAGGCATATTAATTTTGGGCGGCAGAAGGCGGCGCACTGTTATTTTTATTACGGCATGAGGCGGCGCACTGTTCAGTGTTGGCGGCAGATGGCGGTGCATTGTTAAGTTTGGGCGGCAGAAGGCGGTGCGCTGATAAATGTGGGCAACAGAAGGCGGCGAGCCGGTGGGCAGAAGGCGGCGCGCTGATGTGTGAGGGGGCAGTCCAATAGTGGGAGGGATAAGTGGCGCGCTGATGTGCGAGTAACAGGAACAGAGCCATAGCACAATGGTTAAGACACTGACCACTCGTGCAGGGATCATGTGTTCAATTCCCCACAGTGCCCATTGAAGACAGCTGGCTGAGGCATTATTTTAGGGGCATTTCCATGTTGGGCGGCATAAGGCGGTGCGCTGTTAATTTAGTGTGCCACAAGATGGCGCGCTGATGGCTACAAGGCTGCGCGCAGATGCACATACACAGGAACAGAGCCACAGCACAATGGTTAAGACACTGATCATTGGTGCAGAGGCCAGGGGTTCAACCCCTCACAGTGCCCAGTGAACAAGGCTGGCTGGGGCAGTATGTATCATGGTGAGGAGTACTGTAGGAGGCCTTCCATTTATATTTTATTTCCCACCACTAGTAAACCCGCTTTCACAGTGTGTTAACATACGGATGCCCGTAAGGCACATGTTACAGTGCACTGTCCGCCAAGGCACCCTAGAATGTCCCCTATAGGGCACCATGTATGTTGCGACACAGGATAATGTATAGTGCACCCTATATGGATGGCAACCATAAGGTGGCCTATAGGGCACCCTATAAAGCACCCTCAGAGGCACCTAATGGGTATAGTAAGCTGTGTGTGGTTTTGCCGGCATAGACATATGTACAGTAAATAAAAATAAAGCTGTGGACAGCCCTATCAAAGGGCCCCACTGTGGGTTTGAACCCATGACCTCTGGCTGTACAGGGAGTGACGTAACCATTGGGCTACAGCTCTATAGCTGACAGAAAGCCCCTGGCTGGCTGCAGAGAGCCTGCACGTCACCCCACAGACAGTCTGCTTTTGTAGACAGGATAGGGTTAGGCCACCCGTACCCATGATGCACTGCACATGCAAATCAGCTGTCCACAGATGCACACAAGATGGGGAATGCACCCCAACAGCTACCCGGCCTGGTAGGGGGAATTGTCCGTGTGCACCCACACAGCACCTCGGCCTGGTAGGGGGTCCTGAGCGGGTGGACTACCAGCAAAGAGTAGCTACACACCGTCACATTGTGCGGGTACTGTGCTCACCCTGAGGGTGTGATGTGGCGCCCAGGACCAGGTCCACAACACCAGCCATGGCTGGATGAGGCCATGACAGAGCTCCAAAACAGTACTAACCTGTGAGATAGGAAGGTGCTGCAGAAACATGTTGGATATCTCTGTCTGTCTTAGTTAGTGGAAACCCCCATGGACCCCTAGGTGGCCAAAGCACCCTCCCCTCCCCTTCCCCCCCCCCCAAGGGCACCAAACAGGGCCCCCCACACCAATGGTAGTAGAGTGGACCATCAAACCCCAGTCCTGCTGGGGAACAGACACCCTACAGGGCAGTCCAAGCAACTCCACACACATCCATAACACAATATCAGACAAACATTAGGCCTGGATATCCAAAAGATGCACCCCAGCACTATCTAATATTCACCTGCAGCAAGCCATCAGCCACTGCACCCTGCAAGACACTCCATCAAGACACATACCAGCTGTGAACAGTCTGCTGGTTAGCCTTGATGGAAATGCATGCACCCAAAACTGGGGTGGCAGCACACACAAGCAGAGAATTCTGTGAGGAAGCCCCAACAGGAAACCCATATATATCACAAGAAAGAAACACAATACAGCACTATGGGGGTGCCTAGCCATGCTGTCATCACTGACACTCAGGATGAGAGTGCTCCCCCAGCAGCACATACAGAGGTCACCCTGTCTGTGTAGGTGGTGGCCTGGCACTACAATGTCACAGCCAGTGCCCTATGCCCTGTGCAGATGCATCCTGGCCAGCCCACCATGTCTGACCTATACCCATGGTACCTTGCTGCTCATTATGCACATTGGCAGGCCAATACTGGCAGTAGTGCTGGCAGTGTGGGTTGGGGAAGGTGTTTGCAGCTAACACACACTGTATAGACAGACACACACTCCCACACCTATGCCAGCATTGTGCTACTATTGAGGGGGTGATTAGCCTTGGCCACCATACCGGTCCTGGGCACGGCACAGGCATGGATATGGTATGCAGTACTGCTGGGGGTCACTCCCCAGGGTGGTGAATACCATCAGAGGCCAGGCCTGGAGCACGCACCGCAGACACCAAACAGATTGTTTGGATGGGGTCAACTAGCAGTATGTGCGTAACGTAGGGATATCTATCAGCCTGTACTCTTAGCAAATGTTTCAGAGCTGTGTATCTCAGGTGTAGGGTGACATTGCTAAGGTATGCAGGTGCTGGTATTAGGAGATGCACGCAGGGTCCAATGTTCTGCCTCTATAGGAGACATTGGCCAATGGGGCCTGTGGGTGTGGGTGTGGGTGTGTCTGCCCCTGTTGGCTGCTGCTTTACGGCAGCGCTTCCCCACTCCAGTCCAGTTTTGCATCACACTGTTCGGGTCTTCCTGCTGTCCCTCATGAATATGCATGAGCTACATCTACATGCCGTGGGGGTGGTGCATAGATATACAGCACAGGCATTTGTATGAGTGGCAGCATGGAACCTGACTGGTGTGTGGCCCACCAGGACTGCATTTGGGGGATTCTGCTGTAGGTTCTGCCCCTGTTCATGGTGTCTGTGCTCAGTGGGGTAAAAGATAGATGTATTACCATTGCATATGTCCTCGTCACGAAAGGTGTGTCCTTACTGTCACTGTTTATTTGTGGGGAAAATATGTGGGCAGGATTGCTAGTAGCCCCAGCTGGTCTTTGAACCTGTGACCTTCTGTTTTTGCATGCACTGTCTGTGTGCACTGCACCACTGTGTAGCCACAGATTGGTTGAATTCCCTGGATAGTCCATGACTGTGGAACCGGCAGGGCCTGTCTGTTGCTGTGGACTGTGCCAGCCTGCACATGGCTAGGCCTCTGTCTTCTGTCGCTAGCAGCCACTGCCCCCTGCACCACATGTACTCGTCCGCCAACATGCTGGCATGAGCTTCTCCCATAAAAAGCAGGTGACCTGATTGGAATGTGGCAGTACGGGACTGCATTTGGGGTACTTGGCTGTGGGTAATGCCCATTGTTGTGGTGTGTGTGCGTTGTTGGGTAAAATATGGGTGTTTTCCCCATGCTTATGTCCCCTGCAATACAGGGGTGTCTGCGCTATCTGTGTTTAGTGGTGGGTAAAATATAGGGACTGGGCTGGCAGGTGCCCCAGCTGGGCTTTGAACCTCTGGTCCTAGAGGTACTGACTCTGTCTGCTGCACCACACTATGGCCACATAGACAGTGCAGCCCCTGGAGGTAGTAAGCCTGGCAGGATGGAGTCACAAACCCTGCTCTACGCAAATTTACTGTGGGCATATGCACCCTGTATGGTGACAAACGTGCACATAAACCCCGGAAATGACCACGGGAAATGGGGGACAAAATATCACCACGCTGGGCAACAGTGATATTAATGGGCAACCATAGCAAACACTCCCAGGAAAGCTCCACAAAAGGAAATGTTTTTTGGAAGAGTCTCCGCTCCGTAAACCCTTCCAAAATTCATTTCTTTTTTCTGGAGCTTTTATGAGTGTGTTTTCTGTATCTGCCCATCACTATAACTGTTCCCCATCTGAATTACTATTTTTAATAGTTCTGTTGTGGTCATTTTCTATTTTTATTTGCACTTTTGTGCTGTGCACATGTATCACACTGCTCACGTTTTGCTGGTTTCCCCGGTTTTCCTGTACATTGCTGACGGAAATGGTTTCTCTTCCCTTTAAATGCTTTCTACCGCGAGTGTTTCCCGGTAGTTTTTACATGCAAATTCGGGCCCGATACTGTGCGGGGAGCCTCTCCCCTCCCACTCTCCACCCATTGACCCCGTCCCTCCGCCCCTCCGGAGCCTTCCTCCGCCCTCCTTTAGCCGTTCCACGCCTCTATCGGACATTTGCGGGCCAGCACTTGTACGGGGCCCGTTAGTGTGCCGCGCACCTTTGCGGGGGTGACACGCACGTGTGCGGGGCGTTTAAACGTGTTTATTAGCGTTTCAGTGCCGCGTTTCTGTGCGCTATTTTGCGGCGCGCACATTTCCGGTTTTTAGTAAACATCCCCCTAAGTCGCTCCTATTATTTTTGTTTCTTATTGCCCCCTGTAATTTGTGGGCTTATTTATTTTATTTCTTTTTCCTTATTGTATCTTTCTTGATTGGATGGATTGCCATTTATTTCTATTCATTCATGTATTATGCTTAGATGAAGTAGTTGAAAGTATGTAAATGAAAAAAAATAGGAGCAGAAATGGTGGAAAACAGATGTAAATTTCAGGTACTGTATGACTGGTGTAAATGGCCATACCTACCGTTATCCAGAATGTGCATAAATTATAGTATTTTATAATTTACTTGGGTAAATTTATGCTCTGCCCTTGTACCATCCAGACTCAGACCCTGTACATGCCAACAGTGCAAATCCATATGACTGGACTGATGCACATACTTACAGACTAGCAAGCAGCTAAAGTAAGCATGTAAGTGGCATTTTATGCATGTTAATGACTGAGATGCCATGGTTTATGCATACACATGGCATATACATTTAGTAGCTTCTTATAAAATTACCCCATTGTGACTGAATATCACCACTATAAATATAGGGGTCTTTTACTAAAGCACACAAATCAGTTAACTCGTGTTTTAGCGTGCAATAACTGCGCACAATGGCCCGTGGTAACTTTCTTCAGGGACGTGACATTTACCGCACACTGATTCACACGCTAATTGCCAGTCATGCACTGGAGTGGTGCATGGGTGGTTTAAAGATGGAGAGCGGGCATGGTGAGCACACGTGGTTAATGAGACATATTGTGCACTGTTAATATTGCATTTAGCATGGGTGTATCTAGCCCCCCCCTCAATAGGTGGAATTAAATGTGCCTGTGGTAATTCACAAGGGCCCAAATTTGTGATAAGGAGCGTGTCTGCATAGTAATTGTTGGCCACACGCTTGCCATGCCCTTGACGCTTACCATAAAGCAGTTGCACCTAGCACGCATTGATTTTGGTGTGAAATGAGTGATAAGTGCAAAACCTAGAACACTTTAGTAAGAGGACAGCATAGTCAGCTTTACTGCCCACTATGGATCTTAACGCCACCCAAGCACTGTATGGATAGTGCTGAAGTAGTTAGAGTGTGGGTCAGGGAGTTACATGTTTACCAGCTACTGGTAAATGCAGATCCCATTTGAATACTGACCTGATAGATGATGAAGGCAATTGGCCTATTCAGTCTAGCCATTTTTTCTGTGTTATTCTATTAAGGATAAGTCCCAGATGACATCTGCAGAAATTTGACCGCTTGTGTGATAGCACTCCTTATTTAAATTAGCTTTGTTGGTTTTGGGGGGGCAGGGAGTGGGGATATTCAACAGCAGCAGCCAGCACACTTACAGCTGGCTGTTGCCACTTTAACTTCGCTCTGGCTATTCAATGCCGGAGCCATATTTTATTTATTTAAAAACACTTATATACCGCCACTTGACATAGCATTTGAGGCAGTGTACAACAGTCCATAAAAACACAATAAAATAAGGAAATGTTCCAACCATCCCTTCCATCCCCGACACTGAATATCCAGGTTTCCCAGATTGCGACCTTGCAGTCCACTCAGCGGTGATATTCAGCCTCTGGCTGCATTGCAAAACCGGCTAACGTTAGGACAGCCATTCAGCTGGGCAGCTAACCCTAACCAGCTTCCACTCTACCCCCAGAACGCCACAAAGCTAAACGGATAGTGTCATTGAATACCCCGATGAGTGATATTTGCATAGTTTTGCATGTCTGCAAGCCGCAAAAATGCACTTGAAGATCCCCCGTTGTCTTCTTCATTAGTGCTCTACTCTCTTGGATAAATGACATTTAAGGGGTATGTTTACTAAACCGCGCACACGTGAGCGGTGCACAAGAGCGGACGCTAATGATGCACTTAAGTGCTCTTAAGTGCCGCGCACGCATCACATTAACGGGCCGGCGCACGTGTGCAGGGCGCTGATGTGCGATAGAGGCGGGGAAATGCTTACGGAGGGCGGAGGAAGGCTCCCGAGGGGTGGGGGGACGGGGTCAATGGGTGGAGAGTGGGAGGGGAGAGGCTCCCCGCACAGGAGCGGGGCTGAATTCGGCATTAAAAATACCGCGAGTGAAACCCTCGCGTTAGAGCCAATTTAAAGGGAAGAGAAACCATTTCCGTCAGCAATGTACAGCAAAACCGGGGAAACCTGAAAAACGTGAGCAGTGTGATACATGTGCACAGAACAAAACAGCAAATAAAACTTGAAAATGACCACAACAAATTTCAAATAAATTATAATCCAGCTGGGCAACAGTGATATTAATGGGCAACCATAAAAAACACTCCCAGTAAAGCTCCAAAAAAAGAAATGATTTTTGGAAGGGTCTACGCTCCGTAGACTCGTTCAAAAATCACTGCATTTTAATGGAGCTTTCCTGGGAGTGTTTTTCATGTTGCCCATTGATATCACTGTTGCCCAGCTTGGTTTTGGTTTTTTTCCCCTTTTTTTGGAGGTCATTTTTGAGGTTTAATTGCACCCCTGTCCCCATACAAGGTAAACGAGCCCACAGTAAAATTGTGCAGAGCAGGGTGTCTGACTCGTGCGGCCAGGTTTCCTATCTCCAGAGACTGCACTGTCTCTGCAGCCACAGTGTGGTGCAGAGAACACTGCCAGTGCCTGTAGAACCAGAGGGTCACAGGTTCAAACCCCAGCTGGGGCTCCTGCCAATCCAGTCCCCATAGTTTTACCCACCACTAAACAGTGATAGTACAGACACCCCTGTATGGCAGAGAACATAAGCATGGTTCCAACACCTATATTTTACCCTACACCGCACACAAACCATAACAATGGCCATTACCGACAGCCGAGTCCCCCAAATTCAGTCCTGGAGTGCCACAACTCAATCAGGTCATATTTTTTTCCAGATAGGGACATGTCTGCATGTTGGCGGACGGGTACAGGTGGTGGAGGGGGCAGTGGCTGCAAACCACAGCAGACAGTGGCCTAGGCCTGTGCAGGCTGGCACCGTCCACCGTAACAGACAGGTTCTGTCGGATGTACAGTCATGGACTCCCCAGGGAACACAGCATATCTGTGGCAACACGGTGGTGAAGTGCACACAGACAGCATGTGCAGGAACAGAAGGTCACAGGTTCAAAGCCCAGCTGGGGCTACTGCCAATCCAATCCACATATTTTTCCTACAACTAAACCGTGATAGTAAGGAGAAACCTTTATTGCTGAGAACATACGCATGGTTTACACGCCTATATTTTACCACACCAAACACAGACACCATAAACAGCCGCATTACCCAGAGCAGATTCTCCCAAATGCAGTCCTAGAGGGCCCCACACCATTCAGGATCCATGCTGCCTCTGCTAAAGATGCATGTGCTGCATATCTATGCACCACCCCCATGGTATGCTGATGTAGCTCATGCATATTTCTGAGGGACAGCATGAAAACCCGAACAGTGGTTGGAACACCAGGACTGGAGTTGGGACACTCTGCCGTAAAGCAGCAGCCAACAGGGCCAGACACCCCCCCCCCCCAGGCCCCATTGGCCAATGCCTCCTAGAGAGGCAGGACATTGGGCCCTGCCTGTATCCCCCAATACTAGCAGTTGCATACCTTAGCACTGCCACCCTACACCTGGGCATATGGTACACAGCTATCAAACGTTGCCCATGATAACTGGCAGATATCAATTCCTACGTTAAGCACATGTTGCTCATTGATCTCCACCATAACAATCATTGTGATGTCTGCGGTGTGCGCTGCAGGTCTGGTCTCTGACAGTGTTTACCATCCTGGGGAGTGACCCCCAACAGTAGTGCGTACCATATCCATGTCTGTACTGTGCCCAGAACTGGTGTGGTGGGTATTGCTGCTGGACTCCTCTATAGTAGCACAATGCTGGCATAGGTGTGGGGGTGACTGTCTGCCTATCCAGTGTGTGGTGGCTGCAAACACCTTCCACAGCCCACACTGCCAGCAATGTTGCCAGTATTGGGCTGCCAATGTGCATAATGAGGAGCAAGGTACCATGGGTATAGGCCGGACAGGGTGGCCTGGCCAGGGTGCATCTGCACAGGGAATAGGGCACTGACTGGGACATATTAGTGCCCGGCCACCACCTACACAGACAGGGTGACCTCAGTATGTCCTGCTGAGAGATCACTCTCACCCTGACTGTGCAGTGACCACAGCATGGCTAGGCACCCTCATAGTGCTGTATAGTATTTCTCTCATGTGATAGATATGGGTTTTCTTTTGGGGCCCAGTCATTGATGTAACTGCTTGCTGTGTCTGCTGACATCCCAGTTGTGGGTGCACGCATCCACACCGGGAACATGCACTGTGGACTAACTAGCACACTGTTTGCAGCTGGTATGTGTCTTGATGGAGCAGCTTGTGGGGTGCAGCGGCTGATGACTTGCTGCAGCAGAATATCAGATAGTGGTGGGGTGCAGCTCACCATATCCAGGCCTAATGTCTGTCTGCTATTGTGGTATGGATGTGTATAGAGCTGCATTGACTGCCCTGGGGGTGTCTGTTCCTCAGCAGGACCCAGGTTGATGGTCCCCTCTACTGCCACCTTTGCAGGGAGGTAGAATGTGGATCTATTGATAGGAGACCCTGTTTGCCACCCTCAGCCCTGGAGAAAGGGGGTGGTGGTACATAACCCACCTAGAGGTCCATTGGGGCTACACCTGACTGAAACAGACAGAGATATCCAAGGTGTTTGTGCAGAAACTACCTATCTCACACATTAACACTGCTTTGGACCTCCAGCATGGCTTCTTTCAACCATGGAAGGTGTTGTGGACCTGGTCCTGGTCCTGGGCGCCTCATTGCACCCTCAGGGTGAGCACAGTACCCGCACAATGTGACGGTGTGTAGCTACTCTGTGCCAGTAAAACACACAGTCAGTACACCATACCAGGCCGAGGTGGTGTGTGGGTGCACATGGCCACTTCCCTCTACCGGGCCGAGGTGCTGTGGGGGTGCATTGCCCATCTTGTGTTAATCTGTGGACAGCTGATTTGCATGTGCAGAGCATCATGGGTATGGGTAGGCTAACCCTATCCTGGTGACCACAGCAGACTGTCTGTGTGGTGACGTGCATGCTCTCTGCAGCCAGCCAGGAGCTTGCTAGCAGCTGTAGAGCTGTAGCCCAATGGTTACTGCACTGCTTCTGAAGCCATTCAAACCCACAGTGGGGTTATTTGATAGGGTTGTCCAACACATTATCTTTTTTTTAATGTACATATTTTGTTGCCAGCAAAAACACCCTCAGTGTACTGTACCCATAAGGTGCCTCTGAGGGTGCTTTATAGGGCGCCCCATAGGGCACCTTATGATGCCCGTCCATATAAGGTGCACTATACATTCTCCTGTGAAGCAACCTATAGGGTGCCCTATAGGGGACATTTTAGGGTACTGTGGCGGACAGTGCAATTTCTAATGTGCCCTATGGAGTGCCTTATAGGGTGCCTTATACGGCACCTTCAATTACGGCACGTGAGACCGTGTTTGCTGGCAGCAAATAATAACATAAATATAAAGTGTTGCAGGACAAAATATGTACAATGCAAAGCTGATGCCACAGCCAGCCTTACGTATTAGGCACATTGGGGAGCAAACTCATGACCCCTGTATCAGCAGTCAGTGCCTTAACCATTGTGCTCCACTTCTGCTCCTCCTTGCCTGTCAGCGCACCTATGTATGCTTTTCATTCCTTAAACTGCACAGTGCTGCCATAAAAAACAGTACACTGACCTTGCGGTACCTCATACGGCACCCTCTAAAGCGCCCTATAAGCAACATTCTAGGGTGCCTTGGCTGACAGTGCACTTTAAAATGTGCCTTATAGGGCACCTGATGTTAACACGCTTTGGAAGTGCGTTTGCTAATAGTGGTAATTAAAAAATGACTCCTAAAGCAATCTTCCCCATAATATGTTATGCCTCAGCCAGCCTTGTTCATTGGGCACTTTGGGGATTGAACCCCTGATCCTTGCACCATTAGTCAGTGTCTTAACCATTGTGCTGTGGTTCTGTTCCTGTGATTGCACATCAGCGCGCCGCCTTATGACGCCCAGTATTAATATGCCGCCAAAAACATTAGCGTGCCGCCTTATGCCACCCATTATTTCAATGCCTCCTAAATCAATGCCTCAGCCAGCTGTCTTTATTGGGCTCTGTGGGGATTGAACCCCTGATCCCTGCACCATTGGTAGGTGTCTTAACCATTGTGCTGTGGCTCTGCTTTTCTGCTTGCCCATCAGCGTACCACATATGCCTCCCGCGCAACCATCTGATGCGCTAAGGTGCGGGGCGCACAAGGGCGCCGCGCACCTTAGCACATATTTAAATTCCGTCTTTTCTTTTTCAGGACGGAACGCCCACTCCTTATATGGCAACCACACTCTACCACGGCCCGCACTCTACCGGGGTTTTAGTAAACATACCCCTAAGTTCATAGGCCTGCTCTCCCCGCCCCTTCTTTTTCCAACAAACTTTGAAACAGTTTAAAAAGTTGCCAAACATCATGAAGTAGGTACCAGGAAACTAGTTGCATTGTTTTCCAAATATTCAGCCATGTAGGTGCTGTAGTCTTGCAGGATGGTACCCAAACAACACCAGTCTACTCACATCCACCGGGTTGGTCCGGGAAGCTGAAAGCTACAGCCACCAAGTAAGTTATCCTAGGCCTGTCGTGCCACTAGCCGACCTTCCAGCATTTACAGATCCACACACTTCCTTGTAAGTAAGGCTTTCAGATATTAATTATTTGCAAGGATATTTTTTAATGTCAAGCCTAGGAGGAAGAAATCACAATGGAATATGCTTGTTTATCAAATGAAGATTTCTTTGATATGATGGTGTATTGCCTGCTAGCTAAGATAAAAGAAAGCATTAATAGTGCAGAAGAAATATACTGACAAATACATGAAGGCCTTAAATCACTAAACTCTATGAAATAAAACAAAGAAGTTGAAAATACTGACCCGATTCAAATCATAATAGCATAATATGTGAAAACTTCAAATCAAAGCCAAATATAACAGCTGTACTATTGACTTTGAGCTTCACCATACAATAAGAGAAATACATTTATTTATATTCATTTAGAAAAACTGTGTTAGGGTACAATCATAGTTATGAGATAAATGAGCAAAAATCAAGACATTCAGTTATGCCTCCATGGCAACCATAACTTGGAACATTTTGTACTGTCATGATGTCACAAATTATATCATTACATGAAAAACTAAAGGTTGGATTGTTTTTAATTTAGAATTTCCAGCATCTCCTTTATGCTTCCACCTCTTTCTCTTATGCTCTCCTTCCCTCGTGCCTTTACAGTACTATGGATTTTTCCCCTATCTCATTCCATATTATGACTTGCATAGTTCGATGGCTTATTGTTCAGCACAATTTTAAGAAGGACGGGTGACATTAGAACCAAGGATTTTTAAAGCAAATATAGCAGTGTTTTTCCTAAAAGTGGAAGAAGCATTAACTTGTTTTTTCTCAAGCTAGTCCCAAAGTATGCACTAGAAAATCTGGTTTTCAAAATATGCACAATCAATATGCATGAGATAGACTTGCATGCGATGGGGGCAATACAGGCAAATCTTTCTCATGCATATTTATTATGGGGGTCATTCCAGAAAATGGATAAAGGGGTTTGTATGTATTGTGGAGACGATTATGTGCTGAAAACGTCCCAGACTCTATTCTGAAACACTGCTGACATACACATCCACGGTGCTAGCACAGGGATCTCAGAACCTGGGCGGGAGAGGGCGGAACAGGGGTGTGGTCAGTTATAGAGACATAGAAAGCATATTCAAGAAAGGCCCATGTATGTATTAATTGTTTCCCAGAAATATCCACGTTATTCCTGCTGAAACGTGGTATAAGGCTAGACTTAGAAAATATTCTGCTGTGCTCTGCAATGCGTAAAATACAGAAGAATGGCTGTGACAAGTATGTTTTGAACTGGTATGACTGCAATCTGGAAAAATACAAGATGCAGTCTTAAGGTACAGGGAGCAGAGATGAGGGAATATTAAGAAGAACAATAGTGTTTATTCAGGCTATGCACTTATTTGCTGTTTGTACTAAAGGAGTCAATCCATGGGACCCTAACAATTCCCCAGTTCAGAAAAATGGGACTGCTGATTCAGGGGTAGTATGGATGTGAGCGGGGAAAGGATTCCTTTTTGGCTGAGAAACGGAGATCATATTTGTAGTCCTGGTACGCCATGTGATTATGTTATGTCATAGCTGTTATGTATATGTTCAGGGCATCCTTTTGGCAGAATCATGTTTTTGAGACTGAAAGTGAGAGTGTGTGCATGTGTGTGGTTTGAGGGGTGCACAGGAGGGTCTGGTGTGCTCATCTGCAATTCAGTGGGGGCATGAAAGCCTGGCCAATACCTGGAACGTATGGATGACCGCAGCATCACCACGTGCCAGTGTGATTGGGCAGTCAAACTCAGAGAGCATTCACTATATAGATACATGTCAAAACATATCCCCATCATTGAAAAGGGACCCTCAGAATAAGGGCACTCAACAATGCAAACAGCACTTATGCATGCCCATAATGCTCATTTTGTGGGACTAATGGTGTTGCTGTTGAGCATGTATTAGTACTGTTTGCACTTCTGAATGCTCTTATTCCGAGTGTCCCTATTACTGGCGGGGATATGTTTTGACATTTAGCTATAGGGAACCTATTCTGATTCCTTCTGGATTATTTTACATAGGGTACTCTAATAAGATCAGATATTGTTGGCGGTGTGACAGGGTAGCCATACATCCACTGTGCCTGGCACTGGGAGACATGACTGATGTAGTGCCAACATTCCCCGAATTGCCCCATGTGGCCTACATCCCTTCTCAAGCTAGCATCAATGAGAGCTTTGAGAGTGGAGTATAGCTACTTGCTGTGATGGCACAGGGATCTCCCCACCCATGCCCACACAGCCCTGACCAGGGGAGTAGTGCCACAAATCTGGCTATAGGAAGGCAGACAGAGCTGCCACACAGGTAGTGGATGTTTACAGACTGACATATGCAATGATGGGATAGGTGTAGCTGCAGTGAGAAATTCCAGTACCCAGTTAGGTGGGCCTCAGATGCCTTAGCCAGAAGGCCCTACCACAGCTACAACAGCTACTACTGATAATTTGTATAGTGCTACAAGGCTTACGCAGCACTGCAGAGACACACATAACAGATGGTCCCTGCTCAGCACAGCTTAAAATCTAGTCGGGACAGACAACACGGCAGCTGTGAATAGGATACATCCAGGGGAAATGGTCAGGAAACACAAGGGAGCTTAGACGAATCTGATCCAATAGCAGCTCCGATGGGGTGAGCGCTCAACCTGGATTTGAGAGGGCCCAGGGATGAAGCATGATATACAGACTCAGGTGGATTGTTTCAGGCATACAGATCAGCTAAGTGAAGGATTTGTCAGTGTAAGGGTAGGGCACAGATAGAAGCAATCTGACCAATGAGTTATGTTCACAGGGAGTGGTGTAGGTGGAGATATGGGGGGAATGGTAGTGCAGGGCAGCAGAATGAGTGCACTTATAGGCCAGAGGCATGGAAAGGGCATACATTTGGTGCTCATAAATATTATGCATCCTTTGGGGACCTGTAAGGTCAGTCAGGGTCCATCCCTAGCAGTTTAAGGCACGTTTGTAGAGAGACCAGGGCAGGACTTACTCAGGCCAGTTCCTAATGCCACATACCATTTGATGCAAGGTATATCCTAACATACATGTTCATATTTACATTCTTGTATATTATATAGAGGGAGGAGTAGCCTAGTGTTTAGGGCAACTGCCCAATACTCAGAAAATCAAGGTTTCAATTCCTTGTGAACTTGGGCAAGTCACTTTACTCTCCATTGCCTCAGAAGAAAAGGCCTGGCAATCTACTTCTGGTGATACATTACCAAGAAAGCCCTTAAAAAATACAAAATTGGGGTACACAGAGCTTACCTTAAACTTTTCAGGGCATGAGGGGGACTGGCATATAGTCTAGGTTGCAGCAGCTGTCATTTCTCATTGGCATTTATGTCTAGTGTGCATCTGCACACTACTGTCTGTGATGGGCAGCTTAGGAGATGCATGTTTTTAATGTTCTGCTCTGGACACCACAGATTTTTTTCTTGGCATTCCTTCTAAAATGGCACTCTACATAAACAAATATGCAAATATCTCATGCATATTCATTAAGGATATTCTGAAAACTTGACTGGATTGCAGCCCTCCAGTAGGATGCCCCTGACATAGAGAGTCAGATAAGTTCAGCAGTATGCTTGGAAATGAGACTGCATAAAAGTGTGCCTATTTTTATAAATGATGTGATAGAAGCTGCACTACTTATAAAATAAGCATATGTCTATCCTCCAGTACACACACTGACAAAATGTGTTTTCATGTGGGTACATTTCTGTGTGACATATGTGTTGATGTGCAAGCTTGGGAACACTGGAAAAATGGTTTTGTGGACCTGTTAGATTAGTTTCACCCAATATGACACCTGCATCCTGGCTGAACTGCTTGTTGGGAAAGAGACGACTCAGTCAGTATAAACCTTTTTACTCCTGAAGTTAGAATCAAATATCCCCAAAATAAGGTGTATGATTACTAAATGGCACTAAGGAGGCAACTGGCCGCTATTAGTAGTAGTTAGCATGGTGGAAATTGGCAATAATGCTGCCATAACATGTGCAAAAGTGCAGCTGGAAAAGGGGTGGAGAAAGGGCATAGAGTGGGCAGAGTCAGCGAGTGCACGCTAATGCTGCATCTGAATAGTATGCGCTGGAGATGCGTTTATGGGAAACCTTAATGCTAGCTCAAAGCTGGCATTAAGGGCTCGTTTTGGAGGGAGAGAGCCTTTTTTGCCCTGTAACACCACACAGGGAGCCCATTCACATGTACAGTATCTATCTTTATCTTTAACTTTATTTTTTCTGCTTGATATACCACCCAAGCGTAAGCATCAGGGCGGTGTATAATCAATCAATAAAGGCTGCGGATGAAGATAAAGAGAGAAACAAACACCATTGTATAGATAGGAAAGTGACAAGTGAAGAACAGGTAAAAAAGAAAGAGGGACAGAGACACCAGTTATATGAGGGAGAGGAGAAGGGGGTAGATGGTCTGAGTCGGGGGGAAGATGGGTAACCTAGGGGTCAGAGAGGGGAAGGTCAAAAGCAAGATGGGTTTTGACCATATTCTTGAACCTAGGGAAAGACATTTCGGTATGGAGGGTGTGCGGAAGTGAATTCCAGAGGACGGGGCCAAGGAAGAAAAAAGCAGTGTGGCGGGTGAGTTCAAGATAGGCCTGCATGGGGGAAGGAAGGAAGAGGTGGTTACTGTGGGCAGATCATAAGCAGCGTGTACCTCCCAGATTGGAGCCCTGAAATTAGTGATAGTAATGGTCCATTGCCAGTCAAAGCATGGTGTTCTTGTAATAAACAGCACTATGTTGTTGGTGCCACAAAGGGGGTACCATGTGATTTAGCAGGGCTATTCAATCTGCTAGGTGGACTAGGCAGCCGCCTAGGGTGTACATCTGTGATGTCCAGTGTGACTCTGCTGTGATAGCAGCAGCACACATACTTTCTGCCACTGCCACAAAGGAATTGGGCCACTGCCACCACACAGCGATGTTAGCAGCATGTATGGGTGGGAGTGCCGGTGGCAGCACCTTCTGCCTGGTACAGAATATACCATTGTCTCTGTTGTGCATGTCAGGTGCAATGCTGCTGTTTGTACTGTCAGGGCCAGGCCAAGGATTTCTGCCGCCGTAAGCAGACCATGCAACCTCCGCTCCCCCCCCCCCCCCCACTGCCTTGAGGCTTTCTGCAGCATGAAAGGGAGGATTTCCCATGACACTCCCCCTCCCAGCATCCATTGTCTCACCTAGGGGAGAAGGGTGGCATGGCAATTGCTCCCTGTTATGAAGTAGTAAAGCTTAGGGCAGCATCATGCATGCTGACAGTATGCTGCTCCTGGTCCCCTTCAACACATCCTCTCAGAGGGGGACAGAAGTGGCACACCAGAACTACCTGCATGTGCTCTGCTGCTTCAAGGCCATCCACAGCACTGAAGTGGCAGTGCCATGCTTTCAGGGAGGGAGGGATTGTACTTACTCGCTCTGAACTGCCAACTAAGAGGTTATTCGAGGACTGACTCAGAAACATACATCAGCAAATGGTTACGTTGGTCACTCTGCTAGGTCACTCATGACATGGAATGTATGTGTACATGTATCCTGGCCTACCCCTCTGGCAGGACAGATCCCATATGTAAGGCATGAACATCAGTTGAACCAGCAGCATATCAATGCAGTGCTATATACCCACCTAACAAGATGTTCCTCTCCCACATCTGCCTAACATACCCTGTCAGACAGAGCCTGCAGAGAGATACATTGACAGAGGCATGCCCCAGTTTATGCTCTCATGCAGCCTGGCAATGACCACATATATACACATGGAGTGATGCACCCATACACCCATATGGTTGCTCTGTAGCTCCTACCACATGGCCACTGGATGTGAGTGAGAAGGGTCACAGCTTCAAGACCAGTCAGTAGAGCAAGAGGATATGTCCAAGGGTGTTAACTTTATCCTACATTTCCATATCTGTATCCGCAGGTGCAACCCTCCCCATCTTGTTCAGCAGAAGACCTGACAGTTGTCAGCTACATTGAGAAGCTGTACCAACACCTGCTAGATGACAGAGCATGCTAATAGTGCCCACACACTAAGATGGTCTAATTAACTATGCGTGCATATGCATACCCAGAGGTTAGCAAAGTCCAGGTACTAAAGGACTCCTAAGGACCAATTTACACCTCTTTTGGACAGTGGGGTCATGTGTTTGTGTGTGTGTGTGTGTATGTCCAGAGGACTGTGAGGGGGCATATGATGAAGGTGAAAGGTGTAGACTCAGGAGTAATATGCTGAAATATTTCTTTACAGAAAGAGTGGTAGAAGCATGGAACAGTCCCCCAGTGGAGGTAGTAGAGACCAGGATAGTATCTGAATTCAAGAAAGCATGGGACTAGCACAGAAGATCTATAAAGGATAAAAAGGGACTATAGCAGTTGTATAGTAGGGCAGACTGGATAGGCCAAATTGTCTTTTTCTGTCGTCATATTTCTATGTTTCTAATGAAGTAATGATGAAGTCACAGTCTTCAGATACACCATCTGCAGAGATTGTTGGACCATTTTATAAAGTGAGCTTCTTCAAGCTCCATGGACAGAACCCCCCTTCCCACCCGAGCCCCTTCTTTCATCTACATAGGCAGTGGGTAACTCTTTTGTTGGGGAGTTTGAAGAGACTCTGTGTGTTATGGTTTCTAAACTTGTTTTGCCTTGGGATTCTAGGAAGTCTCCACATGAGGGACCGGTTCCATGTGTAAGATGCTTCCAAGCTGAAGCCCTCATGAAAGAAGTGGAAGAGCTCAGAGAAGAGGTAGTGAAGCTGAGAAACAATTGACATAGTAAGAAATACATTGATGAGATGCTTCTTGAAACATTCAAGCTCTCCAACAGAGGCGAAGATGGGATGCTATAGAATGAAGAGAGTTGGACACAAGTCACCAGAACCTGCAGAATCAACAATCCAACTCCTCCAGCCTTCAAACTGAAGAACCAATATGTAGCCCTGGAAGTGGAGGAGGTGAAAGCAACCCAGGAAAGGGAAGAACCAGAGCTCAAGCACTCCAAAGTTGCAGAATCAGTGACCACAAGGAAGTGAAGGGTAGTGGTAAGGCATCTATCTGCCGACCAGACTTGATGTGCAGAGAGGTGGGCTGTCTGCCAGGTGCCAAAATCCGAGATGATATGGAGAGTTTGCCAAGGCTTATCAAGCCTAATAAGCCTAATAACCTTCTCTCTAGTCCTATTAGCGAACCACATTGCAATATCCAAACGAGTTTTATTACTGTATATACCATTAAGTTAATCTGTACATAGTTCCCCCGGTTGTCCTATTGTTGAAGTTCCCTGTTCAATGTAAAACTCAATGTTACTTGTATGCATTGTAGTATGTTTCTTGTTCAATGTACACTGCACTGATTGTAATAGCGCGGTATAAAAGAATTGTTAAATAAATAAAATAAATAAATAAATAACTATTATCTGATGTTGCTCATCCATGTCGGCACAAATGATACTGCTAGGAGTCCCTCCAAGTGTAACAAAAGTGACTTCATGGCTCTGGGACAGAGGGTGAAGCACATAGGTGCACAGATGGCGTTCTCTTCAATCCTTTCTGTTGAGGGTAAAGGTTGAGGCAGAGAATCTTGCATTCTGGAAATGAATGCATGGCTGCATAGATGGTGTCATCGAGAGCGTTTTGGTTTCCTAGACCATGGGATGATTTTCCAAGGGCTGCAGAGAAGAGATGGCATCCATCTATCCAAGAAGGCTCAAAGTGTCTTCCGCAGCAGACTGGCTAACCTATTGAAGAGAGCTTTAAACTAGATTCGTTGGGGACTGGTGAAGAAAGCCCCTAGGTTAGTGAAAGTCCTCGGGTATGTAAAACATCATTATGAGATTTCTTTGGTATGAACACCATTGAAATGAAGAACAGCTCTATTGACTAACCTGAGGAGCTAACCATATATAGGTCCATAATAAAAGATGGGAGAATCAGCCCCTGATGGTCACATATTTCTAAAAACATATATTTTATATTGCATATAGTATAATCAATGTCATTCAGATATGAGTAAACCAAAACACTTAAGAAATAAGATCTATACATAGGGGAAGGAAGGGGGTGGAAGGAGAAGGGGATTGGGGGGGAAGGGAGGGGGAGGGGAAGAGGGGGGAAGGATAGAGAGGAGGAAAGAGAGGGAAGAGGAAAGGAAGGGAGGAAGATGGAAAAAACAATATGGCTCATTGATTAAAAAAACTAGGACTGATAAAAGAAAAGATAAAAAATAATCCTCAGCTGGGTATCCCTAGCAAGATCATGAAAAATGTGGACATGAGAGCCCATAAACTGCTCACTGAAATTTCTAAAATAAGATCGAAGAATTAACGATTTATCAGATTCCAGAGCCAAGGTAATGAGGAGAGTAGAACAAGCTGTAATCAACTCCATTCTATGGCGACAGCACATAATATGTATTTATTTATTTATTTAGACATATTTGTATACCACCTTATCCTACAATCAAAGTGGTTGCATCACATCACAATTGGGTTACATTTAACATGTGGGTGCTTTACAACATTTAACATGAGGGTATTTAACAACATTAAGACAACACAATTTGAGGGTTACGTTTATCATGAAGGTGTGTGGGTTGGTTCAAGTATTGAGTTTGCAGTGGAATTTACGTTGTAATCCCGCTCGGGTGGGGGGCTGTTGTGTATCTGGTGGGGACTGTTGTCTATCTGCTCGTACATTTCTGTGAAGAGCAGGGTTTTAAGGGTCTTGTGAAAGTCTGTGATGTCCTCTAATTCCCTTAGGCTCGTTGGGAGGGAGTTCCATAGTGTGAATGCCATTAGTGATGAAGCTCTTCTTGACATATTTTGTTTAGTCTTGTGATATCCTGAAAGTGTGCTGATCATGTTGTCGTAATTGTTCCTTCTTGGTCTATTACTGATGTTCCTTGTTACAATTTCTTGTAGTACTTCTGCTGAAAGATTGTGGATGATCTTGAAGATGATCAAGATTATTTTAAATTTTGCTCTGGCTACCATTGGGAGCTAGTGTAGTTGCTGTAAGATAGGGGTGATGTGTTCTGATCTTGGGGTGTCGGTGATGATGCGTGCTGTAGTGTTTTGTACCATTTGGAGTGGGTGTAAGGTCTGCTGGGGGAGGCCTTGATATAAAGAATTTCTGTAATCCAGCAGAGATGTGATGAGTGCTTGGCATACTGTGCGGAAGTGGTCCTGGCGGAGTAGTGGTTTATCTTTCTTATGGTCCTCAGACATTGATAAGCCTTGTTTGCCGTTTTGGCGATATGAGATTTCATGTTCAGAGTTCTGTCCATTGTGATGCCCAAGTACCTATCTTCATCTTTGACTATTATAAGTTTGTTTAGAATGCTGATATTCTGTGGTGGAATGAAGCTAGGGTTCCTGGTGATGAACATTGCCTCAGTTTTATCGTAGTTGACCATCAGGTTATTGTCTGCAAGTAAGACATTCATGTCTTCAAGGCATTCAGTTATTGTTGTGGTGTTAAGTGCTAGTAGATTGATTGGAGAATACACCATGATGTCGTCAGCATATATGTGATAGTGGAGTTTGTGTCGTTTGATGACGTTGCATATGGGTTGGATGTAAATATTGAAGAGCACTGATGATAGGGCAGATCCCTGAGTTATTCCTTGCATTGCGGGGAACTGCAATGATTTCTTTTGGGTGCATTTGACTTGCTGTGTTCGATCTTCCAGGTACGATGTGAACCATTTCAGAGTGTTCTTGCGCAATCCTATCTGTTGCAGGCGCTGTAGTAGTCTAGTGTGGGACGTTGTGTCAAAGGCTGCCGAAATGTGTATGAATACTAGCGGGAATCCATTCTTTATATTATCTATACCTCTTATGAGGTTGTCAAAGAGTGATGTGAGTAGCGTTTCCACACCGTGCTGGGGTTTAAATCCATGCTGATGAATGTCTAGCAGGGCATTCATGTCAATGTGGTCGTGAAGTTGTATTTACACTGTCTTTTCAACTATTTTCACAAGGAACAGTAAACTGGAGATGGGATGTATGATTTTGGTTCAGATGGGCTTAGGTTATTGCCTTTAAGTATTGATCGTTTTCATGGCGTGCTTGAGGGACTGCGGCATGTATCCTTGTTGGAGTGAATCTTTAACAATTTTATGAATGTGCCATGATAGCTGGCTTCTTGTGACTTTTATCCAAGCCACTGGGCAAGGGTCTGATGGTGAGGTTGTTGTGTTGAGCCCATGTATTATGTCCTCTACTTGATGTTCTGATGGTATGCTGAAATCCTCGCAGGTATGATGTTGCTCTTTCATTTCATCATCTCATCTTTCATTTCATCTATTTGTCTTGTACTGGAGCATGTCTGGGTATGGTTTTTCGTTCTCATGTAGTCAGCAAATAGTGCCCGACAGCCCCTGGAATAAGACCGGCCCCCCACCCTTTATCTCTAATGTACATAACATTGTAATGTAGCTCATGCTGTCAAATGTCAATATAATTCGATTGGTTGCTGTGTACACCGCTTTGATTAAAGGAGAAGGTGGGATATAAGTCCTGTTAAATAAATAATAAATAAAATAAACTCCAAAGAACTCTCCAGAAACCCCGTAAGGTCTCCAGCCCCTGGAGGATTCTCAAGGCTAACCCTCCAGTTGTCCTGTCCCACTGAGAGATATTGAGCCCTTGTCAATGGCAGTAGATAGTCCTGGGAAATCTTCAAGACCTCCTGGAAATACCTATGAACCATCTCCATAGGCCACTGCACCGGGAATCTAGGAAAGTTAAGAAGTCTCAAATTATTCTTCTGGACTTGATTCTCAAGATATTCCATCCTCCTAAAAGTCACACTCCGGTCTTTCAGTTGGGCACCATGCAAACCCCGAAGTTGTTCAAGTTTTCCTTCTAAATGAACCATCTTCCCCTTCTGCACCTTCTGTACTCTGAAAATCTCTTGGAAATGAATACAAAGAGAATCAGTTTCAGTACTTACAGATGCAGCAACAGATGCAAGGGAAGAATTCATGGTCAAAATAGCATCACACAGAACTTCCAAAGTAACTTTTGCGGGTCTCACCAACACACCAACTCCCGTAGTGGCCAACATACTAGGAACAGCCAGAGGTGGGCTAACATCCAAAAGAGATAAAGCCACAGCTTTCACTCCTTCACCTGATGTTCCACACAGATGAACAGAAACAGCCAGAGAGCCCTCTTCACTTCCCTGTGATGGTATGCTAGTCAGCAAGCCGGAGGGAAGCACTCCACCGGCCGCCGCAGCACTTCTGGGGTATGGAGGGGGGCCCACTGCTCAGGGGAATGCAAAACCGCCAACGTGCTTAGATCCAACAGACCTGCCGAATACGCCGCTCCTGCACCAGGGAGAGCAAAGCAACAAGTAAGTAGCATTTTCTGTCCAGCGAGAGTAGAACCAGCCTCACCCGAGGATAGGGAGGCTTGTTTGCGCTTCTTCCTCCCTATTCCACTTCACTACCAGAGCCAGCTCAACCAGAACAGATCACTGCCGCCATCTTTCCTCCGTATTTGGATATATTGGTCATTGAGGATGTTGGTAATCCAATATGGTTTCCTGACAGTCGCAGTAGTTTTTATCATTATTGTTACAGCGAAGATTTGTGTAGTCATTGGCATATTAATAATGTTTTAATGGCATTTCCCCTTTGTCATTTCTGCATAATTAAAGTACGCGTTTAGTACATTTCAAGTCACAAGACTGCTCACAAGTGGTTTGGATTAATAGAAAAAAATTAATAACTTACAAAGTCGCTTGCCAAAAGAATAGGCTGCTGTCACAATTAAATCATTGTGACGATACCAATCCATGCAATTTTTGAAAGCTTGAACTTTGAACCTGGTTTTGGTATGAATTTATCTATTTAAATACAGCCGCTCCAGCGGTGAGTCTTGAAGGCTGCCAGTACTTGGATGCTCACTTCGTATTTTGGTCTTGTTGTGAACGATCAACTGTTGTATACTTTAATGAAAAGTCGTTCAGTATCAACACTGTAAAGAATGGAAATAATCTTGATAGTTTCCTTATAGTTAAACCAGGAGCATTTGCTACTTATAAGAGGGTCTCGGACTTATTTCGGCTGTACCATTCAGGCTCACGCCTTAAACCGGTACCATGCCTTATAGCATCAACGACCTTCAAAGAGTTTTCCCAGTGGAGCTATTCTTTGGAAAGCTAATGTATCAAATAATATATCAGCATTAACAGCGTCAACAAAAGCTATTAAACTCTTAGCTCCTCTGGCACACAGACATATGTTGATCCCGACGCCTGTCCCAGGTACCGTGTATGCGTTTCACGCTATCTGTTTCCTCAGGGGATCTTGTAATGAGCTTTCTAGTAGTGCCGTTAGGGTTACCAAATGTGTGGCGTTTGGTAACCCTAATGGTGAGAACAGCTGACACAGAACAGCAGTGTGTTTTGGGTTTTGTAATTATTGAACGCGGGCAGCATATATGCACTACTAGAAAGCTCATTACAAGATCCCCTGTGTCTGTCCCAGGGGTGAACCGAATATTACCTTGTAAAGGCAACCAACTCAAAACCTCTGGGGGTCCACCCCAACATCTATTCAACTGCTGCCAGGCACGTCACGTCAATATTATCAAAACACTGCTATTCACTCGGCTCGGCAAACTGGAGCTCTCCAAATGCAGTACCGCCATCAAATTCTGTGGGGTCACAAAGGCCTCCTCCATCTCTCTGGGGGTATGTACCTCAGCGCTCCCTAGCCAGTCTCCAGTGTGTCGTGCCTGGCAAGCCAATGTATAGATCCGGAGGTCCGGTACTCCTATTCCCCCTTTACTCCACCCTCTCCGAAGTCGATTCATCGGGATACGGGCCCTTGCCCCCTTCCACAAAAATCTCTGGACCTCCTGCTCCAGGCAATTCAAATCATGCCTCATCAACAACACTCGGAGTGTTTGCATCCAATATAAGACTCACTGTAATATCACCATTCCTAACGCTGCCGCCCTAAGTAATAGAGACAGCGGGAGAGGCGCCCATGCCTGTAGCTGCGCCCGGGTTTTACAAAGAACCCTCTCAAAAATTTTCTTATACAGCTCTCTCAGTTCTCGGGTCAACACGATACCCAAGTAGACAAATGAATCATGCGCCCACTTAAGTGGGAAGGTTCCACCCCACATCCCCCTAAGCGTACCCGCCACATTTAATGCCTCAGATTTTTCCATATTAATACACAGTCCTGCAAAGCTTCCAAACGTCCTAAATTCCTCTAATAAATGGGGCAACGATTGTTGAGGAGACAACAGATGCACCAGCATATCATCAGCAAAAGCAGCCATCTTAAAACTATGCCTTCCAATG
The DNA here is from genome assembly GCA_033557465.1 of Ichthyophis bannanicus. NCBI lineage: Eukaryota > Metazoa > Chordata > Amphibia > Gymnophiona > Ichthyophiidae > Ichthyophis > Ichthyophis bannanicus. The sequence goes on along the minus strand of CM066032.1, from coordinate 627,239,479 downwards.
TGCACTCCCCTTATGTATTTAGATGCCTCTAACATTCGCACCAGCGGATCTAAGGACAACACGAAGAGCAGGGGGGAGAGTGGGCAGCCCTGTCGCATACCCCTTTCTAAGCAAAACTTATCAGACATAACGCCATTACATAAGACTCCTGCCATAGGCTCTGCGTAGAGGAGGTCCACCATATTACAAAAAGGAGCCCCCAACCCATAGTATGGCAAAAGCATTTTCAAATAAGCCCAGTTCACCTGATAAAAAGCCTTTTCTGCGTCAAGACCAAGAGTGACTGCAGATCGCGTTCTCAAACCCACTCCAGTGACGCCAGGATTTTACATAGGTTGTGCACTGATTTATAGATCTTATTTCTTAAGGGCCCAATTCTGACATGGACGTCCGGCCCTCTGTGCACCCAGTGGGAACTGGATGCACAGAGTTAGCCGGTATTCTGATCCCGCGGGACACTTCTAGCCCTGCGGGATCAGAATCAAATCCAGGCCTGTACGTGCATGCCAGGACCCCGATTCAGTTTGGCCTGAACATACAGGCCTTGCCCGACTAGCTCAGTCAGGGCTTTGCAACAGAGCCGCGACGCCATGGTGTCCGGTTGCCATGGCACCATGACTCCATTGAAAAACTGTGATTCCCGGCCGTCGGCAAAAATGCTGTATTCCCCCCAGCTCAACCCACGATCTGACCTCCCAAGGTGAGGGTTGAGCTGCGGGGAATGTCCTATGCCCCCTCCTGCCACTGTCCAGCTCCGGGCCTGCCATCCTCCACCATATCGGGAAACTTACTCTACCTCAAAAGTGGAATAAGTTCCACTTTCAAGCTGTCAGCCCTGGATGTAAAGGGCTGACATTAGAATCGGCCCTATACATCCGGGGCGGATGACTGTCCATCGCCCGCCCTAATGCTGCCCCCAATTTGCCCCTTTCCCACCCCTGTCTAACTTCCCCATACAATGTGTGGGGACGTTAGATGGGATCGGGAGGGGCACGAATAGTGGGGAGCGCTGAAACTTGGCCAAGTTGGGTCCATTAATAAAATGACTGTTGAAGATATCATTGGTATGGCTGTGGTTCTTCTCTGCTTTATAGTTGGACCTTGTCTTCTTGCGGAGAACATATCCTCTCTTCTCTGTTTGGTTCAGGTCCTCAGGTTAGTCAATAGAGCTGTTCTTCATTTCAGTGGTGTTCATACCAAAGAAATCCCACAATGGTGTGCCTCCTAAGTAAAGCCATCCATGATAGAAGCAGACATGTACAATCATATAGTTACATTAACTCTCACAGTCTCATGTACATTACATCAGTCCTAATGTTCTTACCTCAGATTTATTTTTTAATATTTTATTTATTTATTTAGCTGTATTTATATACTGCCTTTCTCCGGGTAAAGACAGTTTACATAGAACTGAAGTGTAACTTACATTGAAAAAGTAGTATTAATTATTTACAACATTCAATCAATGAGTTTTTGGCTCTTAACTATATACAGGTTTGTTTATATACAACAGTAATGGTAGTTGGTTGGGCATTGCTCTTCCGGGGGGGTGAGGGGGTAGTCTCATGTGTTGAAATGTTTGGTAAACAGATATGTCTTTAGATGTTTGCAGAGGATCTTGAGGTCCATGGTGTTCCTGAGCTGATCCAGCAGTCTGTTCAACATGGAATGTGTATAGAGTTGAAAAGCTCTTTTGCATGCCTATTGGTTTGATTTGGTTTTGATGTGGGGAATGTTGAGTGTATTCATTGTCGAAGTCCTTCTAACTCTGTGTGGTTGTGAGGACTGTATAAGTGATCATAGGTGTGTGGGAGGATCTGAGTGGATAGCTTTATGAATTAGCATGACTGTTTTGTATGTTATGCGGCTCTGGAGGGGGAACCAATGCAGCCGTTTGAGTATTGGCGTGATGTGTTCTTTTCTTGTTGCTGCCTGTAGGATTCTTGCTGTTGAGTGGAATGCTGTCTGGAGAGGTAGGAACATGGATTGTGGCAGTCCTTGGAAGATGGCATTGCAGTAGTCCAGGTGAAGTATTATTGATGCTTGGAATACAGTACGGAAGTCATTTGGTTCAAGGAATGGTCAGAGATGCTGCAGTGTCTGTTTTGTAATAGATTGTTTGGGTAGTTTTGTCTATGTGTGTTTTGAAGGTTAAGTGTTAGTCGATGGTGATCCCTAGGTATTTCACCTCGACTTTGGTTTTAATTGTGGTGTTATTCAGTGTTATCGTAGGAGGAGGGATAAATGGAGTGTCTCCTGTTATAGTTTATCTGTAGGTTGTTGTTCACGAGCCATTTTATTACTTCTGTGAAGCATTCTTGGTGGGTTGTTATTTCAGGTTGGTGTGTGTCAATTGGTCCATATATCATGATGTCATCAGCATAGATGTGGAGGTTTAGATTGTGTGTTCGTATGATAGTGCAGAGTTGAAGAGCATAGCAGAGAGGGTGGATCCCTGTGGGACTCCTTGGGTTTGCTTGTATGGGGTGGAGAAGCTGTTTCCAATCCTTATCTGTTGGTATCTATCGGTGAGGTATGATGTGAACTATTTGTGGACAGTTCCCTGTATTCCTATTATGTGGAGACGTTGTAGTAGTAGTTGGTGGTTCATGGTGTTGAAGGCCGATGAAATGTCCAGGAAGATTAACAAGAAGCCTTGGTTGGTTTGTTGCATTCCTTGCATTAGTGTGCTTATTAGTGTGGTTAATAATGTTTCCACTCCTTGTACTTTCTAATAGGTGTACTTCTGAGGTATTTTACCCGACTTACATTTGGTGTTCGTTGTAGTGACATGTTTAAAACCAGGTATCATAAGTCTTTTCAAGTCTGTAGATGGCTTACTTCATGTATGCTTTGTCCTCCATGTCTGAATGGTCCGTCTATATATCATGCATATTGTGTTTCACAGCTTGGTTATCAGTGGTCCTGCTCTCCCAATCTGATAAACAACATTAAGAAAAAAGTATCTTAAGACCCCCCCCCCCCCTTTCTTCTGTGGTTATATGTATTTTCAGCCTTGCATCTTTTCTCTGTCTGGATTGTATTTGTAATTATTATTATTATTGTTAGGTTTTTATTGTTTTTTAAATTTTATTTTATACAATGATATATGCTTTTAACTGTTCTTATATTATATTTTATTTATTTATCGTATTATTTATGATGAGATTATTTTATATATTTATTATTGTACTCTTATTGTTGCTCTCAAGGTTTGTAACCTCTGAAGAAGGCCTGACTGAAATGTATTGAGGTTTGTCTTGGTGAATAAAGTGCTTCCTACTTGGTGCACCTGCTTTTCTTTGTCCTTTGTTCCTGTGTGGGTGGTTTGCTCTCCGTTGGACTTCTTGAAGTCCAATGGATTGCAGAATCTGAGGCAGCATGAGTTTACCATAGGCAGGTCTTGTCAGACAAATCTGATTGATTTCTTTGACTGGGTGACCAGAGAGTTGGACCGAGGGAGAGCCCTAGATGTTGACAGGCAACTTATAAATAAATTGAGCACCCTAGGGATGGACTCTAAAGTGACTGGGTTGGAAATTAGTTGAGCGGGAGGTGACAAAGTGTACAGATAAATGTAGCTCACTCTGAGGAGAAGGATGTTACCAATGATGTGCTGTAGGGATCTGTACTTAGTTCAATTCTTTTTAACTTCTTTGTTAGTGATATTGTGGAAGGGTTGTCAGGTAAGGTTTGCCTCATTGAGAATGATACCAAAATCTGCAATAGAGTAGACACCCAGGAAGGACTAGATAACATGAGAGGGATCTAGCTAAGCTTGAAGAATGGTTAAGAATTTGGAAACTGATATTTAATGCTAAAAAATGCAGGGTCGTGCAAAAATCTGAGGGAACAGTCCATGAAAGAAGAGCGGGACCTAGGCATGATTTTTCTGATGATCTTAAAGTGGCTAAACAGATAAAAAAGGTGACGGCGAAAGCCAGAAGGATGCTCTGGTGAATAGGGAGAGGAATGGCCAGCAGAAAAAAGGAGATGATAGTGTCTCTGCATAAGTCTCTGGTAAGACCTCATTTGGAGTTTTGTGTGACATTCTGGAGACCACACCTTCAAAAGAATATTAACAGGATAGAGTCGGTACAGAGGGTGGCTACTAAAATGGTTAGTTGTCTTTGTTATAAAGCATATGGGGACAGACTTATAGATCTTAATATGCATACTGTAGAAGAAAGGCGGGAGAAAGGAGATATGATAGAGACATTTAAATACCTCCATGGCATAAATACACAAGAGGAGAATCTCTTTCAATTTAAAGAAAACTCTGCAATGAGGGGATATAGGATGAGGATGAAAGGGGACAGATTCAGGAGTAATATGCAGAAATATTTCTTTATGGAAAGAGTGGTAGATGCATGGAATAGTCTCCCAGTGGAGGTAGTAGAGATGAGAATAGTATCCGAATTCAAGAAAGCATGGGAGAAACACAGAAGGTCTTTAAAGAAAAACAGTAGACAATAATAGATGATACGGAGGGGCAGGCTAGATTGGCCATATGGTCTTTTTTCTGCTGTCATGTTTTTATGTTTCTATGTTTCCTGCTATCTCTCCAGTCATGGAAGTCACTCTAAAGGACTTTTGGTCAGCTATTAGTTCAACTGATATGAAGCTGACTTCTACTGTGATGTTTCTGTGTTCTTTCACTCAAGAAACAGTGGTTAAATTGCAAGATGCGGATAAAAATGTCTTTTTTGCTTGATAAGTCCTTGAAGCGATCAATTCTCAGATGCAGACTCTCCATCAAGTGAATGTATCTCATATTAAGGATTCCCTTTTTTACATCTAAAACTGGGAACACTTGAGAATTCACTCCGAGCCAGGAATTTAAGATTTCCTTATTTTCTGTGTAATCATTTGCTTTCCCCTGAAATACTCCTTAAGAAATATTTCCTTGAAATTTTAAAACTGTCGGAGGAAGTTGAGATAACAGTAATTGATATTTATTTTGTCCCCAATAGGTCTCAGAGTGCTAGTCCCTTGGTGGGGGGTTAGATGTGATTAAACATCTGAGAGTCAGAACCTGACTGTCTTCCTTGAAGTCTAAACTGATATCATTTCTAGGCATGCTAACTTGTTTATTGTTTCTTCTGACGTAATTAAACTTATGGTTTTGAATGCTTATTTTAAAAATAAGGATTTTTTGTTTAATGTCAGAATTTGACTGTATTTCCTGATGTTACAAGGAGCACACAACTTCATAGAAAACAATCTATTGATTTGAAGTCTCAGGTATTAGCATTTATCTAAGGTTACCCTGTAATTGTATAATTACAATGAAGGGGAACACTTGTATTTCAGGATGTATCTCATTTAGAAAAAATTCTGTTAGAAAGGAAGTGACAACTGTTGGCTAGCTAGGATTTGGATTTCAGTATGATTATGCCTCCTTTGTAATTGGCAAATTTGCCTAATTTCCTTAGGGGGATTTCTTTTGTGTTTGTATTGGCATTAGGCTCCCCGTAATGAAGGCTATACTTTACGTTTTTCCTTAATTTGTGAATTTATGTTTTCCTATAAGGTTTTCCTTTTTTTAAGTGGAATATATATTTCAAAATTCTCAATTTAAAAAAAAGTATACCTGCTGCACTCTCTGCAGGTGACACAGATGATGCATTCACAGGTCTAGGCCCAACACCAGATCCCTACCCACTGGAAGAAGCTAAGGGGATAACACCACCATCCCCTCTACAGGAAGGAGACCAGGGGGTGTCCTCCCTTCCTCCCTCCCTCCCTCTACTTCTCTCTCTCCATAGGGGAATGATGATCAGGAGGTGGCCTTCTATTTGGAGATCCTCCTTTTCCCTGATTTCAGCCAGATGCCCATGATTACCATAGAGCCAGCCATTGCATCACCTACTGGCATTCAGGGAGGAGTTTCAGCTTCTCCTACTGGGCCCAGATAGGACAGTGCAGTGCCTGTTGCTCTAGTGTAGCAAGGGCAGCAGATCACCACCATGGAATAAAAGGTCTGGAGACTGGATATGTCTTTCCAGAGAATTATTTTTGTTCAAGATTGGATACTGGTTATTATTTCTATGACTAAGTCTGCTGCTGAGCATGAGGGTCTCATCTCATGGCCTGAATGCCCCCCACCATTTCTTTGAACTCCTATTCCTCATCTCCTGGGAGTCCTTTAAATTCTTCCTTGTTTGCCATCTCTAGAGCTTCCTACCACCCCCACTTATATTTCTGGAAAAACTGTTATTGTGTCTTTCTTTGTCATGCACAAGACCTTGAGAGCCTTCACCCAGTACTGTCACAGCAGGTGATAGGCCATATAGATAGAAAGGCAGAGAGTGTTGTCTCAGTGGGAACTAGAATCCCTTAACTATCCAGGCCGGTCCCAAAACTCTCGGGATCCAAAATTCTAGCTAAATATTCCTATCAAATGGTATATAATACATGACCATAGCAGAAAGAAAATCACTGTTAGAACATATTGAATAAGACGGGTACAATTTTCCTGAAATATGCAAAAATTAACCCGGCTGCAGAATGTGTAATAAAAATTTAAAGTAGGCCTTCAAAGGGTTCAGCTGTGAAAAAGACACTCCCTCCTTTTTAAGATTTTCTATAAGTGCACCTCTGTGACAGGGGTGTGCATTTGTGAGCTTGCATTCAGTTTATTTGGATGCCTACAAATTTAGGGGTACTTTTACTAAGAGCTGTTAAGGGTACAAAGGTGCCATTAGCAGGTGTTATCAGCACCCCATAGTGGTTACCACTGCGGGAAGTGCCGATAAAGCAGGCTTACTGGCCGGTAACATTTTACCGGGTGGTAAGTTGCAAAGAGGCATTAAATGGATGGAGCATAGGCAGAGACAGCACGTGTACCACTAATGGCCATTCTAGTATCATGCATTACAGGCACAGCCGCCGGGAACCTTAATGCTAGCTGAAAACTGGCATTAAGGGCTGCTTTGTAAAAGAGAGAGCCGTTCTTGCCCATTAAATAGCACACAGAGAGACCATTCACATATAGGCAGTGTACACCTCCCAGACAGGAGCCTGGAAATTTGTGAGAGTAGCGGTGCCTTGGCAGTCACAGCATGGTGCTGTTTCAATAAAGGGCAACATGTTGTTGGTGCCAAAGTGGCAATGGTGGTGCCATGTGAGTGAGTCTGTGTAGCTGATTATTCTTCTAGGTGGATCAGGTGGCCACAAAGGGTGTACATCTGCTAGGTCTGGTGTAACTCTGCTGTGACAGTGTCAGCACACACACGTGCTGCTGCTGTCACAATAGAGTTGTGCCACTGGCACTGCCACTCCGCAGCCATGTCACCATGTGTGGGGTGGAGGAGGTGTCGGCAGCAATGTCTGCTTGCTGCAGAAGAATCTGTTGGCCTTGCCCTGGTTGTTAGCTGCAATGTTTCTGTGTGTATTGCCAAGCATGTCACTGCCAGGTAAAATGGAGCTCACACTGTGTGAAGTATTAGCATGGGTGTATGTTATGCCACCTACTGAATTGTGGGTAGGTGATCCTGTGCTAAGGCATTTTGTGAGTGAGGAGAACTATGTGCCAACTGTGCAAATCCCACCATGCTCACACTGTGCTCCACCCTAGCCACATACCTAACCACCCACCTTGTCCGCCTAGTGACTGGCCCAGCCCTGGGGACTGTGAGCCATGAGCAGCTGTGGTATGATTGACTATGCATTTCCCAAAGAAAAATAACATTGTGTGACCCTTATCCTCCAGTGTGAAAGAATGTGCAGGTAAGCAGAAGATAGTGCAGATACACAAGACCAAAGACATGGTACCAATAGGATGTAGTGACTCTTAAGTGTGTATTGCAAACCACTATTACTGTCAGTCCTGAATGTGCATGTGGTGTGTCCTGCTGACATCATCGGTGTAAAAGTGGTAGCCAGGTTGGCTGCATCCACCCATGACCCTGCATCCTGCCAGGGGCGGCCCAAGGGAGGTGCAGGGCCATGTGTGGAGACTCCATTTGCATAAGGGGTCTCATTTGCATAAATATTTGCATAATGTTACCATACACTAACTTTTAGTAAACACGCCTCTTAATGAGTGTATGGATAAAGAAAGACTAAAAGATTTCTACATTACTATAATACAGTGCCAACCGCCAGGCACATCAGGAACTACTACAAACACTGCCCATTTAGAATCCATAGCAAACCTGCCGTATCATAACAGCACTACCAGGACTCACAAAGCACCATATTCTACCTATCAAAAGGCAACACTGCAAATATTAAACAAATACATTTCAGAGAATAAGAATACATAACCTACTGGGGAAAGAGAACAAGTGGCAATGTCAAATAGGAATTACATAAACAGAATACCTCAGCTCAGTTACACATGCAGAACATAGACCATCACCAAACAAGGAGTCACAATTTAGAAACAGGAAGACAATAATTAAACTGGGAACCCCAAAAGCCAAACTTGCAATGTACAACAATACTGTAGAAATAAAACTATAAATTAATTTCCTCTTGTACTAAACAAAGTGCAGACGTTAATGATGCACATTTCCCAGAGCTGACATATTCCAGTTAATAAATTCAAAACAAAGAGATATTTTTCTACCTTTTGTGCATTTTTTATTCAGTTGCAATTGCTCCAGCTGCTTTCTTCTGGTTTCTTCGAGTCTTCTGCTAACTCTCTTCTGCTGTCCATTTGTCCTTTCTTCTCTCTTCTAGTTTTTTTTCCCATTCTCTCTCTACATCTGCTCTTTCCTCATTCCTATTTCCCCACTCAAACATTACCCCTCCATCCTCAATCCCCACTTACTCTCCCAATATCCAGCCAATTGTAGATTTTTCTTCCCTCCCACATAAAATATTTTTCCCTTCTCCATTTCAGTCTCACAGCCCCATCCCATTCTAATCCTCCCCCAGCATCTTCTCCCTTCTAGTTCACGCCCCACCCAGCATTCGCTCCCTTCTAGTCCCCGCATCAGCCCATTTCCAGTCCTAGCTCCCCCATCCATTTCCAGTCCTATCCGAGTCCCTCCATCAGCACATTTGCAATCCCAGCCCCCCATCAGCCCATTTCTAGTCATTTCCTAGCCCCACCATCAGCCGATGTCAAATCCTAGCTCCCCTCCACACAGCCCATTTCCAATCCAAGCCCCCCATGAGCCTACTTCCAGTTCTAGCCCCTCCATGAGTCCATTTCAATCCATTTCACCTGGAGGACAGGTCCTAGTTACAGGATCACTTCCTGCCACACCAGGGTGATGCTCTCCTGTCACGTGACCTCTCTCCTCCATGGCAACAGGGATGCTGCCAGACTGGAGGTGGGACTTCAGGACTATATCCCTGTAGGTCTCGTCTATGTACCTCTCTGTCTTTCTTATGTTTTCCAAGTCTGCTACTCTAGCCTCTAGAGAACGGACTCGTTCCCTGAGAGCAAAGAGCTCCTTGCACCTAGTGCACACGTAAGACCCCTAACCAACTGGGAGAAAATCATACATGTGACACTCAATGCAAAAGACTGGAAAGCCCCCATCTCGTTGCTGGACTGCTGTCTGCATCTTAGTTTTAAGTTTTTGTTTAGATTTTTTAGTTCTTTACTTACTAAGGGTTGCTATGGATATTTATACCAATAAAACTGTACCTAATACGTTTAATATACCTTGTTCACCTGAAGCTTAATTAATCTCAGGTCCTTAGTGTATGACTGATTTGGGTAACGAGCTTCACCTGAGAGCACCTCCTGTCTTTTAAGATGTGTAAGTACCTATAAAGCTACGATTATCCCAGGGGTGGGTGGGTGTGGGGAGGGAGGGAGGGAAGTAACACTTATTAAAAGAGGGCTGCTACACAGTACCCTGTCCTGTGCTGCTGAGGTAAGCTATATTCTTATTTGATTTAAATTATAGCTCTTTGCTGCTGCTAGGCTCTAACTTATTATGAAATTTAAACTACAAGCTCTCTGCTGGGTTCTAAATTTAACCAGAAAGCTCTCTTCTGTGTTATAAATTTAAACTGAAAGTACTTTGATGATGCTAGGCCCTGAGTGACTATTAATTGTAAACTACAGCTCTCTGCTGGGTTCCAAATTTAACCAGAAAGCTCTCTTCTGTGTTTTAAATTTAAACTTAAACTGCTGTTACTAGGCCCTGACTGATTTAACAAAAATAGTGGGTTCAAAGATTAAATAGCTTTAATAGAAAGAATTCCTTTAAGAAAATTCCCAGAAGTATATACTCACAATTGCAGATCTCTCTCCAGAAGTAACAGTCCCCTTTTCTAGTCCTTCAAGACTGAGGATCACAGAGCTCTGGTTGAGCTATTTATGCCTGTGCTGCTGAGGTAAGCTGTGACCAACTTCCTGGATGATTAACAGTCCTTGCTTGGATAGAAGGAGTCTTTCAAAATGGCCTTTTGAACTGCCACCTGGTGTTAACACCTATTTGAAAAAGTTTCACAGGTCTCTTGCCCCCTAGGTAAAAGGCCTCTTTGTAAAGGTCTCTAGAAGACTTTATTTGCTGCTCAAAGAGTACTGACCCTGCTTTGCCTTTTGTGCTAATCTATATTATTATTTGATTTAAATTATAGCTCTTTGCTGCTGTTAGGCTCTAACTTATTATGAAATTTAAACTACAAGCTCTCTGCTGGGTTCTAAATTTAACCAGAAAGCTCTCTTCTGTGTTTTAAATTTAAACTAAAAGTACTTTGCTGATACTAGGCCCTGAGTGACTATTAAATTAAAACTACAAGATCTCTGCTGGGTATGAAATGTAACCAGAAAGTTCTCGTCTGTGTTTTAACCCTTTCAAGGCCTACTTTAAATTTTTAATCCACATTCTGCAACCTGGTTAATTTTTGCATATTTCAGGAAAATTGTACCCGTCTTATTCAATATGTTCTAATAGTGATTTTCCTTCTGCTATGGTCATGTACTATATACCATTTGATAGGAATATTTAGTCAGAATTTTGGATCCCAAGAGTTTTGGGCTCGGCCTGGAAAGGGTTAAATTTAAACTTAAACTGCTGTTACTAGGCCCTGACTGATTTAACAAAAAATAGTGGGTTCACAGATTAAATAGCTTTAATAGAAAGCATTCCTTTCAGAAAATTCCCAGAAGTATATACTTACAATTGCAGATCTCTCTCCAGAAGTAACAGTCCCCTTTTCTAGTCCTTCAAGACTTCTTTTACACTATGGGTGTTAAGAATCTGTAAAATAGTCCACTGCAAAGGATAATTTTGCCTGTTTCCTTATTAGTGTTTGTGTTTAGAAATGCATGGATAGGTATTTGCATTATTATTTTGGCAATTTACTATACCATGATGTTAAATTATTTTAATTATATTATTTAAGTTGTTTTATTGGTTCACATTGCATATTGTTATGTATTATGATTTATACTTCATTTTGTATGTTTATGTTTTGAGGTTACCTCCTGATGAAGGCAGGTGCCGAAACACGGCCGTGTTGGGGGTCGCTGGTCTCTTAATAAAGGACATCTTTGGTTCACGGCTCACTTCTAGTGTCTCCTTCTGGTTTTGAGAGTACAGTGTGTATTTATCTAGGACACCCTTAGTAAATGAGAGACCAGAGTTTGAATCCCATTTGTTCTCTTTGTGGCTGTGGGAAACTCACTTCAATATACTGCCAGAAACAGTCTGGAGTCTGCAATGACCGGAGGGCATACATTCTTATACTTTTCTATGTGTTACGATAGCACATTGGTTCTGCAAACATGCACATTGCAATCATGCCCATCTGACAGCATAACTTTATTGGCTCTGCTGTAGCCCATTGCAAAAGGTCGGACATGTTTACGTTGCAGATATATGACACATGAGTTGTACATGATTGGACTATTTCATCATGACTGTGACTGAACATCTTTGGCTCCATCACATTTATGCAGTACATGCAGGCACATCCCACTTCTTGGATGGCCACCTGCAGGGATCATTACACACCCTTACTTGCTCCATATGGCCAATATGAGAGATACTTATCTAGGTGAGATATGCACATTTGTCAGGAATATTGTATGGTGGTTAGAAAAGCCAAGACAGCTGCCATACCCATATAGCTGGTATTGGAACTTCCCTGTGGCATAAATGCACAGGGAGGTTTCCTGTGGATTGTCCCTGTGCATTTGTGTGGTCACATCAGGTACATTAGGGCAGCAAGGCCATACTGCACTCTCATCTACCGCCATCCATTTTTCAGCCCATCCATGAACATACAGTATGCCCATTATGTGCAGTCATGTATCTCCTGACAGCTGCTACACCATAGCCTACACAGGAATTTTTTAATCATTAGGATGTATCACTCACACTTGTCTGTGAATGATCTACTCCTGCTCAGTCATCTTTTTGATGCCCACACCGTGGCGATGCTTGCTCTACCAGGGAACACTTCCTCCCAATCCTGTGCCACAAACTGACATTACAGCAGATTATGTGGGCACCCCTCAGTGAAACAGCATAGATGCCTCCCAGGTGCTCATCTCACTTACAGACTAACACATAGGATACATATGGATCTGACATGTCTATCACCTCTTACCTTTCCTTCCATTCATCACCTAAAATATGACTTCACAAGGGCTCCCTTATTCTGTGTTAAGGTGGCTGCCATTTTTGGGTGTTAAGGTGCACGCTTGACACTTTAACACACGGTGTCCTGTTAGCACCTGATAAGTTGAGCCAAGCACCCTTACTGCCAGAATACCTACTCCCCACCCCGGCCTTCACTGCACGATAACACCCTTACCACTGCCATTAACGCTTGCTAACCAGTGCGCCCTTAATGTTCTTTAGTAAACATATCCCCTAGTGAGTACTTCTAATGGTTTATTTGTAGCAAGTTTTTATTGATATATACTTCATGGATTGTGCCACATATGAATAATATATTTCTTTATTTTGTAGGCTGTATTTTACACTTGATTACTTCTTACTTGTACTGCGAATTGCAAGTAGACAATTCTAATATATGTGACTGGTAATTGTTTTTACAATATTTTTGTCATAACTTTTGTGATTAGTGTCTGTCTACATGTTATACCTACAATATATCTTTAATGTAATTTCATTTGTGTGTATTCTTCTTTTCCCTTTCAATGTATATGACTTTGTTCATTTATTTATTTATTTAGGTTATTTTGTATGATCCTTTATACAATTATGTATGTATATATGCTTTTTTGTTTTTAGACCCCTGATGTAGGCCTCAGTGCCAAAACCTGGCCAAGTCGAGTCCTCTCAATAAATTTGTTGGTTTGTGAAGGTACACCTGGTGTGGCCGTGGTCTTTCTCCGCTCCTAGGCTGGACTGTGGGTATGCAGAGTTTTCTTCTACCCTCTGTGACCTATATGGGAGATGTGCTTGTGGCTTGATGAAGAGTCTATTATGGTCACTGTTCCATGTGTGAGGGGCTATTCAGGTGTGGCTAAGTGTCAGAACCAAAGAACTCCAGGAAGAGGAGTGTCTTTAACTTTCAGCGAAAGTCTCCAATGTCTGTGAGGGAGTGAAGGTCTGGAGTAGTGAGTTCCAGATGACTGACATGTAGAAGCGGAAAGCTCTGCTGGAGATGGAGGCGCTGGTATGGGTGATTGAGATAAGTACTGTGAGGAGAGAGTGGTTTGCGCTTCTGCATAATCTCTAGCATTGAGGTTTGTCCAGCAGGGCCTGTAGGGAATCTGCAGAAAGCTTGAGAATTGCCCTGAAGACTGTTGGTGCCACCTTGTACCTCACTCTGTTGTGGATGGGGAGCCACTGTAGCTGTTTCAATATCGGTGATAAGTGGTCATGACAGTTGCATCCTACAAGATATGGAGTGAAGGAGTAGCCTAGTGGTTGGAGCACTGGCTTGAGAACCAAGTAACCAGTGTTCAATTCCTGCTAGCATGCCTTGTGGCCTTAGGCAAGTCACTTAAACCTCCATTGCTCAGAAAAGTCCAAGTTATCAATGTCCCTGTTTAATGTACATTTACCAAGTTTAAGGTACAATGTAAACCGCTATGATATAGCAGTATAAAAAAAACCTGTTAAATAAAAAAGTCTGGCTGTTACATTTGTAGCAAGTTTTTATTCCTGGCACATTACCTGAGCAGGAAACTGAGAACATTAGCAGATAACATTGCCTTAAATGTCAGAGACTCTACCTACTTCGTTGAAATCATCAGCAATCTTGAGACTAAGCAATACAGACATCATGGTCAGGCGCTACGAATCAAGTGTTACTGTTTCAAATGCCAAGGATCACACATAATCATTCTAGCAAACAATCAGCCTTTCAAATTTGCTTTTCAAATTAAAGATTCTGACAAAAAATGCTTTCAAAAATTTCTTAATACATTATTGCGCTCTTGGACTTTCTATTTGGTGGCCTGAACTTGTTATTAGAAATAACTGAATGGGGGGGGGGGAGGGGTATGCATGATGGCAGTGAAGTAAGACATCTGTTGGGAGCTCTGCTTACCTGGCTGCTTGAGTTGTGCTGTTTGTTTGATCCCTGAAGATATTGATGGGGCAGTATAAGCAAAAGCAAAAGAGCCAGATCTCTGTCCACTGCAGACTCCAGCGATGTTTCAGCAATCTTTGGATATGTTTTTTAATCCCTGGTCATCCAACATGGCTTCGGTGGGTCCTCTTTAATAATGGTTTATGGACCTTTCCTCCAGAAACTTGTCCAAACCGTTTTTATACCCAGTTACACTAATAGCTTTTACGACATCCTCCAGTAACAAATTATAGAGTTTGATTATGTGTTGAGTGAAAAAATATTTTCTCTTATTAGTCTTAAATGGGTTACACTGTAGCCTCATTGCATGTCCCCTAGTCTTTCTACTTTTTGATGGTGTAAAGAATCGATCTACGTTTACCAGTTCCATTCCATTAATTTATAGACCTCTTTCATACTTCCCCTCAGCCATCTCTTTTCCAGGTTTAAGGGCCCTAACCTTTTAAGTCTCTCCTGATAGGGGTATTCTTCCATCCTCTTTAGCATTTTGGTGGCTCTTCTCTGTACCTTTTCTAATTCTGCTATATCCTTTTTAAGATAAGGTGATCAGAATTGCACAGAATATTCAAGGTGTGGTTGCAGCATTGGAACGATACAGAGGCATTATGATATATTTTGTTTTATTTATTTTATTTATTTAGTAACACTTATATACCGCTACTTCCAGCGATCAGAAGCGGTTTGATTACATCTTTGGGATTTGTCAAAAATCAAGACAGAGAAGTTGGGGCATATATACAATAGTTCAGAGGTAAATCACATCACACAGAATATGGTATCGAGATTAGCCTAAACATATTTACATAATTTTACAAAAGGGATTATACTTAGACATATTTACATTTTTACACATAGCTTATTCACTACATATAGCTTATTTACATATAGTTTTATTCTCCATTCCTTTCCTTATGATTCCTAGCATTCTATTTGCCTTCTTGGCTGCCGCTGCACACTGGGCAGAGGGTTTCAACGTATTATCCACGATGATGCCTAAATATTTTTCCTGTGTGGTGGTTCCTAATGTGGAACCTTGCATTATGTAACCATAGTTTGGGTTGTTCTTTCCTAGGTGCATAATTTTGCACTTGTCCACATTAAATTTCTTCTGCCATTAGAATGTGTAGTCTTCCAATTTATCAAGGTCCTCTTACAATTTTTCACAATCCACTTCATTTTAACAACTTTGAATAATTCTGTGTCATCTGCAAATTTAACTACCTCACTTGTTATTCCCATTTCAAGGACATTTATGAGTATGTTAAAAAGCAGCAGACCCAGCACAGATCCCTGGGGTACTCTACTATTCACCTTTCTCCATTGAGAAAATTGGCCATTTATACCTACCCTCTACTTTCTATCTTTTAACCAGTTCCTGATCCACAATAGTACACTATCTCCTATCCCATGACTTTTTAACTTTGCCAAGAGTCTTTCATGAGGGACCTTGTCAAAAGCTTTCTGAAAATCCAGATCCACTATATTAAAATTTAACCTTTATCTAACTCTTTTTTCACACCTTCAAAAAAAATATAACAGCAAGACAAGACCTTCCTTGGCTAAAGCCATGTTGGCTTTATCACATAAAACCATGACTATCTATATGTTCAGTAATTTTGTTCTTTATAATGGTTTCTACCATTTTTCCTGGTACTGCTGTCAGGCTCACCAGCCTATAGTTTCCCGGATCACCTCTGGAACCCTTTTTTAAAAATTGGTGTTACATTGGCCATTCTCCAATCTTCCGGTACTACAGATGATTTTAATGATAGTTCACAGATAACTAATAATAGGTCTGCAATCTCATATTTCAGTTCTTTCAACAACCTCAGGTGTATACCATCCAGCCCAGGTGATTTGCTACTGTTTAGTTTATCAAATAGTTGTAGTATATCTTTCCAGTTTATCAATATTTCTTTTCAGTTCTTTTGATGCATCACCTTTAAATATCATTTCAGTCATAGGTAACTTCTCTCTATCTACTTCAGTAAAGACCAAAGCAAAGAATTCATTCAGTAACTCCGCTATGGCCTTGTCCCCTCTTAGTGTCCCTTTTACCCTTCTATCATCTAATGGTCCAACTGACTCTCTCACATGTTTTTTTGCTATGAATGTACTTGCCAAAGTCTTTATTATGCATTTTTGCTCCCACAGCAAGCTTCTTCTTAAATTCTCTCTTTACCTGCCTTATCAATGCCTTGCATCTAACTTGCCAGTGCTTACTGTATGTTGTTTCCAGTTTTCATCATTTGGCTCCTTTTTCCATTTCCTGAAAGATGCATTTTTGGCTTCAAATAGCCTCTCTTTAAAACATGCTGGCAGTTTTTTGGACATCTTTCCACCTGTTTATCTTTTCATTTATATATGGATAATGTAACATTTAAAGTTCTATAAATAAAATATTTTAAAAAAGAAAGAACTGATTCACAGCGGGGTCATTCCGAACCACGAATAAGCCGTTTACATGTACAAATTGGACGTTTTTGCCACGTAAATGTCTAGACCCGATTCTGATAGCAAACGTTTTACATGTACAGATGAGAAAGACAGGTAATCTGGACATGGGTATGGAGGGGAGGGGAGGAGCATGGGCATGTCATTCCGCCTAAACGTCTATACCTTATTCCGATGAAAACTTGTACATACATCCTGGATGTCTAAGTTAGACCTGCTAAAACATGGAATAACAGCCTATGTATGTTATAGTAGTACTGAACTGTAACAACACAGAAGGACATCTATGTTTAAATAAAGCAGGTAGCATAGCTGGGTTATAAAAGGATATGAAATTGTATGTACCCTGTGGGTAAGCAATGTAGCATGTTGCTATGCTTCAGGGATGCTACTCTGTAATCATGATCCAGATTGACCACCTCTGGAAAAAATGATAGGCTACATAGACCTCTTATCTGAATCAATATGGAAAATCCTATGCCTTTATGTTTGGTTAGGTGCAAGAGTATGCAGACTGAAGGAAAGCAATAGGGGTCCAATGGTAGCCAGAATCAGAGGGACCAACAGAAGGGAAAGAAATGGCACTGCATACAGCCGAACATAGTATACCGCTCTGTGCCCCACCGCATCCCAACAAGAGGTGTGACAGTGGCACTACCTATGTGCCTGCCGAAGCAGGGTGCACAGAATGCAGATGTACGGTGATGCACAAAGGAGGGACATGTATAAGGTGCATGAGAAAGAACAGGCAGTGCCAGGGAAACAGGATAAAAAAATATATATGGCTACAGTGACGGAGGCAGCCACATGTATCTCCTCAGTGTCCACGAGTATGCTATAATTGGTGAGCATCACCTCAATGAGGAGGGCCTGCTTCCCTTCGGTGAGGTTCCTCTCTTGCGAGGACATCTTTGGAGCCATTTGAATATGAAAGTGCCTGTATTAACGTCTGGTTTGCAGTCAGTAGTATGGCATTCTCAGAAGTGTGTCCACACCAGAGTAACACATTTTGTAGACGTACAAGTCTGCCCTCTCAGAATACTAAACACGTTTATGCATCCAAAACATGTGTACGTTCACCTTCCGTGAAACACGTCTAATGTGGGATGGTTCCACACATTTTTCTATGCCCATGTTCAACGAGTCTTGGACATTGTGGTTATGGATACCATTCCTTTTGGGCTCTAGGCAAATACCATCATGATATTACTCCCCAATGTCTTTATTTGGACAGCTATAAATCAGCTGTTGCTAAATATACAAAACTCAGAAGTACTGGTTGTTACTCTGTTTCATTAGTGTTTCCTAAACATTTGATGTCAAATAATTACATAGTTCTCATCCATAGGGCCACCAAAATGACCCTGCTGTGCAGCTCATGGCATATCATCTATTTTTTTATGTACTCGCCTTTCATAATTGTGCATGCAACAGTGTTTAGAGCATGTTGTAGGGGCTTTAGGGTTTTCTTTGTTAGACCATGGAGTATGCTGTTACTGTAGTCAAAATGGGGGCTTATGAGTGCCTGGGCTACAGAATGGACATCTGTGGGGGAGAACAGTGGTCTCAAATGCTGAATCATTCTAGCTTTTTTGTAAACTGTGCAGATAGACATGTGAATATGTTTGGTGAAGTGCAGGTTTTGATCAAGGTGTATCCCAAAGTATTGTATGTCTTTTTGTATTTCAAGTGAGGCATTGTTTATGTGTAGTGAACTAAGGGGGTTGAATGTTTCATTCCTAGTACTAATGAGTGCTTCTGTTTTCTTCAAGTTAACTGTGAAGTTAACTGAGTTGAGCCATTCAGAGATGTTGTTGAAACAGCTGGTAATCTTTGTGTAATTAGGATCTCTGGTGTAAAGGGTGGTGAATAGCATTATATCATCTGCATACATTCTGTCATCTAAGTTGTGTGATCGGCTGATACTGCAGATAGGTTGTAGATATATGTCAAACAGAAGTGCAGATAATGCACATCCCTGGGGGACACCCTGAGGTTGAGTGAAAGAGTTAGACAGGTTGTTTTTAATGCAAATCTGTTGGGTGCGGTTGGACAGATAGTCTTGAAACCATTGTGGAATAGTACAGGGGTAAGCGGGGCCATGTGCAGTGACTTATTGAGGGGCCTCATTTGCATATGTCAGGGGTTGTATTGTGAGACTGAAAAGCAGGGCCACAATGGTAGGGCCAATCCTGGGGTCAGCAGTAAACATTAGGCCCATGTGGCATAAGTGGTCTAAGAATCCCACCTAGACATTTATTTATTTATTTATTTATTTTATTTAACAGGTTTTCTATACCGCCTTTTCCTTAAATCAAAGCGGTTACCAGACACAAGAAGGGAGAACAGAGACAGGGGGGCATACACTGACTAAACTAAAGAGTGAAGGTAAAATTGGGATACGCAACATCAAGGAACCGTTACAGTAAAACAAGTTATATGCAGGCTATAATAATAGAGACTGTTAGATGTCTGTGCCATAGTACTCAGTGAAGAGTACAAATTTCAGTTGTTTTCTGAACTCCTTTAAATCATCCATGGATCGCACATCGGGAGGGAGAGGCACCATAAAAGCTGTACAAAAACATCCCCAAAACCAGTGACAGCAGAAGGCTCATCCTTAGTGACATGACAGGTGCCTTATCCAGTATGGAGCTGACTTTGTGCAATATATCCACCTCTACAGCAACACTGCCACTGACATGGTAGGTACAAGGGGTCTATGATGTGGCTGCGATGGTATGTTTGCTGGGGCCTCTGCCCCAAATGAGGTCCCTCATAGACCTCACTTTGTTTGATGTAGGCAGTCTGTGCCGCTAGGACTGGAGGGTGGGTGGCAGGGTTGGGCAGCTGTGGGCACGCCCCATCAGCACAATTCCATTCTGGTCGTCCCGGCCCTCTGTGTGCCCATTCAGAACCGGACACACAGTGGGAGCTGCACTACTGATCCTGGGGGGCATGCCTGGCCCCACAGGACCAGAACTGCAAACAGGCCTGCACATGCAGGCCAGGTTCAAAAGGCGGACTGGCCTGCATGTACATGCCTTCCAAAGCTAAGTTGGTCTGGCCTGTACAATGGAGCTGTAGCGCCATCGCATCCAATTGCCATGACGCTCCATTGTATGCCCACGATCCCCAGCCACCATTGCCTGTACCACTTCCCCCACAGCCTGACCCCTGCTCCTGATTCCCTAGGCTGGGCTCAGGCTGCGAGGGGAGGCTCCCTGCCCTCACCCACTGCTTTTCAGCCCCAGGTCTGTGGTCTATTGTCGCATCAGGGAACCTATTCCACCTCACAGGTGGGAGACATGCACCGGCTATGCTGTTGGCCCCGGACATACAGGACCAGTATTTGAATTGATCCTGTATGTCTGGGGTCAGCAAACATCCATTACTCTCCTTAACACTGCCCCCATCCACCCCTCTGCCAGCCCCTGTCTACATGCCCTATACAACGTGTGGGGAAGTTAGACTGGATTGGGAGCAGTTGCAGATAGCGGGGAGGAACACCCCAATGTGCCGTCCATCCCCACTATACATGGCATGGACTGGGCCTGCATGTCTGCGTATCTTGGCCCACCATGCTGTGAGTCATTCAGGTCACTGCAAGCAGTCCCCACCCACCCACCCCCTCTCCCCCCCTTCTGCCACTACATACTCTCCAGCTCAAGGTGACCTGGGCCAACATCTGTATCAGGCTGTATGTCCAGGGCCACAGACCATCCACTGCCGCCCTTTCCCCTTTCCCCATCACCATCTCAACCCTTTCCCACCTCTGGCTAACCTCTTGGTACGGCCACCATGTACAGTAGTGGCCAAAATTTAAGGCAGAGTCTATAATATCAGAATTGTATTAGAAAAGTACGTGTTATTGTCACTTTCATGGTCAAAAGCTTTAAGAACCAAAGATATATATGTCATTTTCAAAGTTTTATTCAGGAAACAATACATGTGTCAGTATTTGATAGGGTGTCCATGATTTTTCAGCACAGCCTGGATTCTTGTAGACATACTGTTAACTAGTGTTTTACAGTATGCTGGAATGATTTCATTGACCCATATGTGCTTGGGTATGTCCTTTAAATCTGCTTCTGAAGTTGGACGGTGTGCTGCCACCTTTTTCTTTATAAGATTCCAACAGTTTTCAACTACATTGAGATCCGGAGAGTTTGATGGCCAACTTGGTAGCAGTTCGATCTTGTTGTCCACGAACCATTATTTGACTGTTTTTGCAGTGTGGCAAGGTGCCGAGTCCTGCTGAAATATAGTTGTGCCAGAAACATTCATGTGTATTTTAACTTTACTATTCAGCATGGATATGTATTTTGCAGCATTTACTCTTTCACCTTTCTCAAAAATGTGCAGGCCACATCGTCCATTCACCGAGATACCACCCCATACCATGACCTTTGGTGGGTGTTTAACAGTCTTGATCGTGTACTTCAGGTTTAGTCTCTCGCCTGCTGGTGAACAGACATAGTTGTAACCACTCCCATGTACTTGTTGAAATGTACTTTCATCTGTGAACATTACTCTCTCCCACCATTCAGCAGATTTGTCTTTCATCTTGCTACAAAACTGTATGTGGGCAGAAATTTGTTTCCTGGTCATCATGGGCTTCTTGGCAGGTCTTCTGGCTATGATTTTAAATTCATCCACAAGCTGTTATCTTTATTCCTCGATCATTAGCTAACTGAGCTACATGTTGAGATCAAGTATGTGGACTAGATGTAATAATGCTTTTGAGGAATCGGTCATCTCGTCCAGTAGTTATCCGTCTGCGCCCACATTTCAAACGAAGTGTACGGCCACCTGATTTCAGAACATTCTGAACTGCACACCTTGATATATGCAAATGTTTTGCAATAGCACATTGTGAATATCCTTCAGCATGGAGTGTGACAACTTGTCCCTTTATAAAGTCATTAATATCACACTTTCTACCCATCTTGATTGTATATTTCACATGTAACGTTCAATCTTTTCCTAGTTGTAAAAATTCAAAACTTCATCCATGAAACCTACTACAGTGTCAGTAAACTAAAATGGACGCCAGATGCATGGTGTGACTAAACACCATGCTGATTAAATAAGTAAGCATGTGTAACATCTCCACAGTACATTATTTAACAATAAATTGTAGAAAAAGATACTGCCTTAATTTTTTGGCCACTACTATACATACCGAGAGATTCATCAGGGTCAGCAGAGGTGGCTGGTTGGCAGGGATGGATGTCCACACGGGACTCCCATCCCCATTATTCAGGCCTCAGAGTGAAACCCTATGTGTATATACACACGGACACAGTGTTTCAAGGCAACATTATTTATTTGTCATACTTATATTCCCCGTATGCATAATCCCCATATTTAAAAATGTGCCCTATGCCTCCCACAAGCAAGCATCCCAGGGGGCCTCATTGAGATGACCTATGTGGGATCAGGAGTGCCTCAATTAGATGTTCCACTGCCCATGTGAGGGCCTAGAGGTTGCCCCTTATCCCTCGAAGGTGATCAACAATGAGCCCCAAGGGCCCCTCCACAGCTGACTGCTCCACTGCCCCCTACCCCTTCCTGACCACTCCCTCCACCCCTTTCGCCTTCCGACCCCTCCCTCTACCCCAGCCCCCTTCCATACCCTCTCTCATGCTCCCCTCTCCTTCACCCACTGGGAGCCCCTGGGTGGGCTGGCCCTGAGCTCCCTCTCCTCCAGGGATGACTCCTCCTCCTCCTCCCCCTGCTCATCAGGGCCACCCACCTAGGGGTGCCCTGTCTCCCACTCTGGGGTGCCCTTGCCAGATGCCATAGCACTGTTCAGCCTCTCCCCCTCAGGGGAATGGGGCACTTCCATAAGGTCCAAGGTATACATCTCATTCCCACTCTCCCCTGATGGGGAGGTGCTAGACAGTACTATGTGGTTGGTGTGCAGGCCACTGTGGTGTGGCAGGGCTCCTTGTTGCAGCTGGTGCCAATTTCTGCTCCTCCTCTCCCTCCTCAGCCACCGTCTCACCATGGGCATCCTCCTCCTCCTCTTCTACCTGTGCTGCAAGGAGGTAGACTGTCCTCAACTAGGATGGCTGTGGAAGGGATGCAGAGAGGTGGCTGTTAGTTTCAGTGGGTGGGGGTGTCCGGCTGTCATGCCCCCATTGTCAGATGCCTCCCCATGCTCCATCTGCTGTTGATCCTGAATGCCCAGCTACTCCAGCCTTGTGCCATCTTGCATGTCAGGGCCCAATTTCCTGTGCCATTCCCCCACACTCACCTCTCTCCCACTGCAGCTGTTGCGGTATGTTTCACAGCAGATGTGGCCTATTGCACCTTATGGCGTGGAATCATACCTTGTGTGCCTCTGTCTCCCGCAGGACATGGAACTGTCTGTGGAGGCAGGAAGGTGGTGTCATACATACACACATAGCAAATCACCTGGACCGGATGCTATACACCCAAGGGTGTTGAAAGAACTGAAATATGAGATTGCAGATCTGCTATTAGTAATCTGTGAACTATCATTAAAATAATCTATAATACCTGAAGATTGGAGGATGGCTAATGTAATGCCAATTTTTAAAAAGGGTTCTAAGGGTGATCCAGGAAACTACAGACCAGTGAGCCTGACGTCAGTACCAGGAAAAATGGTAGAAACCATCATAAAGAAAAAAATTACTGACCATGTAGATAGTCATGGCTTAATGGGAGACAGCCAACATGGCTTTAGCCAAGGAAGATCTTGTCTTACTAATCTGTTATGTTTTTTTGAAGGTCTGAATAAACAGGTGGACAAAGGTGAGTCGGTTGATATAGTGTATCTGGACTTTCAGAAAGCCTTTGACAAGGTTCCTCATCAGAGACTTTTGGCAAAACTAAAAAGTCATGGGATAGGAGGCAGTGTACTATTGTGGATCAGGAACTGTTTAAAAGATAGAAAACAGAGGGTAGGGCGAAATGGCCAATTTTCCCAATGGAGAAAGGTGAATAGTGAAGTACCCCAGGGATCTGTGCTGGGTCCGCTGATTTTTAATATATTCATAAATGAAAAAGGGAATAACGAGTGAGGATACCAAATTTGCAGATGACACAAAACTATTTAAAGTTGTTAAAACCCATGAGGATTGTGGAAAATTGCAAGAGGATCTTACATAGTAACATAGTAACATAGTAACATAGTAAATGATGGCAGATAAAGACCAGTATGGTCCATCTGGTCTGCCCAGTAAGATGGCAAGAATAGGTGCACCTGCCGCTCCATGCAGGCCACCCCTCCCCATGTCTTTGTTTTAGGGGTGAACCCACCGCTCCGTGTAGGACACCCCTGCATGTTGAGAAATTAGATTGTTAAGTTTATTTTGATTTTATCCTGTTGCTGTAAAGGGATCCACTGTGTCTGTCCCATGCCATTTTGAATTCTGTCACTATATTTGCCCCACTACTTCCATTGGGAGGGCATTCCAAGCATCCTCCACCCTTTCAGTGAAAAAGTATTTCCTGACATTGCCTTTCAATTTACCCCCTTGCAGCTTCATGTTATGCCCTCTAGTTTTACAGCTTCCCCGTCTTTGGAAGAGGTTTGTTTGTTCATTATTTCTCTTTAAGTATTTAAAGGTCTGAATCATATCTCCCCTGTCCCTCCTCTCCTCCAGTGTGTACATATTTAGGTCTTGAAGTCTCTCCTCATAAGGCTTCTGACGCAGGCTCCAAACCATTTTGGTCGCCTTCCTCTGAACAGTTTCCAGTCTTTTTATATCCTTTGCAAGATATGGTCTCCAAAACTGAACACAGTGTTACAAGTGAGGCCTCACCAGTGACTTATACAGTGGCATTAGTACCTCTTCCTCTTGATAAATTGGAAGACTGGGCATCCAAATGGCAGATGAAATTTAATGTGGACAACAGCAAAGTTATGCACCTAGGAAAGAACAACCTAAATTATGGTTACACAATGCAAGGTTCCACATTAGGAACCACCACCCAGGAAAAAGATTTAGGCGTCATTGTAGATAACATGTTAAAACCCTCCGCCCAGTGTGCAGCAGCAGCCAAGAGAGCAAATAGAATGTGAGGTATCATAAGGAAAGGAATGCAAAATAAAACAAAGGATATTATAATGCCTCTTTATCATTCCATGGTGCGACCACACCTTGATTATTGTGTGCAATTCTGGTCGCCGTATCTTAAAAAGGAAATAGCATTATTAGAAAAGGTTCAGAGAAGAGCCATCAAAATGGTAAAGGGGATAGAAGGATACCCCTATGAAAAGAGGCTAAAAAGGTTAGGGCTCTTGAACCTGGAAAAGAGATGGCTGAGGGGATATATGATAGAGGTCTATAAATTAATGAATGGAATGGAACGGGCAAGCGTAGATCGATTGTTTACATCATCAGAATATAGAAAGACTAGGGGACATGCAATGAAGCTACAGGGTAACCTATTTAAGACTAATAAGAGAAAATATTTTTTCACTCAACGTGTAATCAAACTCTGGAATTTTTTACCGGAGGCTGTTGTAAAAGCTGTTAGTGTAGCTGGGTTTAAAAAAGGTTTGGACAAGTTCCTGGAGGAAAGGTCCATAAATCATTACTAAAAAGGACCCAGGATATCACCACTTGACCCAATACAAACATTGTGGAACCGGTGTCTTTTGGGGAAACTGCTAGGTACGTATGACCTAGATTGGCCACTGTTGGAAACAGGATACTGGGCTTGATTGACCTTGGTCTGACCCAGTGTGGCATATCTTATGTTCTTATGTTCTTTTTCCCCCCTCAGGTCTGTCACTGCAGCTGCCTGCCTGCTTGCCATAACACCATCTGCATACACTGCACCCTGTCTCATCCTGTTGCCACGTCTCCAGTGCTGCCACACCCCATCCAGGGCTTGCCCTGGTCCTTGCCTAAACCAAGGAGTGGCCAACTCCAGTCCTGGTGCACCACAATCCAGCTGGTTTTTGTGATGTCCCTAATGAATATTCATGAAATATATTTGCATCTACTCCCTCCTCTTGTATGCAAATATACCATGGATATTCTTTAGGGACATCATGAAAACCAGGCAGGATTGTGGTGAACCAGGACTGGAGTTGGCCACCCCTGGCCTAAGCTGTTTCACCGTTAGCCTGCAAATGTGCATGATGAGGAGCAAGATGTTGTGGGTATGGCCTAAGACAGGGCAGATTGGCCAGTATGTGTCTGCATCGGGGGTAGGGCAATGGCTGGGAGTTATAGTGCCTGACGTCCATCTGCATGGACTGGGTGGCCACAGCATGTCATGCTGGGAGGCACTCTCCCTCTGACTAAGCAGTGACCATGGTACGCTATGTATCCACAAAATGCAAAATAGTGCTTTGTTTTAGTGATGTGGGTGCATGTACTGGTCGGGGGGGGGGGGGGCTTGATCACTGAACCAACTGCTGTGTGCACTAGATTGCTCTGTGCACATGCAACGTGTACTGCCCAGCATTCTGTCTGCAGTTTGTATGTGCATTGCTGGTAAACCAATGGTGGGCAGCAGGTGCAATGTGGCTGTGGTTGCATGTTAGATCTAGGTGGTTGAGATGTGGGGTGTTCCAGGCATGTTTTAGTGGTAGGGCCAACAGCACCATGGTTTCAACTCTGTACAGGTCTAGGCAATCGCTGCTTCCTCCTCCTATATTTGGCATCATTATTGTGACACTAGGTATTGACATGCACTGTTCTAGGTAGGTCACTGTCAGATGGGGCCAGATGCGACTGGCATATTACACTGACAACAATACCTACCACACAGTGACAGGGACCTATAGCACAAGCAGTAGAGACCATTTCTAGCATTGCAAGGTACTGGGGACCTGGTGCTGGGCACCTGACCTAACTGTCAGGGTGACCGCAGACACCACTAGGTAGCATGGTTTGTATCTGCTCTGAGCATGTATCACACACTGTTGGTGCATCTTACATATCGCCTGTGGTGATGGATATGTGCATTCTCCATTTGGGGATCAGCAGTAGACTGCTGTTGGGCTTGTGCACTGCATCATAGGTACTGGTGGGGGCTGCCCTTTGCTGGCACACACAGTAGACATTCTGGGGAGTGACCTGCAGTCTCTTGTATCCAACCGTTGCTGTGCTGTGAGGTGTTGAGGTATAGCCTACTAGTTAGTGCAATTCCTCCATAAGCAAGTGACAGGGGTTCAGTTCCTACTTGCTGCTTTTGTGACTGTGCTACTCAGATCATTTTCATGCCTGTAACCTCATATCAAGTAAACATCAAAATTGGAAGGAGAAATGAGCCTCAGAATCCAAGGTGGTATAGGCAATGGTAAAAGATAGCTTCGAACCAGGCCCTATCCTCTTCATATCAATGGCTCTAATATACTCCTACCAATTGCCTGTTTGATATTATTCAATTTATTTAAAATAGTGATTCCAACTCAACTTTGGGTATTGAGTGCAATTCTGGTCACCGTATCTTAAAAAGGATTATTAGAAAAGATACAGAGAAGAGCCACCAAAATGGTAAAAGGGGATTGGAGGATACTCCTATGAAGAGAGGCTAAAAAGGTTAGGGCTCTTCAATCTGGAAAAGAGATGGCTGAGGGGAGATATGATAGAGGTCTATAAATTAATGAATGGAGTGGAACGGGTAAACGTAGATCGATTGTTTATATCATCAGAATATACAAAGACTAGGGGACATGCAATGAAGCTACAGGGTAAACTATTTAAGAGAAAATATTTTTTCACTCAACGTGTAACCAAACTCTGGAATTTGTTACCAGAGGATGTAGTAAAAGCTCTTAGTGTAGATGGGTTTAAAAAAGGTTTGGACAAGTTCCTGGAGGAAAGGTCTATAAACCATTATTAAAAGGGATCAGGGATATCACTGCTTGACCCAATACAAACATTGTGGAACCTCTGTCTTTTGGGGAAATTGCTAGGTACTTATGACCTAGTTCGGCCACTGTTGGAAACAGGATACTGGGCTTGATGGACCTTGGTCTGACCCAGTATGGCATATCTTATGTTCTTATGTTCTTTTATTCTTATATTATCAGTAGTAGCTGCCCCCTGCAAGCTCTCAGAGCATAACACATACTAGAAACACCAATAAAATGGGGCACCTATCTTCCCAAGGCACCACCGTCTACAGGCTCCCAGTCACCGCTGAAAATCCTGCTGCTGGAGTATCAGCAGCAAGATTTTCAGCAGCAAACATTCTCAGCGGTGATTGGGAGCCTGTAGAAGGCAGTGGCTTGGGAAGATTGGTGCTCCTTTTTTTTGTTTTTTTCTAGTACAGTCAAACCTCGGTTTTCATTTGCCCCGGTTTTCATACGCTTCGGTTTTCAACGTCTTTTTTGACTGAGATTTTGTCCCGGTTTTCATACATCGCTTCGGTTTTCAATGTCTTTTGACTGAGATTTTGTCCCGGTTCTCGTACATCGCCTCGGTTTTCGTAAAGTACAGTACTGTAAATACATACACCCTCGCGCTGCACACCATTCTGTATACACTGCCAGAACGCCTGCCCGGTCCCGGCAGCACTGCCCCCCGGACTCACCGATCGCCAGCGTGATGAGAAGCAAAAGCCAGCTGAGCACGTAAATGAAACACATCCTCGAGCCTGGTCAGAGTCAGAGAGGCAAGGATTGCGCAGAGAGGAAGGCCCAGATCTCGTCCACCGCCTGCCCGTTCTCTGGAGCGCCCCCTCAGGCTCGGAGGTAGCAGGGAAGAAAAGCTGTCAACGTAAGCAGTAGATGTTGCATGAATGTGTGAGGCAGTTCTTTCTCTTGCATGGTACGTCTGAAGCTATATCATTAAGATTTTCTGCTATTCTGAAGCATTGAGCAGATAATGTAAAGGTATTTTAATGGGCTGAATCCAATGTGATTCCGAAGAGAGCTGGGCACAGCAGCTTGTCAGGGGTGGCTAAGGCCAGATGTTAACATACTGTACTGTACAGTACTGAACTTAGCTTGCTTTCAGTGATGTTAAATGTTCATTTATCCATTTCATTAGTCATTTATATTTATTTCTCATTGTTTTCTGTATGTAAAAATATAGTTATTCTCTATAAAATGTATTTTTGTGAATATTTTTGGGTGTCTGGAACGGATTAATTGGATTTACATTATTTCTTATGGGAAATATTGCTTCAGTTTTCATACGTTTCGGTTTTAGTCAGACTTTTTCGAACGGATTAATCATGAAAACCGAGGTTTGACTGTATGTGTTATGCTCTGAGAGTTTGCAGAGGACAGCTACTACTGATACTTTTGATTTGGATTCACTGTTTTAGAAAACTGGAATTATATCACACAGGCGATTGGTAGGAGTATTTTTGAGCCGTTGATGTGTGGAGGATTAGGCCTGGTTTGATGCTATCTTTTACCATTGCCCCTACCTCCTTGGCTTTCTGACTAAACCTGGAAACAGCACAAGCACTGGCAAGTTAAATGCAAGGCATTGATAAGGCAGGCAAAGGGAGAATTTGAGAAGAAGCTTGCTGTGGAAGCAAAAATGTGTATTAAAGACTTTTTCAAGTACATTAGTAGCAAAAATTCTGTGAGTCAGTTGGTCCATTAGATGATAGAGGGGTTAAAGGGGCACTAAGAGGCGACAAGGCGATAGCAGAGAGACTGAATTCATTCTTTGCATCGGTCTTTAGTGAGGAAGATGTAGGAATGTTACCCATGACTGAAGTGGTATTTAAAGGTACGGAAGAATTGAAAGAAATATCAATACATCGGGAAGATGTATTACAACTATTAGATAAACTGAAGAGTAGCAAATCACCTGGGCCGGATGATATACATCCAAGGGTGTTGAAAGAACTGAAATATGAGATTGCAGACCTGCTAATAATCTGTGAACTATCATTAAAATCTTCTGTAATACCTGAAGATTGGAGGATGGTGAATGTAACACCAATTTTTAAAAAGGATTCCAGGGGTGATCCGGGAAACTACAGATCGGTGAGCCTGACATCAGTACTTGGAAAAATGGTAGAAACCATCATAAAGAACAAAATTCCTGAACATTTAGATAGTCATGGCTTAATGAGAGACAGTCAACATGGCTTCAGACAAGGAAGATCTTGTCTTACTAATCTGTTATGTATTTTTTGAAGGTGTGAATAAACAGGTAGACAAAGGTGAGTCGGTTGATATAGTGTATTTGGACTTTCAGAAAGCCTTTGACAAGGTCCCTCATCAGAGACACTTGGCAAAACTAGAGTCATGGGATAGGAGGCAGTGTATTATTGTGGATCAGGAACTGGTTAAAATATAGAAAGCAGAGGGTAGGGCTAAATGGCCAATTTTCCCAATGGAGAAAGATGAATAGTGGTATAAACCAGGGGTCTGTGCTGGGTCCGCTGCTTTTTGACATATTCATAAATGACCTGGAAAAGGGAATAACGAGTGAAGATATCAAATTTGCAGATGACACAAAACTATTTAAAGTTGTTAAAACCCAAGAGGATTGTGGAAAATTGCAAGAGGATCTTGATAAATTGGAAGACTGGGCATCAAAATGGCAGATGAAATTTAATGTGGACAAGTGCAAAGTTATGCACCTAGGGAAGAACAACCCAAACTATGGTTACACGAGGCAAGGTTCCACATTAGGAACCACCACCCAGGAAAAAGATTTAGGTGTCATTGTGGATAACATGTTAAAACTCTCGGCCTAGTGTGCAGCGGCGGCCAAGAGAGCAAATAGAGTGCTAGGTATGATAAGGTAAGGAATGGAAAATAAAACAAAAGATATTATAATGCCTCTATATCGTTCCATGGTGAAACCGCACCTTGAATATTGTGTGCAATTCTGGTCGCCGTATCTTAAAAAGGATATAGCGTTATTAGAAAAGGTTCAGAGAAGAGCCACCAAAATTGTAAAGGAAATGGAAGGATACCCCTATGAAGAAAGGCTAAAACGTTTAGGGTTCTTTAACCTGGAAAGGAGACGGCTGAGGAGAGATATGATAGAAGTCTATAAATTAATGAACGGAGTGGAACGGGTAAACGTAGATCGATCGTTTACGTTATCAGAATATAGAAAGACTAGGGGACATGCAATGAAGCTACAGGGTAAACTATTTAAGACTAATAAAAGAAAATATTTTTTCACTCAACGTGTAATCAAACTCTGGAATTTGTTACCGGAGGGTGTAGTAAAGGCTGTTAGTGTAGCTGGGTTTAAAAAAGGTCTGGACTAGTTCCTGGAGGAAAGGTCCATAAACCATTATTAAGAAGGGACCCAGGATATCAATGCTTGACCCAGTACAAGCCTTGTGGAACCTGTGTCTTTTGGGGAAACTGCTAGGTACGTATGACCTAGATTGGCCACTGTTGGAAACAGGATACTGTGCTTGATGGACCTTGGTCTGACCCAGTATGGCATATCTTATGTTCTTATGTAATCTTTTCTCCTTCCATTTTTGACGTTTACTTGATGTGATATGAGACAAATGGTGTTGTGGTATACCTTGCAGTAATCATATGATTTACATTCTGGGGTTGACCTTTTTGGGCTTCTACATGCTGTGCAGTGTCATGGGATGGGGGTGATAGGGGTTATACTCAGGTGGCATATGCAGGGCTGATTCTTTGTGGACACAGTGGTGACTGCATGAGGCAGTTTCCCATTGGAGGTGGTGGTGTTGTGGACAGTCTCAGACTTCATGGGGCATTGGGCAGGCACAGGGTTCTCTCATGGGACTGGTGTGGTGATTGATAGTGTGTGAGGGGGATCCTAGATCAGCCATGTGTTGTCTTTTACTAGCATCATGTCTCTGTTCCACTGTGCTGTGTTTTGGCTGACAGTATTGGGCCATGTTGCTGCACTGTTACACACAGTAGGTTTTTTCACTGTGTTCAGATTTCCTTTCCATATGTGCTTTTCCTTGTGTCCATTCTGCATTTTTTCCACCTTGCATTCCTCTTGGCCATTGTGTTTCTGTTTGCCTTTTTCCTATGTGGGCCCTGTTTTGTGTGTTTACTGTCATTTGGTTGTGTGGTGGGTCCAGCTGGCCCCCTGCTCCTCTTGCCCTTTTACTTTGCAGCTACTTCCTGGCTCTTTGCACTTTTGTTTTCCCCCATATGCTTTTCCCCACCTCCTCCCTTTCCCTACTTACTGAGCCAGGGTGTTCCTGATTCTTTCCCGGCCCCTGCAGCTTGGTCATGTTCCTCCTCGAGGACCATCCTGCAGAGCAGGTGGGTTTCAGCCTCACTGAAGTTCACTTGTCTCCTAGCCATTTCCCAAGGGTCTGGCTGCGGTGTGTGTGTGTGGGGGGGCTTCCTGTATCCTGTTTCCTGTCGCACGTGCACATTTTTGGGGTTGCACTTCTTACTTACATGTGAACGCCCGCAGCCGTGCGTGAGTTGCACGTTTTGCAGCAAGACGTATAACTCCATATTCTGTCACATAGCTACACGTCTAATCGCCCACGCATAGAATTGCAACCACATTTTGGACACCCATGTTTTGGACATATACATCGGCCCTGCATGTCTTTCTCAGAATAGGGCCAATTGAAATAGCAATTTTGATTCCTACTTTGTTCTTATTTTTAGGACTCAAAATAAAAATTGTCTTCTCACTTTTATCCATGCACTTTAAGAAACAATTATTTTATTCACTTTTTATTAAATTCCTGGCTTTGGTGGCCTTGAGGATGAAAGAGGATGCACAGTCTGAGAATGATTCATTGAGATAGCTGTAAGTGAACTCGGAACAATCCTGCAGCTGAAAGTAAATTGGAAACTGACAGCAGTGGGTCAGAGGGAGAGTGCCGATCCTCCACTGAACCCGAGCTTGTCATCACCTTGTTATCGCTGATACAGAAAAGAGACTTGGTTAGGGTTAGGCAGTTGTAAGGATCATGTCCACAAGACAAAACAAAAGCGTGAATATAGCTAAAAGAAATGAAGCAAAAGATGGTGCTGTCAAATACAGCTTCATATGGCAAGAAACCATTAGCAAATACAACAGAATGAAGAGGAGCTGAAGCTGCAGCTGCCGGAATGTAACATTATAGGCTACTTACAAATGGCTTTATGAGACGTGAGAATAGATGCAACAAAGGTATCAAAGGAATTCATCAAATCAACAAAATCAGAAAAATGAAAAGCTATAGAATATAATTGAGAGCCAGGACATCCATCAGCTGCACTGCTAAAGGGGATATGGAAAGCATGTGAACGCAGTATTCTGTTCCTTAATTGCTAAACAGATTTTGCAAACATACTTTTAATGGAAGGATAACAACGTGCCAAAATCACAAAGAATTGTTTGTACTGCATAGTCTAAACAGTTTCCAAAAGTGTGCACGCTTTGCATGCCTTTCTTTTTGTTAAACATCTTCTGAATGCAGACATTAGGCATAGAGACAGTGTGGATGTATTCCTGTGATAATCATCAGCTACTCTACATATTGGGGGTAATTTTATGCACATAAAAGGCCTCTTATAAAATGACCCCATGCTGACAAGAATAAGCGCACTTCTACATGATCCATGTGTAGGTATGTTATGAAGTAGAGTTTGGGCAGCGTGGTAAAGTGCATGCATATTTTACCCATGTACATTTACCCTTGTTAACGAGTGCAGGCCAGTGCATTCTAGATGCCATATCTACAGGATCTTGGCTAATATTTCATAAAGACACATAGGGGCATGTTTTCTAAACTCCATGTTTGGGCCACATTACTAGCATGGGACACGGTGCTAAATGTAGGGATGGCAGAAATGGCCATCCCCCTGGATTTAGTGCAGTTTGTGACATCAATACTGCCATAAGGAGAAACTACCACCACCCAGTGGGCTGGTGATAGTTGCTCCCCACCAAGCGCTGGCAGCACAGGCTTTCAAGGCCCATACTAGCAGCACTGTGGGGGTGGGGGGGGGGGGATACCCACAGCCTGCGCATGCTCCACTCAGATGCTCTCTGTCCAGCTAGCACAGGTTTTTCAGTGCAGGGCCCTCCTCTAATTTTTAGTACAATGCCAAAAAACACTTGCTACATCTGTGCTACCCGGGTAGGTGGCTTTAGTAAACATGCCTCACAGGTGCCTATGGGCCCGATTCCGAGACGGATCTTATGGGGCTGCGCAGGCTTTCCTGCCCCTATTCCCTGTCCTGCTTTCCCCGCACAGATAGAACCGCAGGACAGGGAGAGCCAGTGGAGGGCAGGAGGGGGCATGATCTGGGTGATGAGGGGGGGCCGAGAAGCAGGAGCCAGGGGCATGCCGGGCTGTCCTCAGACCCAATTCTGTGTGCCACAGTAACCTTTTGTTCCCGCAGTACAGAATAGGGGCCTAATGGGCCCATCTTGCTCGGGACCATCTGGATGGCCCAGACGTGCCCCTTTGTGAATTGGGCTTCATGAGTCTTCATTTGCTTATTTGCTTTCTCAGCCTAGGTGGTCTGCTATAAGATTTCCCCAATTTTGGTACTGCACAATTCCTAGATAGTGTAGGAAAGAGTCAAAAGAATTAAAGTTATAATAAGAAAAAGTTGGAATAGAAGTAGGAATATTCATCAGAAAGCAATAATTGTGATGGTATGTTTTCATATGGAAAATTAAACCTGCATTTGACTCAGGGACTATAGAGCATTCAGGCAAACAATATCTAGTAATCTTGGAAGAATGAATTCATTTTTAACAAGTTGTAGGAGAGGCATCCTTAAGAGTACTGCAGAAATAGATAAACATTAAGAACTTAAATTTATAACAGGGTATCTATTCTAGGGTAGCCAAATGGCTCCAGATGCACCCGGCAAGCTTATTTACCCTATTGCATGCAGGGAGATAGTAACATAGTAACATAGTATATGACGGCAGATAAAGACCATCATGGTCCATACAGTCTGCCCAGAAAGGTGGCAAGAGTTAGGTGCACCCGCCACACCATACAGGTCACCCATCCCCATGCCTCTGTTTAGGGGTTGTACCTACTGCTCCGTGCAGGTCACCCCTATTTGTTGAGATAGCAGAGACAGTTAAGGTAATTTGATTTTATGCTGTTGCTATAAAGGGATCCACTGTGTCTGTCCCATTCCATTTTGAATTCTGTCACTGTATTTGCCCCCACCACTTCCATTGGGAGGGCATTCCGAGCATCCACCACCCTTTCATTGAAAAGGTATTTCCTGATGTTGCCTTTCAGCTTACCCCCTTACAGCTTCATATTATACCCTCTAGTTTTGCAGTTTCTCTGCCTTTGAAAAAGGTTTGTTTGTTCATTAATACTCTTTAAGTATTTAAAAGTCTGTATCATATCTCCCCTGTCCCTCCTCTTCTCTAGAGTATACATATTTAGGTCTTCACGTTTCTTCTCATATATCTTCTGGTGCAGGCTCCAAATCATTTTGGTCGCCTTCCTTTGAACCATTTCTAGTCTTTTTATATCTGAACACAATATTCTAAATGAGGCCTCACCAATGACTTGTATAGTGGCATTAGCACCTCCTCCTTTCTGCTGGTAATTCCTCTCTGTATGCAACCCAGCATCTTTCTGGCTTTGACCACTGCCTTGTCAAACTGTTTCGCCACCTTGAGATCCTCAGAAAAAATCACTCTGAGGTCCTTCTCCTAGTCTGTGCACACTAACCTCTCACCCCCTATCGCATACAATTCCCTTGGATTTCTGCATCACAAGTGCATGACACTGCATTTCTACACATTAAATCTTAAATACCAAGCATTCTTCCAGCATTTGCAGATCTTTCCTCATGTTATCCACTCCCTCAGGGGAATTCACTCTGTTGCACATTTTCGTGTCATCTGCAAAAAGACAGACTTTTCCATTCAGGCCTTCAGCAATATCACTCACAAATACAAAGAACAGTGCCGGGCCCAGGACTGATCCCTGGGGCATTCCACTAATCACCTTCCTTTCATTCGAGTGAGTTCAGTTTTCCATCATCTTCTATCGTCTGTCAGTCAACCAATTTCTGATCCAGTTCATCACCTTGGGACCCATTCCCAGGTTTTTCAGTTTATTGATAAGCCCCTAATGAGGAACAGTATCAAAGGCTTTGCTGCAATCAAGGTAGATCACATCCATCACATGCCCTTCATCTAATTATCTAATTCTCTGGTCACCCAGTCAAAGAGCTCAATCAGATTTGTTTGGCATAATCATCCTTTGGTAAAACCATGTTTCCTCGGCTCATTCAACCTATTGGTTTCGAGAAAGTCCACTGTTCTCTCTTTCAGGAGTGCCTCTATTACTTTTCCCGTGACTGAGGTGAGACTTACTGGCCTGTAGTTTGCCACTTCTTCCCTATTACCACTTTTGTGAAGAGGTACCTTCTCTAGTCCTGTGGAACTTCTCCTTTCTCCAAGGATCTATTAAAAACATATTTTAAAGGCCCTGCAAGAACCTCTCTGAGCTCTTTCAGTATCCTGGGATGTATCCCATCCAGTCCCATGGCCTTGTACACGTTCAGTTTTGCAAGCTGTTCAAACAGATCATCTGTGGTGTGGTATCTATTCCATTCCCATTTGTATATTTGTCAATCACAGGTGATCCTTCTCCAGAATTTTCTTTAGTAAAAATAGAAGTATTTGTTTAGCATTTTTGCTTTTTCAAAGTCACTTTTCCCAAATCCATTCTCAGCACTTTTGAGTCCTGCAATTCCACCTCTGATCTTCTTCTCCCGAATATACCTGAAAAACGTTTAGATCTTTAGCCATCTTTTCTTCTGCCTTTGATTTTGTTACCCTTATTTCTCTTTTTGTCGCTTTTAGCTTTATCCTGTATTATTTTCTGTGCTCCTCTGTTTGCGAAGTTCTGAATTTTGTGAAAGCTGTGTTTTATTTGTGCAGCCACTCCTTTGGAGAACCAAATAGGTTTCCTTCTCTTGTTTTTATTTACTTTCCTTACATATGTATCTGTTGCTCCTTTTATTGCCTTCTTTAGTTTATCCCACTGCAATTCCATTTCCCTTTCCTCCTCCCACCCTGCCAACTCCTCCTTCAGGCACTTGGACATTTTACTGGAGTCAACGTTTTTTAAGTCTAGAACTTTGAGCTTGCTGGGATTCTACTCCGCCTTGGCTTTTATCTCAAACCACACCATGTGATGATCGCTGCTGCTCATATGGGCACCCACCCAGACATTTGACATGCTATTTCCATTGGCGAGTGCTAAATCCAGCATCAAACTTTCCCTGGTCGGTTCCATCACCATTTGTCTAAGTAATGCATATTGAAAGGCATCCGCAATTTTTTTACTTCTTTCCAGAGCAGAAGGAATAATCCATTCCACATTAAAGTCACCCAATATGATCACTTCCCCCTTCATGGCTAACTTTGTAATAACAAGTCTCTATCCATTTCTTCAGTTTGAGTTGGAGGCCTGTAGACTACACCAGTATGGATGATAGTGTCATCTCCTTTTTCCAATACAATCCACAATGCTTCATCTTTTCCCCATGTCCCCTGCATTTCACAGCTTTAATATTGCCTTTGACATTTAGGGCTATTCCTCCACTTTTTCTGCCTTCTCTATCTCTCCTAAATAAACAACAGCATCCTGTAGTGACTGAATTCCCAGCTGGGGTTCACTTCTATCCCAGGTAATCTACACCTTGTGGTTCTTTTCAGTAATAAAACTAGTGGATTATTTTGTGATGTGACAAGGGTTGGCCCAAGGCATGTGCGAGAATGTCACCTGCACATGGTCCCATACCTCAAGGGACCATTGGGTGTGCCTGACCGGCTTAAGAGTGAGCCAATGAGGCACGAAGTCTGGCTCCCTGACTCACCTCTGCACAGCTGCGGGACCATTTTCTTTTTATTCCCACGGATGTGCTAAGTTTCGGCTGCCAGCAATGCTCACTTCGTAGAAGTTAAACAAGAACACTACCTATTTTGCACAAGAGATAGGAAGTGCCCCTGTTTAACTTCTGTGAAGTGAGTGACGCCGGTGGCTGAAACAGCACAGTCGTGGGCGTAAAAAGAAAATGCTCCCACAACCGTGCAGAGGTGAGTTGGGGAGCTAGACTTCAGGCCTCATTGGTTCGCTCTTAAGCCGGTCAGGCACACATAGGGCCCCTCGAGGTACGGGATGTGGAAGGGATGTACGAGGCAGCATTGGGGACAGGGAGATGGGGAGAGCACGGACTGGGACTTAGGTGAAGGCTTTAAAAGTGGGTGGAAGAAAAGAAGAAGACAGAATCTAAGATTAGCTGAGTATTGAAAGAGTAAGTGGAGACTCAGGTGGTGGGTACAGGAGCTGGCACAATTCGGTTTGCATGCAGCTCTGATATTGTGCAGCTTCAGCTTTCTTTCTTGAGTCAGCAACATCAGCCAGTGCTTCCTGTCGCATTCACTTCCAGAGTGCATAGCCTTTGAACTGTGCACCGGAAGTGAATGATACAGGCAGCACTGGCTGCTACGTGCTGACTCAGAGAAATAAAGATAAAGCTGGGGATGGTGCTATGAGATCTTTCTGCCGCTGACTCAGAAAAAGAAAGAAGATGCCAGGGATGGTATTGCATGATATTTTTTCCCAGGGGTGAGGACAGAGAGAGGGAGAAAAAGAGAGATGGAATATGCCGGACGTGTATGTGTGCATATGTGTGTGTGTGCATGTACTGTATATATATACAGTATATGAGAGAGATAGAGATAGATTTTAAGTTATGAGAGAAAAGAGATATATTGGCCTGGAATGGAGATGAACAGGGGAGAGAGAGAAGATGATGGGCTGGGAAGGGAGATAGGAGAGATGCTGGACCACTGCAGAGGGAGAGGTAGAAGGGGAAGGGGATAGAAAGCTGGTGGTCTATGGGGGGTGGTTTATGGTAGGGGGAAAAGGGCTGGGGAGGTGGAGGAGAAAGCATGAGATACTGGACTTTGGAGGTAAAGTAGAAGAGTGAGGAGATTGGGAGATGCTGAATTGGAGTGGTGAGGGGTGGGGGGAATGGTAGCCATGATGGAAATATGTGAGTTAAACTACCGATAGCTTAGCCCTCAGCATCACTGATGCACACAAGCCCTCACAGCATGCCAAGCTGCAAACCAAGTGAGGGATATTTTCTCTTATTAGTTTTAAATAGGTTACCCTGTAGTTTCATTGCATGTCCCCTAGTCTTTCTATATGTTGATGGTGTAAACAATCAGTTTACATTTACCCATTCCACTCCATTCATTAATTTATAGACCTCTATCATATCTCCCCTCAGCCATCTCTTTTCCAGGTTGAAGAAAGAGCCCTAACCTTTTTAGCCTCTCTTCATAGGAGTGGAGGAGTAGCCAAGTTCAAGTTTCAATGTAAACAGCTTTGATTGAAATGATAAAGCAGTATATAAAACCTGTAAAATAAATAGGGGTATCCTTCCATCCCCTTTACCATTTTGGTGGCTCTTCTCTGTACCTTTTCTAATAACGCTATATCCTTTTTAAGATACGGTGACCAAAAATGCACACAATACTCAAGGTGCAGTCGCACCATGGAATGATATAGAGGCATTATAATATCCTTTGTTTTATTCTCCATTCCTTTCCTTATGATACCTAGAATTCCATTTGCTCTCTTGGCTGTTGTTGTATACTGGGCGGAGGGTTTTAACATGTTATCTACGATGACGCCTAAATCTTTTTCCTGGGTGGTGGTTCCTAATGTGGAACCTTACATTGTGGAACCATAGTTTGGGGTTTTCTTTCCTAGGTGCATAACTTTGCACTTGTCCACATTAAATTTCATCTGCCATTTGGATGCCCAGTCTTCCAATTTATCAAGATCCTCTTGCAATTTTCCACAATTCTCATGGGTTTTAACAACTTTAAATAGTTTTGTGTCATCTGCAAATTTGATAACCTCACTTGTTATTTCAATTTCCAGGTCATTTATGAATAAGTTAAAAAGCAGCGGACCCAGCAGAGATCCCTGGGGTACTTTCTCCATTGGGAAAATTGGCCATTTAGCCCTACCCTCTGCTTTCTATATTTTAACTAGTTCCTGATCTACAATAGTACACTGCCTCCTATCCCATGACTTTTTAATTTTGCCAAAAGTCTTTGATGAGGGACCTTGTGAAAGACTTTCTGAAAGTCCAGATATACTATATCAACCGCCTCACCTTTGTCTACCTGTTTATTCACACCTTCAAAAAACATAACAGATTAGTAAGACAAGACCTTCCTTGGCTAAAACCATGTTGGCTGTCTCTCATTAAGCCATGCCTATCTACATGTTCAGCAATTTTATTCTTTATGATGATTTCTACCATTTTTCCCGGTACTGACGTCAGGTTCACCGTTCTGTAGTTTCCCAGATAACCCCTGGAACCTTTTTTAAAATTTGGCATTATACTGGCCATCCTCCAATCTTCAGGTATTACAGATGATTTTAATGATAGTTCACAGATTACTAATAGCAGGTCTGCAATTTCATATTTCACTTCTTTCAACACCCTTGGATGTGTACCATACAGTCCAGGTGATTTGCTACTCTTCAGTTTATCAAATAGTTGCAATACATCTTCCCAGTGTATCGATATTTCTTTTAATTCTTCCACAGCATCACCTTTAAATACTATTTCAGTCATGGATAATATCCCTACATCTTCCTCAGTAAAGACCGAAGCAAAGAATTCATTCAGTCTCTCTGCTATGGCCTTGTCCCATCTTAGTGCTCCTTTTACCCCTCTATCATCTAATGGTCCAAGTGATTCTCTCATAGTTTTTTTTTTTTTTGCTACAAAATATACTTGAAAAAGTCTTTATTATGCGTTTTTGCTTCCACAGCAAGCTTCTTCTCAAATTCTCTCTTTTCCAGTTTTCGTCATTTGGCTCTTTTTTTCCATTTCCTGAAAGATGCTTTTTTGGCAACAACAACCTGTCAGACCTCACCTTTAAACCATGCTGGCAGTTTTTTGCACTTCCTTCCACTTTTCTTAAAGCATTGAATATAGCTGGTCTGGGCTTCCAAGATAATATTTTTAAACAACACCTAAGCTTGTTTTAAATCTTTAGCCTTTGCAACTACTCCTTTTAGTTTTTTCTTAACTATTTTCCTCATTTTATCATAGTCTCCCTTTTGAAAATTAAAAGATAGTATTCTGGATTTCCTTACCCTCCTTCCTCCATTTATTAAATCAAACATTTTTATACTATGATCACTATTGCCAAGTGGCTCCAACACTCTTATCTCTTGCACCAGATCTTATGTTCCTTAAGGACTAGGTCCAAAATGGCTTCCCCTCTGGTCAGTTTATAAACCAGGTGCTCCAAGAAGCAGTCATTTATTTCATCTAGAAACTCTATCTCCCTAGCATATCCTGCCGTGACACTGAACCAGTCGATACCGGGGTAATTGAAATCACTCATTATTATTACTGTGCTGTAACTTTTGTTAGCTTCCCTGATTTCGTTGAGCATTTCCTTATCCCATTTACTCATTCTGGCCAGGCAGTCAATAGTACACCCCCACTGCCATCGCCTTTCCCTTCCCCCTTTTACATGGAATTTCAATCCATAGAGATTTTGCAATGAATTTTGCTTCCTGCAAAACTTGAATCCTTTGTGATTCAATGCCCTCTCTAACATAGAGAGCAACCCTTCCACCAATTTGATCTGCTCTATCATTACAATATAGTTTGTACCCAGGTATCACAGTGTCCCACTGGATGTCCTCCTTCCACCATGTCTCTGAGATACCAATCATATCTAACCTCTCCTTTAGTGCTATATATTCTAATTCTCCCATCTTATTTTTTTGTCTTCTAGCATTTGCATACAAGCATTTCAGAGAATGTATTTTATTCATATTAATCTGGCTATCAGAAGACAGAGGTAATTTGGAATCTTTAAGCTCTTTCTGCTCTGTGCTCAAAGGCATTTGGGCTACTTTTGTCTTTACTGGAACCTCTCTGCTGTTATGCCCTAACTTCAGTCTTTTGCTAGTATCCTTCAAGGATACATTGTTCTGAACCATGCACTCTTGGGTGACTGTCGACTTTCCCCTATTATCTAGTTTAAAAGCTGTTCTATATCCTTTTTAAAAGTTAATGCCAGCAGCCTGCTTCCATCCCGGGTAAGGTGAAGCCCATCCCTTCGGAAGAGCCCCTCCTTTCCCCAGAATGTTCCCCAGTTCCTAACAAATCAAACATCCTCATCCTTGCACCATCTTCTTATCCATGCATTGAGACTCCAGAGCTCTGCCTGCCTTTTGGTTCTTGCGCGTGGAACAGGAAACATTTTGGAGAATGCTACCCTGGAAGTTCTGGATTTCAACTTCCTACCTAAAAGCCTAAATTTAGCCTCCAGAACCTCCCTACCACACTTTTCTATGTCATTGGTACTGACATGTACCAAGACAGCAGACTCCTCCCCAGCACTATCTAAGACCTTGTCTAGGTGGTGCGTGAGGTCTGCTACCTTTGTACCAGGCAGGCATGTTACCAGGCGATCCTCACATCCACCATGAACCCAGCTATCTACATGCCTAATGATCAAATCACCAACTATAATGGCTGTCCTAATTCTTCCCTGGTGGGCACATGGCCCTGGAGAAACCTCCCTGG
Source organism: Ichthyophis bannanicus (assembly GCA_033557465.1). Taxonomy (NCBI): domain Eukaryota; kingdom Metazoa; phylum Chordata; class Amphibia; order Gymnophiona; family Ichthyophiidae; genus Ichthyophis; species Ichthyophis bannanicus. The sequence continues at coordinate 627,197,031 of CM066032.1, read as the reverse complement.
TGTGAGAGAGTTTTACATCACTTGGAGGACTGGTCCTAACTATAGGATCACTTCCTGCCACATGAGGGTAATGCTCCCTTTCACATGACCTCTCTCCTCCATGGCAACAGGGATGCTGCCAAGCTGGAGGTGGCATCTATGGTCTCATCTATGTACCTTTTTGTCTTCCTTATGTCCTCCAAGTCTGCTACTCTAGCCTCCAGAGATCAGACTTTTCCCTGAGTGCACACGTAAGACCCCTCACCAACTGGGAGAAAATCATACATGTGACACTCATTGTAAAAGACTGTAAAACCCCCATCTCACTGCTGGACTGCTGCCTGCATATCAGTTTTAAGGTTGTGTTTAGGTATTTAAGTTTTTTACGTACTAAGGGTTGCTGGGAATACTTACAGTAATAAAACTATTACTAATATGTTTAATGTACTTTGTTCACCTGAAGCTTAATTAATCTCAGGCCCTTAATGAATGCCTGATGTGGATAAACAGCTGCACCTGAAAGTGAATATGGTGCCTCCTTTCCTTTAAGAGGTTTAAGCACATATAAAGCTACGATTATAGGGGTGGGTGGGTGTCAGGGAGGGAGGGATGGAAAGAAGACTTATTAAAATCTGGCTGCAACACTGTACTTTTCCTGTACTTCTAAGGTAACATGTAACCAATTTCCTGGGTAATTCACACAACCCTTGCTTGGATAGAGGGAGTCTTGGGTTCTAAATTTAACCAAAAGCTCTCTGCTGTGTTTTAAATTTAAACATAAAGCTCTTTGCTGATGCTAGGCCATAACTGAGCATTACATTTAAACTAGAAGTTCTCTGATGGGTTCTAAATTTAACCAGAAAGTTGTCTGCTGTGTTTTAACTTTAAACTGAAAGCTCTTTACTGCTACTAGGCCCTGACTGAGTATTAAATTTAAACTAGAAGCTCTCTGCTGGGTTTTAAACTTAAAATGAAAGCTACCTGTTGAGTTTTTAATTTAACTTAAAGCTCTTTGCTGATACTAGGCCCTGATTAATTTAACAAATGCACTGGATTCACAGATTAATCAACTTTAATCTAAATAATTCCTTTTTAACCAAGATTTAGAAAAATTCCCAGAAGTAAATACTTAAAGTTGCAGATCTCTCTTCAGAGGTAGCAGTCCCTTTTTGTAGCCCTTCAAGACTGAGAATCACAGAGCTCTGGTTGAACTATTTATTCCTGTGCTTCTGAGGTAATCTGTGACCAATTTCCTGGGTGATTCACAGAGCCCTTGCTTGGATAGAGGGAGTCTTTCAAAATGGCCCTTTGATCTGTCACTTGGCTTTAACACCTATTTAAAACAATTTCACAGGTCTCTTGCCCTCTATCTCGAAAGCCTCTTTATAAAGGTATCTATAAATAATTGATTTCTCAAAGAATACTGACCCTGTTTTTCCTTTTATGCTAAATTATACTCTTTATCTACAGTATATCTATATATATGCAGATAGAAATATATATAGAACTATATATAGAGAGAGATGTAGACATGTACAGACATTGATATGTATCTCTAGACACTGACATATAGAGTGGATATGGACCCAGTGGTAGCAGCAGCTACCTAGCCACAACAGATCGAGTTCAATTCCCACTGACATTCCCTGTGACCTTGGGAACATCACATTGGCGGGTATGCAAACACCTCACAGGGTCAGGAATAGATTCCATGGCCCTGTAAGTGTAAGGTGCCTATAGACACATAAGATGCCATGCACTCATGTTGGGTATCCAAATGTCATGTAAAGTGTTTTGAAGAGCTTTTAGGCGCCCACATTGTACCATAAGGTACCTTGCTGCAACCTGTCATAGTGTGCACTTACAATAAGGCACCTTGGAGACCCTGCAAACCACTGACATCAGCACGCAATCCACTAACACCACAAGGAAAGATGGCTGCCAAATCCCAAAAGCCCTGCTTCAGCGACTTGGACCTGCATCTCCTGGGCAGGCTGATCTGCCGCAGGCAGGGAAGGCTCTTACCATCATCAAGCGTCAGGCAGAACCTGTTCCGGGTGATGTGCTCCTGGATGCAACTCTCATTGAGGTACAGTGGGCCGCAACCCATTGTTGCATTTTGAGTAAGTTCGGGGCCTGGGCCAGGACATCACAAGATGTCTCCCATTGAAGCAGATTGAAACATATGTCTAGGACAGGGGTGGGCAATTCTGGTCCTGGAGGGCAGCAGACCAGTCAGGTTTTCATGATGTCCCTAATGAATATTCACGGACCTATTTCCATACAATGGAAGGGAGTGGATGCAAATAGATCTCATGAATATTCATTAGGGACATCATGAAAACCTGTCTGGTCTGCAGCCCTCCAGGACCGGAATTTCCCACCCCTGGTCTAGGATCACTGTTTTGGTGGAATGCTCAGACAGAGTAAAACAGGTTACTCACAAAATGGCCCCTTATGTAGTGGCAGCCTGTGTTCCAACAAACCTGACTGGTTTGCCTGTCATTGCTGATGAGAAACATCCCCACAACATGCTGTTGACACCACCATGTTGCACTATCAGAATGCTATTTTGGGGTGATGGTCATGAGAAAAGGTAGCACACATACAACCTACGTGGTACACAACCCTTATACCACAAACCATAACATATATTGCACATAGCCCTCTGACCATAATCCCCTGACCCATTTTAAAAATACACATTGTGCACATAGATAACAAATACTGGCTCCGTTAATTCATATATATGACACACACCCCTAAAGCCTCAGCACTCAGAAGATCTCTACCTAACCCTTATGCTGGAAGTGGCTTTCTCAAGGGTGTAACTGCATATCGCATATCTCAGCACCGACAGTATCATCAACTGATCACAATGCTGCAACAGACGCCCAACATAGTATATCCCCTCTGCTCCCTTAGGGGATAGTTTGCCTGGCATTTCACCAGTGGCACGCCCACTCCTCAAAGGAGGGTCCTGGTTGACATTGTAACAGTGGTTACCAAACCCAGTAAAACACACTACAAAACATTACAGTACTCTTTTTAATACACATTTACCTTTCAGAGACTAAAACTAGATCACCACCATAGCCGATCAAACATTCTACTGTACATTCAATGTCAGCAGCATTTCACTCCACATGGGGGCTCACATTCACTGCCATGCCTGCTAGTATGCTCATCAGTAACAGCTGATATCCACCAAAGCATCCAATCAAAGCACAATGTCCTAAAACCTACCAGTCCACCAAGCACAGCCAGTATTTCTGCCACAGCCACCCCCAGCCGATGTCAGTCCTTCCACAACCATGTACCATATATCAGAGACCCACTGCTTTTCCCAGAACCAATGTATAACCCCCGGATTACAAACAAACTGTACCTAACACGTTAGCAGATTAACTTCTAAGTATCAGATGTAGTCCACCCTCCCTACCCCTAACAAACATGGATTCACCTCACAAAATGCTAGTATTGTTCAAACCTATCAGCCATTCAGTCATCTACCATTGCAACACACATATATTGCAGATCTGCCAACACATGGCCTTGTTCCATACAACGTGAAACTATTTGCAACATTCTGCATTCTCCCACTGGCTCACTCCTATGTTCACCCATGGGTACCCTGAATGAACATGTCCCTTAATCTGCATACACCAGTGTCCATAGACAGCAAAATAAAATAACTACATATGTTCAAGCAGACGTGGTGGAATGCTGTAGAACATACCCTGTACCCTCACATGAAAACCTTTATGTCAGAGTTAAACCACCACACAGTAAACACCCCTCACAGGGAGAAGAGCCTCTGTTCCCCCTCCCGTGTCCTTCCCCCCATCTCAGATGGGATGGGCACATGATCTCCATCAGAGAATGCCCCCCTGACCAGATAAATTTGACATGCTGAAACTACAACCCCATGACTATTAGAAGAGTTGAGGTCTGACACCTCTAACGTTTCACAATCGCCACACTCAGTGGGGAGTACGGGGTCATGAAATGAACATCTCCCATCATATCACAGTTCCCCTCTGCCCTAGTCTGAACCCAGAGTAATCTGTCCCAATCAGCTGGCCTGGCCCTCGGATATGTCTGTTCAACCACTGAGAGAAGGTACCTGTTTACCATGAACTGTTCCTGCCATTGAAATTCACTACACCCAGAAGAGTACCAATGATATCTAAGAGACTGTGAGTGGGTAACCTCACCTTTTAAACATAAAGGATGGTAACCAGAGAAATGTTGGCTGTAGGCCCATCTGTATACCTTCTAAACACATTATTAATCCAGTCATGCTCTCCCCTCCTAATCAGAACAGCTAAACACTGCATTTCGGGGATAATCCCACACCATAAAAAAACATAATAGTAGCATCACAGTCATTCAGCCAACAATCAAACAGCATCAGGAGTGTGGAGGGACTATCCCACAGCATAAAACTGTCATCAGGGTGCCTATGCAACATCACAAGATGCCATATATAAGGAGATTCAGGTCCCAACCATCGTGATACATATGAAGTCAGACGTTTAGCAATAGAAGGAGCAAACATTGCTCTCTTTGCAACACCTTCATGTTGTCAGTACATCTGATCCACAAAATGAATAATATGCTCTTTCATGGCCAAGGCAGACAAAGCCATTAAAACATGTACATGGGTCTCTCCAAAGTCGCCCCTCTGATTCAGTGATGACAGTACTATCTGTATGTCCAAATCCACTGGTATGCTGTTATACAAAGACCACACATACACCCCTTAACCCCACATCCAGGGTCACAAAGAAAGCCTCAGGATGTAAGCCAGATTGGATCCTCTCATGCAAACGTTGCAGAAATTGTGACATCTAATGCAATATCATGGCCAAGGGATGTAACAAGATCCCAATATAAAGTGATAGGGGCACAAGCACAGTCCCCCTCGTAGATACTGTGGGGCACACCAGAGGCTTATGGAAATCCCTATGTATCTGTGGGAAATGAGAGAAAATGGCAACCCCTAGGGCACATACATTCTGAAATGGTAACATAGGCCCTCTCCATGAGCATTTCAATATGTGGTTGTAACCTTGCATTTTGATATACAGACAACAACTCATATACAGAACTGTCACCCAGCTGTCTAGCAGAGGCATCCCAACATGCAGCTCCATCTAAAACCACAATACCACATCCATCATCTGCCTGTCAAATGACTCTGTCACTCAACTCCTGTAATCCCTTCAGGGCATGCCGCTCAGTAGATGATGATGTCCGCAGCATTTGCATATATGAAGAGATCATTACAGTGGCCATATCCCTAGTCCCTATGGTTTGGAGAATATCCACAGCTGAAACAGGTGGTCCCGGATAGATCCAAGAGGATCCCATAGGTGACATTCATCACTCACAACCATTCTGAGCCTGATGCTCTCAGCAGCAGTCACCTTCATCACAATCTCTCATACAATGCCTGTCCCAGTGGTCAAGAAATATTGCTCCACTATGAACACTCCTTAAGGAATGTTCCTGATGCAAATGAAACTGACAAGAATCTAATTGTATTGAGGGAACCAATGATCAACTTTTATCCAAGGCATAACTTTGTTGTGGATTGAGCGCAACTGAGATATCCACCCTATAGAGTGATATGTCTCCTGTACTGTGTCCAAAAGCATCATTACACCACCAGTGGTTTGACATCCCAACTGTGCTCCAGTGAGAACATCTGTTGTCTCCCACAGCTGGCCAACAGAAAGGACACATTCCCTCACAATCTGTTGTCCACACAGGAGGAATCGTCAGAGCTGTCCACAGGTTATGCACGTTAGTGTGTTTGACTGTGTCTGGTGACCCACTGTCAAAATGACAGCCAGGATCCTCTTTTGAGGGAGAGGAGACCTGCTGATGAATTGCCAGCTAGGAGCCTCCCCTGAGGAAGTGGTATGGAAAAAACATGTGGGTGTCTGTGGCAGTGCTGGAATCAGTTGATGATAGCATCACTGCAGAGATCAGTGGTATTCAGTGACACCCGTGAGGATGCCCACCAAAGCATGAGGGAGATATAGAGATACCATATGTGCTGAGGCTTTAGAGGTGTGTCTAATAGATAACACATCATGTCGCCTGAACATGTCACATATCTACATAATGTAGATTTCATGATGGGTCCAAGGGTTTCAGGCATAACAGCTATGTGCAAGATATGTAATGGATTGAACCATGAGGTGTATGTTTAATGTATGTACTATATAAGATTTCATTTGCCATGCCTCCATGTATATGATGAGCCTTAGGGCAGACCGATTGTAATGAATAGATATGTGATCCACCTAAAGGCGGTTTTCTGGACCCATGATGTGATTGAGCCAGTCCATGGCCCAATCATCCTGGGTCAGGACATTGAGACTGTGAGTGCTGAATTGCTTTCCCCCATTTGTGGTGTGATCTAGGAATCATCACCACCTGATAGGTAAAGGTAGAATGAGTATCATCTGGAATCTGAACATGTAGCAATAGGCTATCCACTGCCCATACCTCACCTGCCAGACCACATTCAGAGAGTTGAAACAGATAGCAGCCATGGACAGCTGTCACAGAACATGTTAGGACAACCAGCATCAGCAGCACACACATGTGCACATGATGTGTTGCAACAATGTTGTAGGACAGGGCTGGGGGTCGGAGCAACAGTGTGGGGCAACTATGCCACGTAACCTCACACATGGGCCACATTATTTGCCATATGACACTCTCACCCTGTAACAACACATCAGGCAGCATATAGGTAGGACCCAAGGCAGCTGCGCAAATGTGGCAACATGTGTGTCTCCACAACATGCCTGTGTGATGCCATGGTGGCTGTGCCCAGTGTTGAAGGCTGTGTTGCTATGAGGAGGGAGATAATGTGCAACCTTAAAGGGCCTGGCTAGCTGCAGCCTGCAACCAGAATACTGTAACATACCATATAATCATGATGGGTCTGCTATCGTGGCGCCAGTGGTATGTCTGGAATGACACTGATGGCATCTATCTCTGTTCCCCCAGATGGAGGAGCTGCGTATAAAGGGCCAGGAGCTGTGCCAGAGCTAGCCGGAGTTCCTACAACAGCTGCAGAAGGAGCTGTGTTCAGCCACAGATGGTGAGTAATGTGGCATGTGCATGGCACAACAGCATATGTGATGCAATGACCATGGCCTTTTGACCCCATTGGACTGCACCAGCAGACATATGTCCATGCACCGTGCACCAAACATGATGTTCCCTGCACATATACCTATGGATGTGCAAGCATGTCTGGCATGGGGAAATGGGACACTGTCCAGACCACATAGAGGTACATATTAACATGCAGTGCCGACCCTGATGCGTCCTATGGACCCACATATAGTTATGTGGTGATGCAACATGTGCGTGACTGCTGTGGTCATGCAACAAATGCACATTGCAGAGATGGTGCTGACATAGCAGACATGTATTCAACAGCATCGCACCATTCCCAGGGTCAACTTCTCACACACAATTGAATGACACAATATCATGCCATGGATTGCCAGAAGGTGCCTGGTACCAAAGGCCTATACCAATGTTGCTGACCCCTGGTTTGTGGAATCACTAGCCACCCAACAGTCCCAGACACATTGTCTGCTGAAATACTGGATGACAGACAGGGACCACATGGCCCATAAGGGCTTTGGCTCCACATGTGCCTCATCCATACCCACCCATTGCCCCATCAGGGCTTTTCCTGTTGGTAAACCTCTGCTGTACTCCAATCCAAGTTGGTGCATCCCAGGGGTGCCCTGTGTCCACTCCAGCCCCATCACACACAATTCCTAGATGCACACATCCTCTCAGATAGTTCCCTGAAACTGCAATATGCATTTCTCATGCAGTTCTATCACACAATACATGTGCCCCCACCCTCACCCCATGCTATGGGCCCTGCTTAACTACCATACATTGCTGCTGGAATGCGTTACTGCCACCTGAAATGGAACATTGTTGTGGCCACGTAATTGACCCCCATATCAGTACCACCCCACCACAGCCAATCCTGTCTTTCCATCCCTCCCCATTATTCCAATCTTTCAACATCACTGCCCCACCCTCCCCAGTGCAATACACATCCAAATGTCATCCCAGACCTGCCTGTCCTGTCCCAGTGACACACCATGCATCCACACATACCACCTCAAACACACCACCAGGGCACCTATTTGCACCTTGGTCACCCAGCCAGGTCAACATATGTTCCCACCCCCTTGCTGATATACAGCAACTGTAGACTAGCAGTCACCCCATGTACTGCACAGACCTCTGGTGTGCTGGTCACCTCCTGCCATCCCCAGCATGCTGGTAGCACCCCTTGGGCATGTCACCTCACTGTCACCACAGAACATATCAGATGCATATCAGACCTAACCTGATGACCTATGGATGCATGCACATTGCAGGTCACATACCTTCCCCCCCCCCCCAGAGCATACCATGCACACCTTACTGGGGACCCCACAGTGTTGGGGAACTGCCACTGTTCTGTACCCCTTCCACTGTTCAGTGCAGACCCCACAGAGGACAATGTGTGCCCCCAATTCGTGAGGCTGGCATCCAGGGTTGGTAGGTCAGGTGCCCACCTGGTCCAAATCACACCAGAGGGGATCTGGCCCTCACTGCTGCTGCCGCCTACACAAGCTGGGCGATTCTCAACCCCAATTAGTATCCGTAGCATCACTGCAGGTGTGCTGTACATCAACGCATACCAGAAAATGGAATGATTTGGAGCAATGTGGCTTTGATGAATGGGGTCACATCCCAGTGCCTAAATGTGCATGGCTAGGACAGTCACAGCTGTAATTTCAGCAAATGGTGGCTCCATAGTGTATAGACATTGGGGGGTGCACAATAATGGCCACAGTCCTGCCATCATGTATCATCTGGCCTACTTATTTCCCATATCTTAATGAGGGATGTCTTGCTCTGTAACATGTGTTGGTATGTTGTGTACAGCACATGGTATCAGCCCCCACAGCCCATGCTGATTCCAGGTTGTAATGTGACATGACATGACTAACACATAGGGGATGGAAACCTTTCCAATGCACTGTTCAGACATGCTGCCAATGTGCATGATACTGGTGCATCATCTGATGGTCCAGGGTCATATGCAGCATGCCAACAGGGCAGTCCACATTGGTGCATGCAGGGACACAATGGCATGGTGTTATTGTACAGGACACAGGTGTGTGGTGATAGAGACATGGGGGATGGGGCAGAGGGGACATTTTGTGACTGCTTGATGCCATCTTGCTGTGGTGAGGAAGGGGATGCACAGAGGGACAGTGCAGCCCTGCAATGGCACTGTCTATATTGTCAGGTGTATGTGACTGCAGGGCAACATCATCCAGATTGTTGAGAGGACAGCTGCAGGTGAGACAGGGGGGAAGAGTGCTGTAGTTCGTATATGACTTGAGTTGTAATGTTGGGCACTGTGGGGACCTTGGCCATGTGACACTGTTATGGCCAGTATGTCTGGCATTGGCCATGTGCAGGTGGGAGGTTGTATGTGGTGATGAATGGTGGTGCCACAGATTCCAGGGGGTTTGAAGGGTGGGGTGTGTGATGTCATGGCATTGGCACGTCTGCATGGTAAATGTTGGGGCACCTTGTGGTATGTCAATGGGTCCAGGACATGTGTCAATGCAGTCAAGTGATGTTACTGTGCTGATGCATCCTTTCACTCCTACTGCTACACTGACACAACACATAACCTGTCACTATCTCAACCAGACACACAGTGGCATGATCAGACCACACACACCTCTGTTTGGCAACCACATCCATGCAATCCATTACAACAGGCAGATATATTTACTGAGGTCCCCAGCTGTGGTGTCCATGTGTTACACAGTCAGATGTGCCATCTAACAACATGACCTATGACAGCTTACTATAGGGTCCACCATGTCACAATGGTGTATTTTGACCTATCGGACCACAGACATACTGGCAGCACCAGTCCTATTCTGAAAGACAGATGCCAAGCTCAGGCCTAGCCCTGGGTTATATCACCATCAATATCACCTTAGGACACATACAGTCATCACATAAGTGCCAGTGACAGGCCCCTCTACATGCCATACATTGTGTAAAGAACCAGCATGCTGTAGGATACACACATCTTAACAGTGTGACCATATTATCAACAAGGCACCCATAGCACCAGAGACATCGCACAATGGCAGCATGCTACCACCCTCACAGGACCCTGTGCCTGCATACAGTTTGTCATGGCTGTCATGGGCAGAGTTGTCACAGCAGTGCACCTCAACAGGTAACTTGCACCACATGTGCAGTGTACAGGGTACAGCAAACCTGGGAATGTTTCTGGACCAGAGGGACAACCTGATGCTACATATCACCATGATGACAGAGACCCCCCAACAAACGCGGCATGTCACAGAACCTATGCCTCCATCTAATGGACAATTGTATATGCTCAGGAACCAATGGTATGTTTGGTGTACACTCTGCTTGGCTACCACTATCCTCCAGGGTGTCACAAACCTTACCGTATACATCTTACAGACAGTGCAGACCACTACTGCATGCACCATCATGTTGCCAGTCAGGACATGACCCATCACACCCATCCTCCCATGAGCACACTTGATACCAGTCATACAGTGTCAATGTTACACCTGTGACACAGTCACCTACACACAATGAATCACACTGTTGTGTACCAGACACTGGCAAACCCAAGGCTACAGGACACTGCTTTACAGGGCTCCCTGACATTCACCAGGGTACTAGGGAAGGTGGTCCTGTTCATGGGACATATCACTAGGGAGGGTACCCTGTTCATGGGACATATCACTTCTCTCACCCATATGTTTATTATGCTCAACCAGCTGTACCATGTGACATAGGTGGCATATCAGCAGTCTCCATGGTGACCATGCCCCCATGTATTACTGGCTTTTAACACAACTGATGTGCATTCCAGTTGCCATACCCCACATGTTGCCTGCTGCAACAGTATCCATACACAGTACCCCTCCTCACAGAGGTGACATACAGCTATTGGCCGCACACAATGTGACATACCTCGTGTGCATCATAGCACCACGCAGTTCAGCACAATGTACACAGCTAAATGTACCTGGTTTTGCCAAAGCAGCCTGGCCAACACAGAATGATAACCACAATGTTATGTTATATGACACTTCTCCCCATACCTTATCCTTGTTTTCCATCCCCTCAACCCTTCCAGATCACCATGTATGCAACAATCAAACAGGCCATAGGATCACACACATACATACCTACATATATACATACATAACATATGTGTGGCCAAATGGCCATCCATAGCTGCAGGATGTGTCAGCTTACACTTTGAGCCCTCCCCCCGGTGCACTCCTGTCCAATCGGGACAGTGGGAGGTCTCCTGCCCAATCCGGGCAGTGGGAGCAGGCACCCCGAGCAGCATTTAAGCGGCGTCCCTACCCCGAGGGAGCCGCTTACACTTTGAGCCCTCCCCCGGTGCACTCCTGTCCAATCGGGACAGTGGGAGGTCTCCTGCCCAATCTGGGCAGTGGGAGCAGGCACCCCGAGCAGCATTTAAGCGGCGTCCCTACCCCGAGGGAGCCGCTTACACTTTGAGCCCTCCCCCGGTGCACTCCTGTCCAATCGGGACAGTGGGAGGTCTCCTGCCCAATCCGGGCAGTGGGAGCAGGCACCCCGAGCAGCATTTAAGCGGCGTCCCTACCCCGAGGGAGCCGCTTACACTTTGAGCCCTCCCCCGTGCACTCCTGTCCAATCGGGACAGTGGGAGGTCTCCTGCCCAATCCGGGCAGTGGGAGCAGGCACCCCGAGCAGCATTTAAGCGGCGTCCCTACCCCGAGGGAGCCGCTTACACTTTGAGCCCTCCCCCGGTGCACTCCTGTCCAATCGGGACAGTGGGAGGTCTCCTGCCCAATCCGGGCAGTGGGAGCAGGCACCCCGAGCAGCATTTAAGCGGCGTCCCTACCGGGCGCGCCCGCGCCTGAGGGCCTCGCCAGAGGGCCCTTTGGCGTGGCCCTTAGGAGCGGCCCGACAGGCCCAAAAAGGAATCACAAAGTACAACCGGAACTTAGAGTCACATACGGGAACCCAACCAAAAGCAAGGCGCTTGCAACCTCACCTGGCTCGAGCTCCCCTATCCGGGTCTGAGCTCGCCGGCACCAATTTGCCATCGACAACGCGTCCATCATGCACCACTGAACAACGAAGGAACCACACCATCCAACAAGAGCTCCCTTGAACACACGTTGAGCACGCCAGCTACGATTACCAGCCCCAGTACACCTGACCAGGTAAACGCTTCACCGCGGAACTACATACTTACTCCGAACTACAGATATAGTAGGTCTTTACCCATACTCCTGAACAATAGCAACCTTACATTTCTGGCATCTATATGTACTGAACGCTGTGCTTAAACACTCTTAATACCATTTTTGTGCACTGTATAGTCTATCCAAATGTTTTAGAGGGCATTTTCAGAGTCACAGGGTGTGTCAAATGTCTCATAGTATACAGTGTATATATCTGCGATATTGTCTATGATCACCCTTACCTAGCCTTACCAGAAAGCATTTGAATCTGCGTAAGTCTGTAACATCCAATAGTATTGCATTTGAATCTGCACAAGTCTGTAACGTCCAATACTATTGCATTTGAATCTGCGCAAGTCTGTAACATCCAATACTATTGCATTTGAATCTGGGTTTTCACATCATGGCACCCATCACCACAATCATTGCTCTCTGCTTCTGCCTAACACTTACCACAAATGCATATATAACACACACACCACACTATCAGACAATGTTATGGCAACCAATATTTATCCATAGCCCAGTACTCTTGCCAATTATCCCCCTGCTCCACACTAGCTACCCTGCCCCAGATATGGAAAGCCATAAAGCAAACCAAAACGGACAATCTAAAACCCCTGGCAAACCACATAATAAATACAGCTCCAAACTAAAAAGGAAGCAACGGAAGCCAGCAGCCTCAGCTCATAAAAACAAACACAAACAACCATACCAAAACCCGCAATCCCCATCACGATATGCCTCATCAACGCCAGATCTATTAGAAATAAAACACATATCATCCACAACATCATGACTGACAACAAACCTGATATTCTATGCATCACCGAAACATGGCTCACAGACACTGACCCAGTAATAGTAAATAGTGTGCTCCATGGTTTTCCCCGGAACCACGGGCCTCTCTTACTCACCTACGAAGGCTAGAAAAACGCTGGCGCCGCACACTAGCCACCGATGACCACGAAGCCTACATACTTCACCTCTCAACTCACCGCGAGGCAATCACAGCCAGAAAGAAGCAATACCACTCAGATATGCTCAAGAGATCTTTGAACAAACCTCGTGACCTCTTCAACCTGGTTAAGTCACTATCAAAGGAACCATCCTCTGAACAAAATAATGATATTCACCCGCAAGAATTCGCTGATTACTTGCAATCAAAACTCCTACAGACAGATGAACTCTCAAAAAACAATATACAAGAAACAACCTGCCCAACATCCCTATCCTCACTTAACACGCCTTCTTCCAAACACATTGAAGACACCATCTCCTCACTCAACACGACCTCTGCACAAACCGATCCCTGCCCAGCCTTTTGGATAAAGGATCTGCGGTGTGACTTTAGCACCTTCATTGCAAGAATCATGAACCTCTCCTTCACTACTGGCTCCTTCCCATCTGCATTAAAACTCACATCCATCAGGCCACTGCTAAAAAACGCTAAACTAGACCCAAAACGGCCAGACTCATACAGGCCTATAGCCAGTATCCCCCTCTTAGCAAAGATCTTTGAGAAAGAGGCACAGCGCCAAATCCAAGACCACATAGACTCCACAGCCCCTCTAGACTATTCTCAACACGGATTCAGAGAATTCCACGGCGTGGAGACACTGCTTACCACCCTCTTCAATGATGTTCTCAATACCATAGACAACATCCGACAAGGCGTTGTGCTAATCTTCTTGGATATAGCAGCAGCGTTTGACTCGGTAAATCACGAGATTCTCCTCGGTCGACTGAAAGAAAAAGGCATCTGCAACTCAGCACTTGAATGGTGTAAATCATACCTCAACACCAGGATGCAATACGTCAAATCCGCAACAGGAGAATCAAAACTTTTCCACCAAAGACAAGGCGTTCCGCAGGGGTCCTCACTTTCATCCCTCTTGTTCAACGTCTATATGCAGCCTATCTGCGATATCATCAGGTCCTTCAATGTGAAATGTATGATATACGCCGACGATATCCTACTCTACATGCCATTTTCCACAATGCAAATGGACTTATTGCCTATAACAAACTGCTTCGATGCAGTCTCACAATGGCTCCTGTCACAGAACCTCCGCATTCAGCATAAGAAAACTGAGGTTCTCTTTATCACAAGAGACCCCAACTTCACCCCACCACCACATATAAGTGTCAAGGGAGCTGACCTAGGCACCAAGGATACAATAAAATACCTCGGAGTCACACTAGACCATAGACTCGACATGAAATCACACATAAACAATATCGTAAAATCTGTATACTTCAAAATACGCACCCTCAGACACCTGCGTCCCCTACTAGACCACGAAGACTTCAGAACCATCTACCAAACTCTGATACTGCCGCATTTCGACTTCGCCAATTCCATTCTACAAGGACTACCACAATCCACCATAAGCTCCTTGCAGCTCGCAATGAACACCGCTGCCAGGGTTCTTCTAGGAGCGGCCAGAAGTGAACACATCACCCCTATCCTCAAACAACTCCATTGGCTCCCTATACACGGAAGACTTACATTCAAAACCCTCATTCTCACATTTAAGGCCTTAAATGGTTTATCGTCCACATCACTCACCGCACTAATCCAATCCGTTCCATCAAATAGAAATAGGAGACATGCAGCATTAAACTCACTAACAACCCCAAAGGCTATTACAACGTGCAGCCTATCAACATCAAACAGAGCTTTCATGTTTAGCGCACCAAAATACTGGAATTCTCTCCCACCTGATCTCCGTGCCATAACCGACCTAACCCAGTTCAGAAAAGCCCTTAAATTGCACCTTTTCATCATATACTACCCCACATGAACCGTAACATAACAACCTCACCCTAGCACATTCCACAATATCCCTCTTGTCCCAAGCACCCCTACTAATTCTATGTAAATAGTTTGAGCATGTTATCTAGCTAATAGATTATATACTCCATGTAAATAGTTATCCCATGTTATCCAAGTTGATACTCCTGTTATATGTAATACCAAACAGCCTGTTGTTCTGGTTTCTTTCTGTTATTTGTAAACCGCGTTGATGTCAAAGAGTGCGGTATATAAGAAGTTGAAATAAATAAATAAATAAATACCACACATCCAGGCCGATACCTTCCTTGAAGCAATGGACCAGCTCGGATTTAACCAAATCATTCAGGAAGCCACTCATATCAAAGGCAACACCCTAGACCTAGTATTCATATCATCCAACACTCAACTAAATGAAATGCAAAAACCTAAAACCAGAGTAACACAAGTCCCTTGGTCTGATCACTACCTAATCGAACTGGAAATCCAAATACCAACCACAAAGGAGAAACCTCAAGTCGACGCGAAAATACCACAAAGGAAGTTCCGGAAATTCAACAGTGAATCACTGGTGGCATCTATATCCTCGTGCTTTGAATACACTCTCACGGACCTAGATAAGCTCGTAGACACATGGAACTCAAGGATCGAAGCAGCAGCAAGCCCAAACTGGAAAACCACAAACTCACCAACAAGATCAAGATCTGAACCCTGGTACTCCCCCACATTATGGAAAATGAAAAGGGAACTACGCAAGTTAGAGAAAAAATGGAGGAAAACGCAAACCAACGAATGCAAGCGACTGTACCTAACTCTACTCATGGAATACAAGAATGAGGTCAACCAGGCAAAAAAGAATCACCACACCAACCTACTCAATAAAGCCATTAATAGACCTAGAGAGCTATTTGAGATTGTCAAATCTCTCACCAAAACCTCCCAGGACACCAACTGGAACGACAAAATCAAATCCCAGACTCTTGCAGACCACTACGCCAAGAAACTTAATCCGCAAGTACCCACAGTCACGGATCACAGGTTGTCTCTAGCCATCACCCCTCAGGAAGCCAACACGGTCCCTCATAAGGAATCTGCTGCAGAATGGAACACCTTCCACCAATTGAACAAACAACAGGTCATTAACATCATAACCAATTTAAAACCCACCACCTCCCCTCTTGACCCATGCCCTGCAGCATGGATAAAAGCAACCAAAAATGAAATAGCAGAACCAATCACCCACATTGTCAATCAATCACTTCAACAAGGTGAAATGCCTACCTATCTCAAGAGATCACTTATAAGGCCCATCTTAAAGAACAGATCGCTCAACAAAAGTGACCCTGCGTCATATAGGCCAATCTCAAGTATATCTTTCTTAGCAAAAACAATTGAAAAAGCGGTTCAGCAGCAGCTGCAAGATCACATTGATGATAGGAAAGCCCTAGACATGCATCAATATGGATTCCGCCAACATCACGGAGTAGAAACCCTTCTGCTAGCACTCCTTGACAACCTCCTCAGGGGTCTAGAGAACAAAAATGACATGTTCATACTTGTATTTATAGACATCTCGGCAGCATTTGATACAGTACATCACAGCACCCTCTTAAAACGACTATCATCAATAGGTATAACAGGGACCCCCCTAAAATGGTTTGCATCATACATCTCCAATAGGATGCAACAAGTCCTATTCAACAACGACAAAGCTGATGCCTTCCCCCAGACGCAGGGCATCCCGCAAGGATCTGCCTTGTCATCTCTACTTTTCAACCTGTACATAAAACCAATCTGTGAAATCTTTCAGAAGTGCAACATCAATTACCACATCTATGCTGACGATGTGATGCTGTACACACGCCTAAATGCAACGCAGCCGGATTTCACCCCCCTGGAAAAATGCCTTGACATGTTGCAAACATGGCTTCAACAAAACAACATGTCAATAAACCACAAGAAAACAGAGGTCATGTTTATCTCCAAAAAAACTAACTTCAGCCCACCCACTACAGTAGCCCTCAACAAAAACATATACCATGCGAAACCTGCAATAAAGTACCTAGGGGTCCTAATAGACAACAACCTTAAGATGGATAAACATCTCCGGACAGTCAACAGAGCCATCTTTTACAAATTGAAAGTTCTTCAACCACTTCGCAGTATCTTAGAAAAATCGGACTTCAGGACTGTCGCACAAGCACTAATCATGCCTCACCTGGACTACTGCAACGCCATTTTACAAGGGCTTCCAAAGAACACCCTAAATATCTTACAAATGGCCCAAAATGTCGCTGCAAGAATCATCATGGAAAAAAATGTCACGGACCACCTAACGCCAGTGCTTATGGAACTACATTGGCTCCCAGTAGCCGCCCGCATCATCTACAAACTCCTCATAACAACGTTTAAACTCATTCACAAGATTGCACCCTCATACCTTGACAACCTAATCACTAAGCAAGCACACAACAGGAGCAGAAGAACCGTACATCTCAACACACTCTGTGTCCCTACCAGCATGAGATCTGTTAAAACAGAAACAAGCAACAGAGCATTCACCTATGCAGCGCCAATCCTCTGGAACCAGCTCCCTTCTGAGATCCGAATGTCGAATAGCCTTAATGAATTCAGAAAGAACCTCAAAACTCATTTATTTCAGACATACTACAACCCGACCTAATTGCAGCACCTTACCACAATAAGCTCTCTTCTAATGTCACTCAGAACACACGCAGCATTCGATGACCATTAGGTAACCATGTATATATGTATATTTTACCCCCCTCCCTCGCACCCTTTAATCGAATGTTTATTTAGATTTATAAAAGTATATAATCTCTATTTCGTGTTTTATGTAAATCATTGCCCAAATCAAAATTGTATTCCTAGAAATTCATTGTATTGTACGTTACACGATGATTCTATAAAGTAAACCGCAGCTGATCGTAGGAAGCGGCGGTATACAAATGTCTACTAACTAAATAAATAAATAAATAAAAGATGCTTGCACAGGACAGGGGATATGGGAAAGGAACAGAGTTGCAGTGCTTTGGTGGTCCCATGTGTCTGGTGTCTGGAATTCAGGCAGGATGCACATGGTATAGGCCCAAGGGACAGCTGTCCCTGGAAGAGCTGTGCATTGCAGGGAGGAGGAGGGGTGGTAAGTGGCCTTGGGTATCGGTGATGCCTGACATGTTGTGTGATCATTGCGTGAGTGTGTGCTTATATGTGACCTTGGGGGCCATGTGAAGGCCCATGTGCACAAAATGGTGGGTAGTGGGAGATGTCTGTGAGGGGAACCATCAAGGGTGTGGGGCCAGGAATGGTTGCATTGTGTAGTTAGCATGGTTCTCCTCCACTACCCATGACAAATATATCCACTACCTGCTTGTACTGATTGTACACCACTGTGATGCACTTTGGCCTGGGCAGTATATCCTGTTGCTGCATAAACATGGGCATAAGCATGGAATGTCAAAACCTGGACACGTGTCAACACATACCTGCACCTGGATGGGCTGTGTCTAGTTCTGGGATTAGTCCATGCATGTACATGGGTCCTAATCGCTGTGCCAGTTGTTCCTCCAGGGCCAAGAGGGTTTGCTGACTGGGTCTATCACCAGTGACAAGTGCATGTTGCTGCGCCTCTGTGAGGCATGTCCTGGCTGAGCACTTTATGTCATTGAATCACTTGCATAGACCCTCACAATCCCATGGTGGTCCACCAACCTCAGCGATGGCCTACCCTATCTGCTCCCAGAGGGCATTTTGTGTGCTGACAGGGGTCTTAGAGCTCAGCCTTCCATACAGTTCTTCATAATGCTCAAGCACCTGCACAAGGAGCACATCATTCTCATCCAGTATGAACCTCATTTCCCTCTTCTGTGACTCCTCTGGCACACACTTCTTCTTGCATTTGCATTCACCAGGCTTGGCAGGTGGTTGGTGTGGCTGTACCTTGCCAGATGGGCCAGCTTGTACTGCTGCCTGGATGGTGTCCCCAGCCATCCCTAATTGAGCCCACCACTGTGGCGCCTGCTCCAGGCCCCCTCCTTGGGTGATTTGTCCTGCAGGGGCCTACAGCTCTGCAACATTTCCCCCCCCCCCGACACTCTGTGCTTTGTGTCCATGATTCACTGTGATGTCATGGATATTGGCATGTCAACACCACTCTTAGATGAAACTGGGGTTTGCAAGCACCACTCTGGGAAGCATCAGTAGTGTGTGATGGCACTTTATACATGCAGAGGGCAGAACACATGTGCACTGTGCCACACTAAGACCTTACATGCCTTGTGCATGTGCAGGGCACCTTATGTTGGAGTTACACACCTTGTGCATGTGCAGGGTGCCTTAGGTTGATGTTCCATGCATTGTGCATGCACAGGTTACCTAGATTGACATTCTGCACATGTGCAGGCACCTAGGATGATGTTCCACACCTTGCATGTGCACAGAACACCAAGTATTTATTTAACAGGTTTTTTTTATACCACTTTATCATTTCAATCAAAGTAGTTTGCATTGTAACTTCATCTTGGTAATGTACATTAAACAAGGAAATTGATAACTTGGATTTTTCTGAGGCAATGGAGGGTAAGGTTACTTAGTCCAAGGTCACAAGCAGTGCCAGTGGGAATTGAACCCTTGATCTTCTGGGTACTAGGCAGTTGCTCTAACCACTAGGCTACTCCTCCACTCCTAGTATGATGTTCCATGCCTTGTACATGTGCAGGGCACTTAGTGTGATGTTCTGTGCCTTGTGTATGTGCAAGGTGCCTAGAGTAGATTGATGTTCCACATCTTGTGCACGTTCAGGGCACCTAGTGTGGGTGAAGATGTTATATGCAGGTGATGATGTTTTGAAGTTCAGGAGTGAACATTTGAGATAAGTTGATATTATGCTATTAGCTATACAGTGAAGATATTTATAATTATTAGAGCTGTCTGTTATTTTTGCAGAACCCTTTTGGAGATTTGTTTGGAGGTCAATGTGCTTGTTTATGAAAAAAAGTTTTGAGTTTCATAGCACAGAAGTTGTGCTGTGTGATGACAATTATATAAGATAAATAAAGGTTGATGAATGATTTCAGAAAAAGTATTATTTTTAAATTGGTGATGTTATTGTTAAATCTTGGTAAAAGGAGTTTTTATAAACCAGTGATGTAAGAACTATACATTCCCCTATGGTGATGAATTTCACCATATAGTGGGACTAATAAGTTGCCCTGAGGTCTTTTTCTCCCTTTATGTTATGAAGAGTGATTTATGAATGTATATTTTGATTGGAGTGTGTTATGAGTGTTTCATAATTTTTTTATAAAATTTATAGTAATTTGTGATGGATTTTTGGTTGTTCTAAGGGACTGTTTGGTTGCTTTGTGCATCCGTATACCCCATGTCTAATATCACATTTATATAGCCCTCTGGACTTCAGCAGGTAGAAATTAGACACCATTGTGTTGATGACATTCCCAACTATGGTGTCGGTTGTATAGATAAGAACATAAAAACATAAGATCATAAAATATACCATACTGCAGGGGTGGGCAATTCCGGTCCTGGAGGGCCGCAGACCAGTCAGGTTTTCATGATGTCCCTAATGAATATTCATGGACCTATTTCCATACAATGGAAGTGGATGCAAATAGATCTCATGAATATTCATTAGGGATATCATGAAAACCTGACAGATCTGTGGCTCACCAGGACCAGAATTGCCCACCTCTACCATACTGGGTCAGACCAAGATCCATCAAGCCCGGAATCCTGTTTCCAACAGTGGGCAATCTAAGTCATAAGTACCTAGCAGTTTCCCCAAAAGACACAGGTTCCAAATGCTTGTATTGGGTCAAGCAGTGATATCCCAGGTCTCTTTTAATAATGGTTTATGGACCTTTCCTCCAGGAACTTGTCCAAACCTTTTTTAAACCCAGATACACTAACAGCTTTTACTACATCCTCCGGTAACAAATTCCAGAATTTGATTACACGTTGAGTCAAAATATATTTTCTCTTATTAGTCTTAAATAGGTTACCCTGTAGCTTCAATGCTTGTCCCCTAGTCTTTCTATATTCTGATGACATAAACAATCAATCTACGTTTACCTGTTCCACTCCATTCATTAATTTATAGACCTCTATCATATCTCCCCTCAGCCGTCTCTTTTCCAGGTTGAAGAGCACTAACCTTTTTAGCCTCTCTTCAGAGGGGTATCCTTCCATCCCCTTTACAATTTTGGTGGCTCTTCTCTGTACCTTTTCTAATAATGCTATATCCTTTTTAAGATACGGTGACCAGAATTGCACACAATATTCAAGGTGCGGTCGGACCATGGAACGATAGAGAGACATTATAATATCCTTTGTTTTATTTTCCATTCCTTTCCTTATCATACCTAGCATTATATTTGCTGTCTTGGCTGTTGCTGCACACTGGGCGGAGGGTTTTAACATGTATCCACGATGATGCCTAAATATTTTTCCTGGGTGGTGGTTCCTAATGTGAAACCTTGCATCGTGCATAACTTTGCACTTGTCCACATTAAATTTCATCTGCCATTTGGATGCCCAGTCTTCCAAATTATCAAGATCCTCTTGCAATTTTTCACAATCCTCATGGACCCAGCACAGATCCCTGGGTACTCCACAATTCACCTTTCTCCATTGGGAAAATTGACCACTTAACCCTACCCTCTGCTTTCTATCTTTTAACTAGTTCCTTATCCACAATAGTATACTGCCTCCTATCCCATGACGTTTTAGTTTTGCCAAACATCTGTGATGAGGGACCTTGTCAAAGGCTTTCTGAAAATTCAGATACACTGTATCAACCAGCTCATCTTTGACTACCTGTTTGTTCACGCCTTCAAAATCATAGTTTGGGTTATTTTTTCCTAGGTGCATAACTTTGCACTTGTCCACATTAAATTTCATCTGCCATTTGGATGCCCAGTCTTCCAATTTATCAAGATCCTCTTGCAATTTTCCGCAATCCTCATGGGTTTTAACAGCTTTAAATAGTTTTGTGTCATCTGCAAATTTGATAACCTCATTCATTATTCCCATTTCCAGGTCATTTATGAATATGTTGAAAAGCAGCAGACCCAGTACAGATTCCTGGGGTACTCCACTATTCACCTTTCTCCATTGGGAAAATTGGCCATTTCGCCCTACCCTCTGCTTTTTATCTTTTAACCAGTTCCTGATCAACAATATTACACTGCCTCCTATCCCATGATTTTTTAGTTTCGCCAAAAGTTTCTGATGAGGGACTTTGTCAAAGGTTTTCTGAAAGCCCAGATACACTATATCAACCGACTCACCTATGTCTACCTGTTTATTCATACCTTAAAAAAAACATGACAGATTAGTAAGACAAGATCTTCCTTGTCTAAAACCATGTTGGCTGTCTCACATTAAACCATTTGAGATTATATATATGTTGGTTGCTCAAATATCAACTCGAGAACTTATAACTTCTAATATGCTCCCTTTAAAAAAACTTTTAAACTTAAAGCAACTGGTCTCAGACTTGTAAGAGTTATGGTTGTAATGTATCATCAACCAAATGCTCAACTTTGCATCAATGACCAATGTGTCAGGGGGTCATTTTAAGTGTGGGGTTTGCAAGATATGTGCAGTTACTTTAGAAACAACAACCTTTGAGTATCATGGAAAGAGATATTGGTTGAAACATCGCACTTCATGTAATACAAACTTTGTGGTATATGAGATTGAATGTCCCTGCCGGTTGTTGTACATAGGGAAAACCACCCATGCCTTTAAGGTTCGATTAGCTGAACATCGAAGCAAGCTGAAATGAAAGTCTTTGATAGCCCTATTGTGGATCATTGTCTTCAAGAAAACCATAAATTTGAGGACTTACATTGCTTCTGTATAGACAGGATCCTGACGGGTTATGAGGGAAAGTCTCGAGATCAAACGTTAATAATTAAAGAACAAAGATGGATCTTTACTTTACAATCGGTGATTCCAGGGGGTTTAAATACACAAATTGACTGGAACCTTTGTGTTTAATGAGCAAGCACACATGTGACCATTAGGTTTAGATTGGATATAAGGCTTTCTCTTGGAGAAAGACCGCATGTGCGGCGTTGTAGATACCGATGGTCAGAAGGTGAAAGAGACCTCGGGTGAAACTTATGGTATTATCATTTTGATATTGAATAACTGCATTACTGATATGGTTTTTTCAAAGTTGTAACTGAGAACTTTTGTTGTGATTCCCTTCAATAACTATGGAATTGTGGAAGCCGAGTGGGCAGTCTTTTTAAGAAGTTGATGGAGGATAAATATGGAAAAAAACCCTGATGAAACAGACTGGCAGTGAAACATAGCAGCGCTGAGACTGGCATTAAACAGACTGGCAGTGAAACGTAGCAGCGCTGAGACTGGCGTTGGGATATCATTAAGATAAGCACAAATCCTTTCTCCTTCTAAAGAGATTAATTGATAAGCTTTTGAAATTACCAGCTGGTATATCCACACAGTTTGAAATGAGCACGTTTTGTGAAGAATAATTGTTTAGATACCGATGAGATTTGGAACATGGTAAAAGCGACACATTGGTCATTGATGCAAAGTTGAGCATTTGGTTGATGATACATTACAACCGTAGCTCTTACAAGTCTGAGACCAGTTGCTTTAAGTTTAAAAGTTTTTTTAAAGGGAGCATATTAGAAGTTATAAGTTCTTGAGTTGATATTTGAGCAACCAACATATATATAATCTCAAATGATACCTTGCTCTACAGAACAGACCATTTATTGTCATTGTCGAGTACATCACATTAAACCATGACTATCTACATGTTCAGTAATTTTGTTCATTATAATGGTTTCTACCATTTTTCCCAGTACTGACGTCAGGCTCACTGGTCTATAGTTTCCAGGATCACCCCTGGAACTCTTTTTAAAAATTGGTGTTGCATGGCCATCCTCCATTCTTTAGGTATTACAAATGATTTTAATGATAGTTCATAGATTACTAAAAGCAGGTCTGCAGATGTGACAGGAGAGGCAGTAGTACATGTTGCAATTATCTTTTCCTTTCCAATGTTGTCCAAACAGCCACCATGAATGTGTCCTTCGATGGGCTCAGGACATCGCTCCTAGTAGCCTCATCTTTGACTCAGACAGGGGGCATGGTACGAAGTGCACATATATTGTTTATTGCAGTGTATGTGTAGTGAGATAAGCATTGTATAGATACAATGTACAGGCTTATGTTCACTATTGGTTCCTGGTGTGTGTTTGGCCCTTTATATGTCACTACTGTAATAATGCTACCTTTCTGATGCCTCTCTGTGACTGTTGGGATCATGTAATGCATTGTGTTCCTTGTGGAACATGTACATTTTGTCTGATGGCAAATCAGAATACTTCATCATTCATATCTGCCACATTACAGAACATAGTTTAGACAACAGGCAATGATGTTTGAACATGCACACACACATTTCAGATTTTGCAAACAACACCTTTGGGTCAGGAATGAGAGTTTGCACACATTGACATCTCTAGGCAGTCCCTGTCCACCACATGCACTACACACCAGCTGTCTTCCACATTGGATACTGTTTGGCTAACATCGTCAATCATCATGTATGCTGTTAGCATGTTTGTTACCCAGTCTTAAGTGAGAATTCATTGTCCTGCTGCATTGATAGACATGATGAGGACTATGGCATACCTGAAACACATGCCTGATCAGATGTGAACATTATCTGTACTGATCAGCTCGAATGTCCTAAACCTTCAATGTTAGTTGTGTCATGCCAATGTAATGGTTTCATGTTGAATGAACCCTACATGATATTTAACACTTACAGGCACTTTGATGGTAACTCACAATGTATGATGACAGACACCCCTACCTTTCTATTATGTTTTTTACAGGGCATCACCCACCCATAGCAGCAGGAGCCAACATTACATCTGCAGTTACCACCACCAACAGGTTGGGTGAGACAGCAACAACAGGAGATGATGCCTGATAAGGGGTTGCAGACAGTCACAATGCATATGTTATGAAGCAAATGCCAGTGCAGGACACCTACTCAGATACAGTCCCTCTGAGATCCCAAGGACCTCCCTAACATGCCCATATGCTGTGTGGTTGGCATCAGGGTGTGTTAGGGGCATTCTGTGGCAGGGAAGGCGCAGATAAACTTGGTTGGTGGATAGCAACATATTTCTAGGCAACACACATAGCCAGCTGTGCGTTAAAACTCAGCACTGATTTTCCTCAGCTATCTTTCAGGCACAAGGTCAGGCGGTTAGCCCTAGCTGGCTAGCTCCTGTACCTTCTCATTTGTGTGGGAGGACCCTGGTTTTCAATGGACAAACTACATATGACCACAGCATTCACATCAAGGTTAGACAGGTGACAGTCATGCTATGCACCAACACAAAGCTTTGCAGCCCCCAGATGAAAATCTGGGAGCCATATATTTCAGCAAATAGCATCCATACATGTGCTTGCCATTTATAGCTAGCTCTGGCATCTGCCCAGGGAACTTAGCTTCCCTGAGCCATAGCAGCACTTGCTTTCATGCACACTGACATGTAGCAGCAACATCTTCTGTGGATACACCTTCTCATTGCTATCTAGTGAGCCATCAGAGGGCATGCATTGACCTACATATCCTGTGCCACATCCGAGAGGTTGTTGCCCCTGCAAATCACAACATCATTTTCTATCATTGCCTACACACATTCACTAGAACTATGTTGAGACATCAGCCATGTCCCATATGTGATATGGGTATTCCTGGGGTAGTGCAGGACACATCATTGCATGCCCTACAACTCACCCGCTGCACTGCCATCCCAACATCACCAATGTAATCAATGGCCAATGTGGAGATACATAACAGACATATCTGTGAGCAGCAAGTTTTGCCAAGTATGGTATGAATGGTTCAAACCTCTGTGAGACAGCACATGTATACAAAGATGCAAACCACTAATGTTCAAATGTGGCAGCAATGTGTTTGTTCATAGAGTCACAGCCATTAGGGGGTACACCATTTGTCTTTCACCTGGTAGTTATGAGGCTCATATTTCTGCACACATCATACACCAACAGGGCCTTGATTACTGATATCTCACCTGTGGTTCACACAGACATCCCTTGCTAGAAAAAAGATATTGCCAGCTATTGTGGTGATATACAAAAATCGCTGTGGTCTTTTTGGAGTAGTATGCTAATATTGTATCTTGAAAGTAACTCCACTTTAACATGCAGTTTCTACTTCGGGCTTGTATGGTGTTATTGCTTTCATTAAGCTCTCTTTTATCCAATGTGTAGTCTCAGACCAGTGCAACACTTGTGGCCACTGTGTTTGGTCCACAAGGCGCAAAGCAACAGCAACTGTCAGACTTCAAAAGAAAATCTAAACAGTTGATCAAGGATTTTACAGCTCGTGGTTACCCGGAACAAATTATTAAAAAGGCCTATAAAAGAGCTCTTAACAATGATAGAGCCTGGTTACTACGTCCCACTTCACAGACAACTACAAAAATGGCTGATGACAGTGTCAACCTAATCACAAAGTTCTCTCCGTTTAGTTACAAAATTCAGAAGTTAGTTACAAAGAATCAACACATTTTACGAACAGTTCCAGGGCTTATGGATAAGACAATTAGGTGCGTGTGGCAACGCAATTACAACTTGAAAGAACAGTTGAATGTAACCAAGACAGTCTCTCCCCAGACACAGGAAAGTGATTCACGAGGAGGTGGCCACACAGTATGTGGCCATTGTACTATTTGCCAGATCACAGAAGAGACCAGCGAGTTTACATACAGGGGGAAAAAATACCTCCTTAAAAGATCAACATCCTGCATCACAACTTCGGTTGTATATGCCATCAGATGTCCGTGTCTGAAACTTTATATAGGCAAGACGAACAGAATGTTTAGAGTTCGCATACAAGAACATAAGAGTCGGTTGGTTAATAAAGTAATGGCGGCTCCATTAACACAACACTGTCTTGAAAATAACCATGAGTTTTCACAACTGCGTTGTTTCTGCATAGATCACATTGATAGACCGAAAAGAGGCAAAACACTGGAAGAAACATTATCATTTTATGAATAGAGATGGATCTTTTTAGTAAACACAGTTAAACCATTTGGTTTAAATGCCTCGGTGGAATGGCAAATATGCAAATGATGGGCACCATTGATCAATCAGCTGTTAGTTTAAAAGGAGGAACAACACCTCTATCCGCATGCGCGGCGTTTTTCCCAGGAAAAGAAAAAGTAAGAAACAGAGAGACGTGGGCAGCAGTCAATAGTGAGTAAGATATATTATTAGAACTATTGAATTGCCATTTTAAATATTTTAAATAAACTTAATGTAGACACGTTATACTTTTAAGCAGTATAGACTTTATGAACAGGTACCATCAACACTGTTTTAATTCGCATACAGATCTCCTGAAGAAACTCTCTTGCGAGAGTGAAACGCTAAGGCGCCAGAGGAGGCGTTGAGATAACTTCAGCGATAGCGAAGGCGAGAACCACTAAGCCCTAGTGGAACGAAAGATAAGCCTGTCTAATATTTTATATATTCGTTGAAACACTTTAAGGGAACATTATATAGGTGTGAAGAGCAAAGAAAATTAGTCACGGTAGATACAAAAAAAAGCATTTTATCCAGTAGTCGTTGATGCTGTTGCTTTGCGCCTTGTGGACCAAACACAGTGGCCACAAGTGTTGCACTGGTCTGAGACTACACATTGGATAAAAGAGAGCTTAATGAAAGCAATAACACCATACAAGCCCGAAGTAGAAACTGCATGTTAAAGTGGAGTTACTTTCAAGATACAATATTAGCTATTGTGGTGAGGCAGGTGCAGCACAGACCTGGGAAAGAGAAAAAAAAGAAGGTTTTTCTCCTAAGAGGGGGATGGGCTCACCTAAGCACAGGTCCCGAAATGAAAGTAATACTGAAACACACACTTGCTACCAAGCTGAAGCAAGACACAAGTAATATGGCCCGCCGCCCCTACTAGGCAGCCAGTATGACTGCCGGCCCACAGGTGGCGTAGTTCTTGGATTTTCGTCAAGTTTTTGCACGCCTAAAAGAAGATCCTGACCTCAGAAGGAGGAGAGGACCCCCAGAGAAACAGCTGCTGTCAACACCCCTGCTATCTGCTAAGCGGAGGAAAGATCCGGAGTGGCAATGGAGCTGGAGTCGGTATCCACGTGGTGACAAGGCGAGACTCTGCACCAGGGCCAGGTAACCCGTAGGCTGGAGGGGTTATTGCCGGATGCTGGTGTAAGAGGGAGGCTGTAGGGGAGTGCTCACTAGAAAAGGGGAACATAAGAAAGTACCGCACTTGGTGTTTGTTTGTCTTTGTTTTATTCACAGCACAACTACAACAATGGAGAATCGTGACATCCTGTCCTGGGTGGCTGACCAGTTTGCCAAGCAAAGGGAGATGTCGGCGCAGAGCCTAGAACAGGCGAAGACCATGCTCCAGGCACAGCAAAGACCGTTACTGGAGATGATGTCCAGGTGGCTTGCAGCGCAAGAGAAAACGGACAAGGCTGCAAGGACAGTGCCAGGTTCACGGGGAGATTTCCGTGGGTGGGACCTATCAGGCACTGAGACTTTCTCTTGTGGACGCCTTACTAGAGATGATGATGTAGACGATTATATTGAGGCATTTGAGAGAATAGCTCTCCTGGCCAGGTGGCCAAAGGAACAGTGGGCGCTAAGGTTCGCCACTTCTCACAGGCGAAGCTTTGGCGGCCTATAGGGCCATGCCTGCCAGTTTAGTCACAGATTATAAGGAAGTAAAGCGAGCTATCAAGGATCGGATGGGATTAAACCCCATGGTCTATCACAGGCTTCTACGTTCCTGTAAATTGAAGTTAGGTGAGACACCTCAAGCTCTCTATTATAGAGTGAAGAGCTTAGTTTATAAATGGCTTACGCCGGAGACTAAGGATTTAGAATCCATATTAGACACTGTGATTCTAGAACAGTTTATGGAAGCTGTACCCCGCAATGTGCAAACTTTCCTAGTCCTCCAGGATTGCAAAAACACTCAGGAAGCCATTGCACTGGCTGACCGATTTCTAGAGGCTAACAGGTTGAGCCCTGAGAAAGAGGGTGTTTTTAAGCGTGCAAATGTGGAGTTACTAGAAAGGAAGGCAAAGCTTGCAAACTTTGGGAAAGAAAGTATGACTTAGAATAAAAGATTTGATGCACAGAGAAAATGTTTTATGTGTGGAGAGTTGGGTCATCTTAAAAGGGATTGTAAAGCTAAGAAAGCTTTTGTAATAACCCATCACAGGGATGCAGGAGAAGGGTTCCTGTTAACAGTGGAAGTGGAAGGGATCCCAACTGAGGCATTATTGGACTCAGGTGCAGACCAATCTATGATATCTCAGAGACTGTGGAGGAAAATTGAGGCAAAAGATAAACCCTCACCAGAGTCCTCTGGAAATCATATTAAGATTCGCTGTATCCATGGAGCCGCCTCTACCTATCCCATACATCCCGTTGAAATAAAAGGATTGGGTATGAAAAAGCAGATAAATGTGGCTATAGTACCGAGACTTCCACATGACATAGTCCTAGGCCGCGACTGGCCTCAATTCAGGAAAGGCTTAGCTGAGGAGTTACAGGGCAAAACAAGTCAACCAGCTACCTTTTCTCAGGAAGAGAACTTAGCCAGGAAGAAAGCCTTACCCAAGGTAGGAAAGGTTGCTGACCCCAGGCTAGAAGAAGGCAAGGCAGGTATGATAACTACCCGCACAGGCTTTGAGCCTTCAGAAAAGGAAAATGACCCTCAGGAAGACCCTATACCAGGGACATCCTTTCATGAGGAATTGATTAACCCCTCAAAAAACATCCCCAGGAAAGGAAAGGCCGAAAAGAGGCGGGAAAGACAAACCGGGGCAAAGAATAGGGCTGACTTGATAACTGGACAGGATTTGCCCTAAAAGGAAAAATTTCCCTCATTTCCTAGGGAACAGATAGCAGATCCTGCTTTGGTCCGAGCCTTTAAATACGCCAGGAAAGGATCTGAGACCCTGCCCAGATTTTTCTGGATGGATAACATACTATATCGGGAAAGTTCAGACCCAAGAACAGGTGATACAAGGAAACAGTTAGTGATACCTCACTCCTGTAGAAATATAATCTTAAGATGGGCTCATGATCACCCACTGGGGGGACATAAAGGGGTATCAGGCACATTGGATCAGGTACTAGCTAGATTTTATTGGCCCGGGGTTTTTGGAGAGACGTCAAGATTTTGCGCATCTTGTCCATCCTGTCAAAGAGTCTTGAAAGGGCGCTTGCAGCGAATGGCTACAGCGGCCGAAGGGAACTTGAAAGTGAGTCAGGCCCGTCAAAAGTCTTATCATGACTGACGAGCAAGACCCCGTATCCTGAAGGTTGGGGATAGCGTACTTGTGATGGTCGCAGATGCTAGCTCCCAGTTTGAGAATACCTGGAAAGGGCCTTACAGAGTTTTAAAACAAGTAGGTCCTGTAACTTATGCATTGGAGACCGGGAAAGGGAGGCAGCAAGTATACCATATTAATATACTGCGCCCATGGCAAGAGCGAACAGCCACATTAGCCCTAAGAGAGAACAATAACCCACAGGTCCTATCTAGGATTACAAGCTGTGCGCGGGTTGTGGCGCCAGCCTGTAATAGCTTAAGGGGGGGGGATATGTGGTGAGGCAGGTGCAGCACAGACCTGGGAAAGAGAAAAAAAAGAAGGTTTTTCTCCTAAGAGGGGGATGGGCTCACCTAAGCACAGGTCCCGAAATGAAAGTAATACTGAAACACACACTTGCAAGGCTAGCCTGAAGCCACACCCAGTCTCCAGGGCAACAGCAGGGAGAGAGAGGGTGGGGCCAGAAAGGGAAGCACGCTGGCAAACATTTAAACGTGGTCAGTCAGCAAGTGAAGGAGGAGAGCACAGCAGAGCTGAGAGAACTGGGGAAACCAGGAGAAGCAGACAGAACTGCCAAAGCGAGTGGCAGGGCCAGAGAAGAGCAGGAAGAAGCTTGAGAGAGTTCCAGGACTATAGTTCTAACTCAGAGGCAAGCAGCTCAGACTGAGCAAGAAATGGAGCCTTTTAGAAAGCCTGACAGAAGGAAGGTTTCTACAAGCAAGGTAAACCAGGCAGTACCTTTAAGTGACTCACTAAAGGGAAGGAAGTCTAGGAGCACTGACATTATTCCAGGGGAAAGAAGGAATGTTCATTGGGGAAAACTTTTTAAGCTTTTAAGGAAAGTGAAACTAGAAATCCCTGAACGTATCCCAGTCCCTGAACCTTGTAGCACTGAGGAAGAAATGGAGGTGGAATTCTATAAAGGGGATTCAGATTCTACAGAAGTCTCAATGGAATGTTCATTATGCATGAGAAGTGCTTAGGAAGCATTTATTAGCTATTATAAAGAAAGCCAAGAAGTAGTTATGCTGAGTAATTACTACTGTGAAGTGTTGGAAAGAGAGAAGTCTCATTTTAAAGCTGAAATAGTACTTGTGCTATGAAACTGTTTCAACGGCAGTTTAGTTCCCATGCTGAAAAGTAGAGCCTGTTTTCAAGCTTACCTGAAACAGCTGGGAGAAGCTAACAAGGTTAGCTGGACTTTACTTGCAACAGTGATTTTCAACTGTGGTTTTGTTTGGATGAAAAAGGAAACTTATTTTGTTCCAAAGACTGAAGGAAACTGATTTGTTATAGCACTGCTGAAGAACCTTTATAAAGAAGCTTTTTGTTGGAGAAAATATCCTCACTTTCTGTTAATGGTTTGGTACCTTCTGCCAAGGTCCAATTTGCAAACTTGATGATTAAAATAAAATTTAAAAATAAATTTTCCTGTGTTGGCCTATTTCCACTTGGACTGCTTTAACTGCCCCATAACTACACAATTAAGGGCCTCAGCTACCAAGCTGAAGCAAGACACAAGTAATATGGCCCACCCACGCTACTAGGCAGCCACCTAGTATGACTGCCGGCCCACACTATGTAACACAGTGTCTGAGGCATAGATGCCATGTTCTAAGTATGCTCATATTTAGGTGGGCCTCCTATTTCTTGTACAGGATCCGTAGCCCCTGTGCTACATCTGGGACTGTCAGCAGCACCCCTGGTGCACACAGCCACTGCATATGTACGTGCATTACGTTTACCCATACAGTAGACTGTTGGGTAATATGCCAGATATCCTAGAGCAGTGGTTCTTAACCAGTCCTCCTTGAACCCCTAGGCCAGTCGGGTGTTCAGGATAGCCCTAATGAATATGCGTGAGATATATATGCATTAGAGATATCCTGCCAATCTGACTGGTTTGTGGCCCTCTAGTGCTGGATTTGGGACCCCTGCTTTACATCTCTGTCATTTAAGAATGTGAGTGGGCAAGGTGCAGATCTCCAAGACATCAAAAAGGTTAGATAGAATTTGTCACATGCCTTTTTGCTTCTCACCACCACCAAAATATTGTCTATTAGACAACTTTTTGGTGGTGGTGAGAATTGAGGACACATTCTATCTACCCTTTTGATGTCTAGGACATCTGCATCTTGCCCACTCACAATCTTAGCGGCGTCTCGCCTGATAATGTGTGCAACGCACGTTATCACACGATAATCCTATTTTGCTACATTAAGACCGAAACGCCCACTCCTTTTATGGCATCCTGCACACTAACGCCGGGCGCACGTTAAGAAGGTTTAGTATACATGCCACTAAGGGGTATGTTTACTAAAACCACGGTGAAGTGCGGGCCGCGGTAGTGTGCGGGTGCCATATAAGGAGTGGGCATTCCGTCCTGAAGAAGAAAAGCCGTGATTGACATATGCGCTAAGGTGCGCGGTGCCCTTGTGCGCCCCGCACCTTAGCGCATCTGATAGCTGCGCGGGAGGCATATGTGGCGCGCTGATGTGCAAACAGAAGAACAGAGCCACAGCACAATGGTTAAGGTAGTTACCAATGGTGCATGGATCAGGGGTTCAATCCCCCACAGTGCTCAATGATGCTAGCTGAGGTGTTAATTTATGAGGCAGAGAAATACTGGGCAGCATAAAGCAGCACACTGATGTTTTGGGCGGTGCGCTGATGTTTTTGGTGGCAGTCTAATACTGTGAGGTATAAGTGGCGCGCTGATATGCAAACAGAAAAGCAGAGCCACAGCACAATGGTTAAAACCCTGACCAACGATGCAGGGATCAGGGGTTTGATCCCCCACAGTGCCCAATGAACAAGGCTGGCTGAGGCATTGCATATTATGGGGAAGAATGCTTTAGGGGGCATTTTAGTTTTAGTTTAATTATCATTACTAGCAAACGCACCCTCAAAGCGTGTTAACATAAGGCGCCCTATAAGGCACATTTTAAAGTGCACTGTCCACCAAGGCACCCTAGAATGTTGCTTATAGGGCGCTTTAGAGGGTGCCGTATGAGGTACCGCAAGGTCAGAGTACTGTTTTTGATGGCAGCACTGTGAAGTTTAAGGAATGAAAAGCATACGTAGGTGCGCTGACATGCAAGGAGGAGCAGCAGTGGAGCACAATGGTTAAGGCACTGACTGCTGATACAGGGGTCATGAGTTAGCTCCCCAGGGTGCCTAATACGTAAGGCTGGCTGTGGCATCAGCTTTGCAATGTACATATTTGTTCATGCAGCACCGTATGTTGATTTTATTAATTGCTGCCAGCAAACACGCCCTCATGTGCCGTAATGGAAGGTGCCGTAAAAGGCACCCTATATGGCACTCCATAGGGCACATTATAAAGTGCACTGTCCGCCACGGCACCCTAATATGTCCCCTATAGGGCACCCTATAAGTTGCGTCACAGGATAATGTATAGTGCACCTTATATGGACGGGAACCATAAGGTGCCCTATAGGGTGCCCTATAAAGCGCCCTCAGAGGCACCCTATGGGTACAGTACGCTGAGGGTGTTTTTGCTGGCATCAAAATATGTACATTAAAGAAAAACAATGCTTTGGACAACCCTATCAAATAACCCCACTGTGGGTTTGAACCCATGACCTCCGGCTTCATAGGCAGTGAAGTAATCATTGGGCTACAGCTCTATAGCTGCTAGCAAGCCCCTGGCTGGCTGCAGAGAGCCTGCACGTCACCACACAGACAGTCTGCTGTGTTCTCCAGGATAGGGTTAGCCCACCCGTACCCATGATGCACTGCACATGCAAATCAGCTGTCCACAGATGAACACAAAATGGGGAATGCACCCCCACAGCACCTCGGCCTGGTAGGGGGTATTGACCGGGTGTTTTACTGGCACAGAGTAGCTACACACCGTCACATTGTGCGGGTACTGTGCTCACCCTGAGTGTGCGATGAGGCACCCAGGACCAGGTCCACAACACCTTCCATGGCTGATAGAGGTCATGCTGGAGGTCCAAAGCAGTGTTAATGTGTAAGATAGGTAGTTTTTGCACAAACACCATGGATATTTATCTCTGTCTGTCTGTCTCAGTCAGGTGTAGTCCCCATGGACCCCCAGGGCAGCAAACATGGTCTCCCATCAATAGATCCACATTCTATCTCCCTGCAAAGGTGGCAGTAGAGGGGAACAGACACCCCACAGGGCAGTCAATGCAGCTCTATATACATCCATAACACAATAGCAGACAGATATTAGACCAGGTTATGATAAACTGCACCCCACCACTATCTGATATTCTCCTGCAGCAAGCCATCAGCCATTGCACCCTGCAAGCCACTCCAGCAAGACACATACCAGCTACAAACAGTCTGCTAGTTAGTCCATAGTGCATGTTCCCAGTGGAAATGCATGCACCCAGAACTGGGATGTTAGCATACACAGCAAGCAGATAAATCAGTGACTGGGCCCCAAAAGGAAACCTATATCTATCACACAAGAGAAATACTATATAGCACTATGGGGGTGCCTAGCCATGCTGTGGTCAAAGCACAGTCAGGGTGAGAGTGATCTCTCAGCAGGACATACTGAGGTCACCCTGTCTGTGTAGGTGGTGGCCAGGCACTACAATGTCCCAGTCAGTGCCCTATGCCCTGTGCAGATGCACCCTGGCCGGCCTATACCCATGGTACCTTGCTCCTCATTATGCACATTGGTAGCCCAATACTGGCAACATTGCTGGCAGTGTGGGCTGTGGAAGGTGTTTGCAGCCACCACACACTGGATAGACAGACAGCCACCCCCACACCTATGCCAGCATTGTGCTACTATAGAGGAGGTCAGCAGCCATACCCACCACACCAGTCCTGGGCACAGTACAGGCATGGATATGGTACTCAATACTGTTGGGGGTCACCCCCCAGGGTGGTAGACACTGTCAGGGACCAGACCTGCAGCACACACCGCAAACCTCAGAATGATTGTTATGGTGGAGCTCAATGACCAAAATGTGCTTAACGTAGGAATTGATATATGCCAGTTATCATAGGAAGCATTTGATAGCTGTGTACCGTATACCCAGGTGTAGGGTGGCATTGCTAAGGTTTGCAACTGCTAGTATTGGGAGATACAAGCAGGGCCCAATGTCCTGCCTCTCCAGGAGGCATTGGCCAATGGGGCCTGTGGGGGGGGGGGTGTGGGTATGTCTGGCCCTGTTGGCTGCTGCTTTACGGCAGGGTTTCCCGACTCCAGTCCTGGTGTTCCAAACACTGTTCGGGTTTTTATGCTGTCCCTCATAAATATGCATGAGCTACATCTGCATACCATGGGGGTGGTGCATAGATATGCAGCACAGGCATCATTATTAGAGGCAGCATGGGACCTGCATGGTGTGGGGCCCTCCAGGACTGCATTTGGGAGACTCTGCTCCAGGTAAAGCGCCTGTTTATGGTGTCTGTGATTGGTGTGGCAAAATATAGGCGTATTAACAATGCATATGTTCTCAGCTATACAGTTTTGTCCTTACTATCACAGTTTAGTTGTGGGAAAAATATGTGTACAGGATTGGCAGTGGCCCCAGCTGGGCTTTGATCCTGTGTCCTTCTGTTCTTGCACACACTGTCTGTGTGCACTGCACCACTGTGTTGCCACAGATGTGCTGCATTCCCTGGGGAGGCCATGACTGTACATACGACAGAGCCTGTCTGTTGCGGTGGACCGTGCCAGCCTGCACAGGCCTAGGCCACTGTGTGCTGTGGCTTGCAGCCACTGGCCCCTCTGCCACCTGTACCCTTCTGCCAACATGCTGACATGTTCTTATCTTGGAAAACGCATGTGACCGGATTGAGTTGTGGCACTCCAGGATTGCATTTGGGGGAATTGGCTGTAGGTAATGCCATTGGTATGGTTTGTGTGCTGTGTAGGGTAAAATATGGGTGTTTGCACCATGCTTATGTGCTCTGCAATACAGGGGTGTCCTGACTATCACTGTTTTGTGGTGGGTAAAACTATGGGGACTGGGTTGTCAGGAGCCCTAGCTGGGATTTGAACCTGTGACCCTCTGGTCTTACAGGCACTGGCTGTGTCTGCTGCACCACACTGTGGCCACAGAGACAGTGCAGTCCCTGGAGATAGATAACCTGACCGAACGGCTCAGAAAACCTCTGCACAATTTTACTGTGGACTCATTCACCTTGTATGGTGACAAAAGGGCAAATGAACCTCAAAAATGACCTCGGAAAAAGGGAAAAAAAAACACAACCAAGCTGGTCACCAGTAATATCAATGGGCAACATTAAAAACACTCCCAGGTAAGCTCCAAAAAAAGAAATGATTTTTGGAAGGGTCTACGCTCCGTAGACCCTTCCATAAATCATTCCTTTTTTTTGGAGCTTTCCTGTGAGTGTTTTTTATTGTTGGCCATTGATATCAATGTTGCCCAGCTGTATTATAATTTTTAAAGTTTTTGTTGTGGTCATTTACATTGTGTATTTGACATTTTGTTCTGTGCACATGTATCACACTGCTCACGTTTTTTAGGTTTCCTCGGTTTTGTTGTACATTGCTGACGGAAATGGTTTCTCTTCCCTTTAAATGCAGTCTACCGCGAGTGTTTCACTCGCGGTAGTTTTTACTTGTAAATTCGGCCCCGCTCCTGTGCGGGGAGCCTCTCCCCTCCCACTTTCCACCCATTGACCCCGTCTCTCCGCCCCTCGGGGGCCTTCCTCCGCCCTCCTTTCGCCTTTCCCCGCCTCTATCGCACAGTAGCACACCGCACACGTGCGCGTGTTCGTCGCACGTGTGCAGGGCCCGTTAGTGTGACGCGCACTCGTGCGGGGCACTTAAGAGCACTTAAGTGCATCATTTTCGCACGCTCAAGTGCGCCCCGCACAAGTGCGCAGTTTAGTAAACATACCCCTAAGACTTCCAAAATGACTCGCTTTTGTGTGTTTTTTCCTGCTTACTGCCCTTCACGTGAAAAAATTTGCCCCCTTGTACATCAACCTCTTTGGTTCTTCCTGAAGGAATTAGCATGAGGGAAGAGGTTACACTCTAAAAAAAAAAAAGCACAAAGCAAGGGATCAAGAGAGAATATTTTTATGCAGTTTTGAAGATCTTATTGTTATCAACTGAACAAGTTACATCTTATCTGCAGTACCCCCATTGATACCTTTTCCTTTGTGGAAGATTGTTCTGGCCAACAGTCTTCATAAACCTGATGTAGTTGTAAGGTGTGCCATAGGGAAAAAAATCACAATTTGTTATGGCAAAGGGTCAAATCTGTTTTCTAATCCACATCTCATTGCACATAAGCCCTTTGAACAAGTCTTGTTTCATTTATCTGTCAACTTGGTACATAATCTGTTAAATTTATTTTTTCCTACAGTATGTCACGCACATTAACAGATACTGTAAAATAAATGCATTGGATTCCCTAATTGCTCCAATCCGTCCATACGAGGATCACCCTGTAAGTGTAACAGATGATAAAATGGGGCATTGATTGTCACTACATCAGCCAGTAATGATTTTATTCCTACTTTCAAACTACTATTCATTTCTGCTAAGTACACTTGGACTTGCATTAGCTCATGCTGTTATAATTCATGTCTGCATCTAAGTGAAAACATGCAGTAGAAAGCTTTTATATCACTGTGCATGATTCACAAACAAGGGCTTAGTCTGGAAAACTATCATTGCCTCTGAAAATGTACATAGTAGCTGAGGAAAATTTAACGTGTTCATTCCACATTCACGAAAGATGAAGCAAATGAGCTTCTCCATGCACTGCTCTGCCTGTAGAATTAAACTGACTGGGAAAACTATGACAGAGAGATTTTAAAAAACTTGAGTCAAGATGAAAATATTGTTGATCATGCTGCTGATGTCGCAGAATAAGATGGTTGCTTAAGCCGGAGCTCCAGCGGGCCGAAACCCTCATCTTACTGCAGCATAATGGACACCCCGACACCAACAGGAGCTGGGGAACCATAGGGAATGGCAGAGAAAGTAAAAAAGGTGATATCTGTGACTATACAATGTCTGCGGCGAGCGCACCTGCCTGAAAGCCGGCGGACAAAATGGTGGCGGTGACTGCGAAACCGGGAGAAGCAGAAGGCACCAACCCAGGTAGGAAAAAACCCAGTGCTAAGGGAGAAGGGTGGAAAAAAGATATTACAACAGTGGCAGAAGATGGTGAAGTAGATTTGCAGAGAGAGATGAGAGCATGGTTCAAGGACTTAAAAGCAGACTTAAATCTAGTGTAGGAAGAGCTAGCAAGTGACAAAGAAAGTGTGCGCGCAGACTTGGGTGATCTCAAACATTGAGTGGAGGAATTGGGGACAGCACTAGAACAAAAATGGAAGGAGATGACACAAGGGCAAATTGAGGTCGAAGAAAAGCTTGAAGATCTGGAAAACAGATCTAGACGCCACAACCTTCACTTCCGTGGGATATCGGAAGGGAGCAGCACCAAGATTGTGCACAGGTGGCACAGAACATTTCTAAAGGCATTGCTACAAAGAGGGTCTGTAGTTAGAAGGGAGAGATCTTCGGATCAACAGAGCCCACAGAGCATGGAGACTACTGGGGTTGGACAAAAATAGACCTTGCAATATAATTGTATGTTTCCATGACTATAGATTTAAAGAACTGGTGATTAATAAGGCCAGGTTGAATGGATCCTTGCAATGGGAGAACCATACCTTGGATATCTATACAGTCCTGGCCCAGACAACCTTACAAAAGAGGAGAAATATGAGAGACATAGTACAGAAACTACGCAGTGAAAATATTCGGTATGGATGGACATTCCCCTTTGGACTTTCTTTTACAATAAGAGGGAAGCACTGGTGGGTACGAAACTGCGAAGAAGCAGTCCATGCACTGGAGGAAGGGGTTATAACAGGACTGGTGAGAGAACCAGCAAAAAAAACCCCTTTCCCCCAGGAGAGAACCACCTCACCGACAAAGAGTAAATTATGGGAGAAGGAAAATATATCGCCAGCCTGGGCCCTGGACCACAGAAACTGATGGGGAAGAACTGACATGACTGTAATGAGGGGCTTGGTGTGACCCGGGACTGCTTTGGCTACTCTAGAGCCAGAGATATATGAACAAATAAGCCATGCAACATATGGGGTGGGTAACTTGATGTGTGCTATGATTCCTGAAGGCACAGGGGAACAGGGAGGGGAACAAGAAGGGGGGAGAGTGTGAAGGGCTAACAGTTTATTGATAAAGTTGTTAAGATTAAAGAAATGCTGGTATCCATCAAAAGACAAAAACTATATAAGGAATTTGCCGTAGTCCAAGAAACACATCTTCTACGCAAGAATGAAAATATGGTGTCCACAAAACACACACAATTGAGCCTGTTCACATCCAACAAAGTAGAAAAGAAGAGAGGAGGGTGGCATTATTTGTTGTGGAGGAGGTCCAAGTGGAAGTAGGCGACATAGTATGCAACCAAGAAGAGTGTTACTTGCTGGCGCGCCTACAGGAAGAATCGGCCTGGTACAGAGTGGCAAATATTTATGCCCCTAATGGGTCTCAAGGCTCCTTTTTTTGAGGAGGTGGGTAGACAGATACATAATTTGGGGAGAGATTAATGCTTATGGGGGCGATCTGAATATAACCTGGGACCTCCGAAGAGATTCTATCGGGAGGGGAGAATTCAGAAAGACCAACAGGATTCACTTTAAGAATTTTGTGCATGACTTGGCTGTGGTAGATGTCTGGCGTCTACTCCACCCAGGTAGATGGCAATTTACATATTACTCCTACATCCATGGCATGTACTCACACATTGACATGCTATGGGTGAGCAGAGAGGGTGTCTCAAGGGTAAAGAAGGCTGAGATAGACCCTATAACATGGTCAGACCACGCACCCATCAAAGTGGATCTAAAATGTCAAATGGAGGAAGGGGGAACCAAATACTGGTGGTTGAATGAAGCTTTATTAAACAATGAGCGGGTGGTTAGTGATATGGAAAGGTGAATACAGGACTATTTTGCAATGAATGATAATGGGGAAGTAGACTGGACCATGGTGTGGGATGGGCTTAAGGTGAAAAAGGAGAGAGTGGAGAAATTAATATGGCTACGTTGTCAGATCCTGAAAGCTATGGAAGAAGACACGACGTACCTGACAAGGAGACATAATGGAACGGTGTTAGAGGGCCCAAATAAATGCAACAGAATCAGAGGCTATTCTCCATAACATGCAAATGGCCAGGGAGGCGCTTTTTGAAGGGGGTAACAAGGGCGGGCATTATTTAGCATGACAGCTTAGACAACAGAGAGCAAGGGCATAGATCGCAGCTGTGAAAGGTACTAGGGGGAAATTGTTTAACAAGGGGGAAGTGTTGCATAAGGAGTTTGCAAAGTTCTACAAAAAACTGTACGCAGCACTGACCCCTCCCCCTAAGGAAGATATTGAGAGCTTCCTGGCATCGATTCCACTCAGTAAATTAGAAAAAGACATGAGGGAAATGATGGATGGTGAGACTGAAGGACAGGAGGTAAGGCAGGTAATAAAAGGGTTGAAGCTGGGAAAGGCACCAGTCTTAGATGGACTAACAGCGCATTCTATCACAAATTTGGGGAGCGTTTAATGAAACACCTAGTAAAAATGTGTAATCTACCTAGAGAGGGGGGAGGGCTGGCAGACATGATGGAATGGGCAGGTATAACTCTGATACACAAAATTGGCAAGGATCCGCAGGCCTGCACATCTTATCACACAATTTTCCTGCTCAATATCGACACAAAGATCCTGGCAAAGGTTTTAGCAAATTGATTGAATAAGGTCATTCTAACATTGGTTCAGGAGTACTAGGCAAGTTTTATGCCCAATAAGCAAGCTACTAAAAATGTATGTAAAGTATTAAATCTTGTCTAGGTGCATGGCAAAGGCCAGAGCAGGCACTTTTTATTTCACTAGATGAGGAAAAAGCATTTGACCATGTCTCCTGGGACTTTATATTCTGAGTGCTAGCCAGAATGGGCTTTGGGCAGGGTTTCCAGGGCTGGATTTGGTCTCTATATAGGGCACCCAGAGCATGTGTTAAAATTAATGAGGGCTATTCACAGTTTTTCACCATAGAAAGAGGAGCCAGACAGGACTGTCCTCTTTTCACATTACTGTTCGCGCTCTAGAACAATTAGCAGCTAGGATTCGAATAAGCAAGAATATCCATGGAATAGTGGTTGGAAATAGAGAACATAATATCATCTGCAAACAGTGTGATTCTATTTTAACAGTAATGAAACCACAAGTTTTTCTACCCTTTTTAATGTGAGAGTTGAGAGAATATGGTCAGCTATCAGGATTCAGGATTAACTGGCCCAAATCAGAGATCCTGGACATCTCGATGACAGAGCTAATGCGGGCTAAAATACAAAGGGAATAGCCCTTCAAGTGGGCCATTAAGGGCATTTGGTACTTGGGGATCACTATAGAAAGAGAGTTCAGATCTCTATAGGCTGAATTACCAACAGGTGGTGGGGAGTGTAGAAGGGCTGCTCTGATGGTAGAGCCAGAACCATCTATCCTGGCTAGGCAGTTTAGCGGCTGTGAAAATGATGTTGCTACTTCATTTCATGTATCTTTTCCAGACACTCCCGGTGGAGGTACCAGAGAAAGTGCTGCAGGGAATCCAACAAAAAATAAACAGATTTGTGTGGATGGGCTGCCGACCATGCATGGCCAGGCACGTTCTCTATAGAGTGAGAGGCAACAGTGGACTAGACCTAAGAACATAAGAACATAAGATATGCCATACTGGGTCAGACCAAGGTCCATCAAGCCCAGTATTCTGTTTCCAACAGTGGCCAATCTAGGTCATATGTACCTAGCAGTTTCCCCAAGGGACACAGGTTCCACAATGCTTGTATTGGTTCAAGCATTGATATCCTGGGTCCCTTCTTAATAATGGTTTATGGACCTTTCCTCCAGGAACTTGTCCAAACCTTTTTTAAACCCAGCTACACTAACAGCCTTTACTACATCCTCCGGTAACAAATTCCAGAGTTTGATTACACGTTGAGTGAAAAAATATTTTCTTTTATTAGTCTTAAATAGTTTACCCTGTAGCTTCATTGCATGTCCCCTAGTCTTTCTATATTCTGATAAGGTAAACAATCGATCTACGTTTACCCGTTCCACTCCGTTCATTAATTTATAGACTTCTATCATATCTCCCCTCAGCCGTCTCTTTTCCAGGTTAAAGAGCCCCAACCTTTTTAGCCTTTCTTCATAGGAGTAGCCTTCCATCCCCTTTACCATTTTGGTGGCTCTTCTCTGAACCTTTTCTAAAATCGCTATATCCTTTTTAAGATACGGCGACCAGAATTGCACACAATATTCAAGGTGCGGTCTCACCATGGAACGATATAGAGGCATTATAATATCTTTTGTTTTATTTTCCATTCCTTTCCTTATCATACCTAGCATTCTATTTGCTCTCTTGGCCGCCGCTGCACACTGGGCCGAGGGTTTTAACATGGTATCCACAAGGACGCCTAAATCTTTTTCTTGGGTGGTGGTTCCTAATGTGGAACCTTGCATCGTGTAACCATAGTTTGGGTTGTTCTTCCCTAGGTGCATAACCTTGCACTTCTCCACATTAAATTTCATCTGCCATTTTGATGCCCAGTCTTCCAATTTATCAAGATCCTCTTGCAATTTTCCACAATCCTCCTGGGTTTTAACAACTTTAAATAGTTTTGTGTCATCAGCAAATTTGATAACCTCACTCGTTATTCCACTTTCCAGGTCATTTATGAATATGTCAAAAAGCAGCGGACCCAGCACAGATCCCTGGGGTACACCACTATTCACCTTTCTCCATTGGGAAAATTGGCCATTTAGCCCTACCCTCTGCTTTCTATCTTTTAACCAGTTCCTGATCCACAGTAGTACACTGCCTCCTATCCCATGACTCTTTAGTTTTGCCAAAAGTCTCTCATGAGGGACCTTGTCAAAGGCTTTCTGAAAGTCCAGATACACAATATCAACCGACTCACCTTGTCCACCTGTTTATTCACTCCTTCAAAAAAACATAACAGATTAGTAAGACAAGATCTTCCTTGTCTAAAGCCATGTTGGCTGTCTCCCATTAGGTCATGACTATCTATATGCTGAGTAATTTTATTCTTTATGATGGTTTCTACCATTTTTCCCGGTACTGATGTCAGGCTCACCGGTCTGTAGTTTCCCGGATCACCCCTCGAACCCTTTTTAAAAATTGGTGTTACATTGGCGATCCTCCAATCCTCAGGTATTAGAGATGATTTTAATGATAGTTCACAGATTACTGATAGCAGGTCTGCAATCTCAAATTTCAGTTCTTTCAACACCCTTGGATGTATACCCTCCGGCCCAGGTGATTTGCTACTCTTCAGTTTATCTAATAGTTGTAAGACATCTTCCCGATGTATCGATATTTCCTTCAATTCTTCCACACCTTTAAATACCACTTCAGTCGTGGGTAACATCCCTACATCTTCCTCAGTAAAGACCGAAGCAAAGAATTCATTCAGTCTCTCCGCTATCGCCTTGTCGCCTCTTAGTGCTCCTTTAACCCCTTTATCATCTAATGGACCAACTGACTCTCTCACGGGTTTTTTGCTACGAATGTACTTGAAAAGGTCTTTATTTCGCGTTTTTGCTTCCGCAGCAAGCTTCTTCTCAAATTCTCTCTTTGCCTGCCTTATCAATGCCTTGCATTTGACTTGCCAGTGCTTGTGCTGTTTCCAGGTTTCATCATTTGGCTCTTTTTTCCATTTCTTGAAAGATGCTTTTTTGGCAACAACAGCCTCTCTGACCTCAGCTTTAAACCATGCTGGCAATTTTTTAGACTTCCTTCCACTTTTCTTAAAGCGTGGAATACAGCTGGTCTGGGCTTCCAAGATAGTATATACAACAATATTATGTGGCAGCTCAATTGAGGGAGGAATATGGATGGCTGAGCAAAATCTCCAAGTACTAGGTACAAATTGAAAATGACAATGGACTGGGGGGTAGACTAGGGGGGTGGATATGGGGGAAATGACAGTCGAAGATTGAAAACCCCTACAAAGGGGAAATAGTATCACTATTGACCAATCCTACTATAGGGTAAATGTAGTTCAGC
This sequence comes from Ichthyophis bannanicus, assembly GCA_033557465.1. Classification (NCBI taxonomy): domain Eukaryota; kingdom Metazoa; phylum Chordata; class Amphibia; order Gymnophiona; family Ichthyophiidae; genus Ichthyophis; species Ichthyophis bannanicus. Next base: position 627,152,333 of record CM066032.1, on the reverse strand, counting down.
AGTAACGCATATAACTGACTGCTTTGTGAAAAGAGAAGGGCCAAATCCTAGGATAAGGAGAAAATGGGTGGCACATGGTTTAATGCAAATCAGACAGATTCTACAAGGGGGGAAGGCATGGTCATTTGAGGGATTGAGGGACCTATACCAATTTGACAAACATGACTGATACAGCTACATACAGTTATACCATTTCTTATCCGAGAAAGCAGTGCAGCAGGATCTAAGAAAGGAGCGGAACTGATTTGAAGGAGCATGCTTTGGGACGCTGGGCACTAAGAGTATAATATCATGATTCTATAGAGGACTGAGCACAGACGGGGACTATAAATTGCCCTATAGGGGGAAATGGGAAAGGGACTTGGGAGTGGAGTGGGGGGACAATGAATGGGATTGATAGTCATGACCATTGCCAAATCGTCAATAGCTATGAATTTGATGGAAAATGGATATAAATTGCTCCTGGTACCTCACCTCTAAACACCTCCACAGAGCGGGCATACGGCGGACGCCGGCATGTTGGTGGAACTTCAGGGAATGAGGAACACTATTACACATGTGGTGGGGTAGGGCGGTACAACACTACTGGGGACAAGTGCTCGACATTATAGATGAAATGGCAGAGATACAGCTGAATAGATGACTGACCACTGTCCTCTTGTTCTTTGAAATGCAAATGGTCCCCAGGTATCAGCTGGGGGTAATTCAACACTGTATTGTGGCAGCTCGCTGCGAGATAGTGGCACACTGAGCACAGGCAGCCTTGCCAGAGATACAAGTATTCTTAAGGCAGCTGTGCAATCTTTAACTTATGCACTCAATGACAACGATCAAGCATGGGCAGGCGAAAAGGGTACAAAGTAAATGGGAAGGGGTGTGGAAGTAGTTGGAGAGGTGGAAGAGGGACATTTGAGAGAGACATATGAGAGGGGAAAGGGGGGCTCCGGACACAAAGGGGAAAATAAATAGCACTAGAATCGCAGACCTTAGTGGTTAGCTGATTTATGGAAGCAGGGGGAAGAGGGGAGAAAAAAGTGAAGAGCCTGATTCCATCCCCGATGTCCAGGCCCTCTGTGCACCCAGTCGAAACCGGACGCACAGAGGGAGTTATGATTCTGATCCCACGGGGCAAGTCTAGCCCCGTGAGATCAGAATCACGAACAGGCCAGTACGTGCAAGCTGGGATCCCGATTCTGTCCAGCCTGCATGTACAGGCCTTGCCAGATTAACTCAAGGGCTTTTCAATGGAGCTGCGGCATCATGGCATCTGGTTGCCATGGCACCGCAGCTACATTGAAAAGCCGTGATCCCAAGCTGCTGACTCCCAAAATGCTTTCCCTGCGGCCCGACCCCTGATCTGGCCTCCCAGGGCCAGGATCGAGCTGCAGGGAATGCCCTCTGCCCCCTGCTGCCCCTTCCCAGCCCCGGGCCTGCCCATTCCTCCTATATCGAGGAACTTATTACATAAGAACATAAGATATGCCATATTGGGTCAGACCAAGGTCCAGCAAGTCCAGTATCCTGTTTCCAACAGTGGCCAATCTAGCTCATATGTACCTAGCAGTTTCCCCAAAAGACACAGGTTCAACAATGCTTGTACTGGGTCAAGCATTGATATCCTGGGTCCCTTCTTAATAATGGTTTATGGACCTTTCCTCCAGGAACTTGTCCAAACCTTTTTTAAACCCAGCTACACTAACAGCCTTTACTACATCCTCCGGTAACAAATTCCAGAGTTCGATTACACATTGAGTGAAAAAAATATTTTCTTTTATTAGTCTTTAATAGTTTACCCTATAGCTTCATTGCATGTCCCCTAGTCTTTTTATATTCTGATAACGTAAACAATCGATCTACGTTTACCCGTTCCACTCCGTTCATTAATTTATAGACTTCTATCATATCTCCCCTCAGCCGTCTCTTTTCCAGGTTAAAGAGCCCTAATCTTTTTAGCCTTTCTTCATAGGAGTATCCTTCCATCCCCTTTACCATTTTAGTGGCTCTTCTCTGAAGCTTTTCTAATAACGCTATATCCTTTTTAAGATACGGCTACCATAATTGCACACAATATTCAATGTGCGGTCTCACCATTGAACGCTATAGAGGCATTATAATATCTTTTGTTTTATTTTCCATTCCTTTCCTTAGGATATCTAGCATTCTATTTGCTCTCTTGGTCGCCGCTGCACACTGGGCCAAGGGTTTTAACATGTTATCCACAGTGACGCCTAAATATTTTCCTGGGTGGTGGTTCCTAATGTGGAACCTTGCATCGTGTAACCATAGTTTGGGTTGTTCTTCCCTAGGTGCATAACTTTGTACTTGTCGACATTAAATTTCATCTGCCATTTTGATGCCCAGTCTTCCAATTTATCAAGTTCCTCATGCAATTTTCCACAATCCTCTTGGGTTTTAACAACTTTAAATAGTTTTGTGTCATCTGCAGATTTGATAACCTCACTCGTTATTCCCTTTTCCAGGTCATTTATGAATATGTTAAAAAGCAGCGGGTCTAGCACAGATCCCTGGGGTACACCACTATTCACCTTTCTCCATTGGGAAAATTGGCCATTTAGCCCGACCTTCTGCTTTCTATCTTTTAACCAGTTCCTGATCAACAATAGTACACTGCCTCCTATCCCATGACTCTTTAGTTTTGGCAAAAGTCTCTGATGAGGGACCTTGTCAAAGGCTTTCTGAAAGCCCAGATACACTATATCAACCGACTCACCTTTGTCCACCTGTTTATTCACACCTTTAAAAAAACATAACAGATTAGTAAGACAAGATCTTCCTTGTCTAAAGCCATGTTGGCTGTCTCACATTAGACCATGACTATCTACATGCTGAGTAATTTTGTTCTTTATTAAGGTTTCTACCATTTTTCCCTGTACTGACATCAGGCTCACCGGTCTGTAGTTTCCCGGATCACCCCTGGAACCCTTTTTAAAAATTGGTGTTACATTGGCGATCCTCCAATCTTCAGGTATTACAGATGATTTTAATGAAAATTCACAGATTACTAATAGTAGGTCTGCAATCTCATATTTGAGTTCTTTCAACACCCTTGGATGTATACCATCCGGCCCAGGTGATTTGCTAATCTTCAGTTTATCTAATAGTTGTAATACATCTTCCCTATGTATCGATATTTCCTTCAATTCGTCTGCACCTTTAAATACCACTTCAGTCATGGGTAACATCCCTACATCTTCCTCACTAAAGACAGAAGCAAAGAATTCATTCAGTCTCTCCGCTATCACCTTGCCGCCCCTTAGTGCCCCTTTAACCCCTCTATCATCTAATGGACCAACTCTCTTACAGGTTTTTTGCTATGAATGTACTTGAAAAAGTCTTTATTTCACATTTCTGCTTCCTCAGCAAGTTTCTTCTCAAATTCTCCCTTTGCCTGCCTTATCAATGCCTTGCATTTGACTTGCCTGTGCTTGTGCTGTTTCCAGGTTTTGTCATTTGGCTCTTATTACCATTTCCTGAAAGATGCTTTTTTAGCAACAACAGCCTCTCTGACCTCACCTTTAAATTATGCTGGCAGTTTTTTGGACTTCTTTCTACTTTTCTTAAAGCGTGGAATACAGCTGGTCTGGGCTTCCAAGATAGTATTTTTCAATAACACCCAAGCTTGATGTAAGTCTTTAACCTTTGCAACTGCTCCTTTTAGTTTTTTCTTAACTATTTTCCTCATTTTATCATAGTCTCCCTTTCGAAAGTTAAAAGGTAGTACTGTGGATTCCCTTACTATCCCTTCTCCACTAATTAAATCAAACATGATCATGCTATGATCACTATTGCCAAGTGGCCCCAACACCCTTATCTCTTGCACTAGATCTGGTGATCCACTAAGGACTAGGTCGAATATGGCTTCCCCTCTGGTCGCTTCATGAACCAGCTGCTCCAAGAAGCAGTCATTTATTTCATCTAGGAACTTTATCTCCCTAGCATGTCCTCCTGTGACACTGACCCAGTCGATACCGGGGTAATTGAAATCACCCATTATTATTACTGTGCTTTAACTTTTGTTAGCTTCCTTGATTTCTTTGAGCATTTCATCATCCATTTGTTCATTCTGGCCCAGCGGTCGATAGTACACTCCCACTGCCATCGCCTTCCCCTTTTTACATGGAATTTCAATCCATAGAGATTCTACAGCAAATTTTGTTTCCTGCAAAACTTTAATCCTTTCTGACTCAATGCCCTCTCTAACATAGAGTGCAACCCCTCCACCAATTTGATCAGCTCTATCAGTACGATATAGTTTTTACCCAGGTATCACAGTGACCCACTGGTTGTCCTCCATCCACCATGTCTCTGATAGTCCAATCATATCTAACCTCTCATTTAGTGCTATATATTCTAACTCTCCCATCTTATTTTTTAGACTTCTAGCATTTGCATACAAGCATTTTAGAGACTGTATTTTATTCATATTAATATGGCTATTGGTAGGCATGGGTAATTTGGATTCTTTAAGCTCTGTCTGCTCCATACTCGAGGGCATTTGGGCTACTTTACTCTTTTTTGGAACATCTCTGCTTTTGGTGGTATCCTTCAAGGATACATTCTTCCGAGCCATGCGCTCTTGGGTGACTGTCGGCTTTCCCCTATTATCTAGTTTAAAAGCTGCTCTATCTCCTTCTTAAAGGTTAATGCCAGCAACCTAGTTACAACCCGGTTAAGGTGAAGCCCATCCCTTCGGAAGAGCCCTTTCTTTCCCCAGAATGTTCCCCAGTTTCTAACAAATCCAAAACCCTCATCTCTGAACCATTGTCTCATCCATACATTGAGACTCCGGAGCTCTGACTGCCCTTTGGGTCCTGCGCGTGGAACGGGAAGCATTTCAGAGAACGCTACCCTGGAAGTTCCGGATTTCAACTTCCTACCTAAAAGCCTAAATTTAGCCTCCAGAACCTTCCTACCACATTTTCCTATGTCATTGGTACCGATATGCACCAAGACAGCAGACTCCTCCCCAGCACTATCTAAGACCTTATCTAGGTGGCGTGTGAGGTCCACTACCTTCGCACAAGGCAGACATGTTACCGCTGCTTTCGCACCAGGCAGGCATGTTACCAGGCGATCCTCACGTCCACCAGCCACCAGCTATCTAAATGCCTGATGATCGAATCACCAACTATGACGGCTGTCCTAACCTTTCACTCATGGGCACATGGCTCCGGAGAAACTTCCTCGGTGCGAGAGGGTTTTACATCACCTGGAGGACAGGTCCTAGTTACAGGATCACTTCCTGCCACACCAGGGTGATGCTCTCCTGTCACGTGACCTCTCTCCTCCATGGCAACAGGGATGCTGCCAGACTGGAGGTGGGACTTCAGGACTATATCCCTGTAGGTCTCATCTATGTATCTATCTGTCTTTCTTATGTCTTCCAAGTCTTCTACTCTAGCCTCTAGAGAACAGACTCATTCCCTGAGAGCAAAGAGCTCCTTGCAACTAGTGCACACGTAAGACCTCTCACCAACTGGGAGAAAATCATACATGTGACACTCAATGCAAAAGACTGGAAAGCCCCCATCTCGCTGCTGGACTGCTGTCTGCATCTTAGTTTTAAGCTTGTGGCTAGATCTTTAAGGTCTTTACTTAGGGTTGCTATGGATATTTATACTAATAAAACTGTACCTAATACATTTAATATACCTTGTTCACCTGAAGCTTAATTAATCTCAGGTCCTTAGTGTATGACTGATTTGGATAACGAGCTTCACTTGAGAGCACCTCCTTTTCTTTAAGATGTGTAAGCATTACAATTATCCCAGAGGTGGGTGGGTGTTGGGGAGGGAGAGAGGGAGGAAAATAACACTTACTAAAAGAGGGCTGCTACACAGTACCCTGTCCTGTGCTGCTGAGGTAAGCTGTGACCAACTTCCTGGGTTATTAACAGTCCTTGCTTGGATAGAAGGAGTCTTTCAAAATGGCCTTTTGACCTGCCACCTGATGTTAACACCTATTGAAAAGGTTTCACAGGTCCCTTGCCCCTAGGTAGAAGGCATCTTTGTAAAGGTCTCTAGAAGACTTTATTTGTTGCTCAAAGAGTATTGACCCTGTTTTGCCTTTTATGCTAAGTTATATTCTGATTTGATTTAAATTACAGCTCTTTGCTGCTGCTAGGCTCTGACTTATGAAATTTAAACTACAAGCTCTCTGCTGGGTTCCAAATTTAACCAGAAAGCTCTCTTCTGTGTTTTAAATTTAAACTAAACGTACTTTGCTGATACTAGGCCTGGAGTGACTATTAAATTTAAACTACAAGCTCTCTGCTGGGTATGAAATGTAACCAGAAAGTTCTCTTCTGTGTTTTAAATTTAAACTTAAACTGCTGCTACTAGGCCCTGACTGATTTAACAAAAAACACTGGGTTCACAGATCAATTAGTTTTAATACAAAGAAGTTCTTTCAGAAAATTCCCAGAAGTATATACTCACAATTCCAGATCTCTATCCAGAAGTAGCAATCCCTTTTTCTAGTCCTTCAAGACTGAGGATCACAGAGCTCTGGTTGAGCTATTTATGCCTGTGCTGCTGAGGTAAGCTGTGACCAACATTCTGGGTGATTAACAGTCCTTGCTTGGATAGAAGGAGTCTTTCAAAATGGCCTTTTGACCTGCCACCTGATGTTAACACCTATTGAAAACGTTTCACAGGTCCCTTGCCCCCTAGGTAGAAGGCCTCTTTGTAAAGGCCTCTAGAAGACTTTATTTGTTGCTCAAAGAGTACTGACCCTGTTTTGCCCTTTATGCTAAGTTATATTCTGATTTGATTTGATTTAAATTACAGCTCTTTTCTGCTGCTAGGCTCTGACTTATTATGAAATTTAAACTACAAGCTCTACCTACCTCAGAGGTGGAAAAAGTTCCCTGTCCAAGCCTTCAGCCCCGGACGTATAGGGCCGACATTGGAATCGGCCCTGTATGTCCGGGGCTGATGCCTACACACCACCCGCCCTAATGCTGCCTTCGATCCACCCCTTCCTTGCCCCTGTCTATCTTCCCTGTACAACGAGCACGGAAGTTAGACAGGGTCGGGAGGGGGAATGAATAACGGGAATGGACATCTCAATGGGATGTCCATTCCCGCTAGTCATGCCTCAGAATAACCCCATTAATGTTTAATCAGAAAATGTGATGTTGAATTGGCCCGGTTGGGCATTGTATTTTAAAGCTGAAATATAATCAATAAAATCAAAATTTAAAAAAAAAAGGTGAAAACATTGTTATTAGTTCAATGTGGAGATAAGCGTACTAAAGTGTAACAATATATGGCAGTCTGCACTAATTTTTCGATTATATTTTTTGTAGGACCACTGAAATTTCATAAGACATTTTAGCACATCCTTCAGAGACTATTGTCCACTAAAGAAGAGCAGGACCTAGGCGTGGTTGTGTCTGATGACCTTAAAGTAGCTAAACAAGTAGAAAAGGTGACGGCAAAAGCTAGAAGTATGCTTGGGTGCATATGGAGAGGAATGCCTAGCAGAAACTAGGAGGTGATAGTGCCTCTGTATAAGTCTTTGGTGCGACCTCATTTGGAGTATAGAGTGCAATTCTGAAGACCGCACCTTCAAAAGGATATAAACAGGATGGAGTCAGTACAGAGAGTGGTTACTAAAATGGTTAGTGGTCGTCATTATAAAGCATATGAGGGCAGACTTAAGGATCTTAATATGTACACCTTAGAGGAAAGGTGGGATAGAGGTGATATGATTGAGATGTTTAAATATCTCCGTGGCATAAATGTACAGGGAGAGAGTCTCTTTCAATTGAAAGCAAGTTCTGCGACGAGGGGACATGGGATGAGGGTGAAGGGGGATAGATTCAGGAGTGATATGCAGAAATATTTCTTTATGGAAAGAGTGGTGGATCCATGGAATAGTCTCCCAGTGGAAGTGGTTCAGATGAGGACAGTATCTGAATTCAAAAAAGCATGGGACAAACACAGAGGATCTCTAAAGGAAAAAAGGGGACTGTTGTAGTTGTTGATATGGAAGGACAGACTAGATAGGCCATGTGGTCTTTTTCTTTCAGCATATTTCTATGTTTCTATTTTATTTTACAGCCCCTTTTACTGATTTATAATTTTGCTTTAAATCCATTACTTTGTCAAGAAATTCTTTAACAATTTTTAATTATCTATTGTATAAACTCAACTGCTGTCATCTAAAATCTATTAACAGTTTTTACTTATCTGTAGACTCCATCAATTTTTCCTGATGCAGCACCATGTTTCAAATCCTCAAGGATTCTGCTTCAAAGGCATTGACAATTTCAAACATTTCTTAGAAACATGATGGCAGAAAAAGACCACATGGCCTATCTAGTCTGCCCTTCCATATCAACTACATTAGTCCTCTTTTTTCCTTTAGAGATTTTCTGTGCTTCTCCCATGCTTTTTAAAATTCAGATACTGTCCTCTTCTCTAAAACCTCCACTGGGACACTATTCTACTCATCTACCACTCTTTCCGTAAAGAAATATGTTTGCATATTACTCGAGTCTATCCCCTTTCATCCTCGTCCCATGTCCCCTCGTAGCAAAGGTCTCTTTCTATTGAAAGAGGTTCTCCTCCTTTGCGTTTATGCCACAGAGGTATTAGTCTTAGATGGGTTACATTACAGCTTCATTGCATGTCCCCTAGCCTTTCTACTTTTTGATGGACTAAACAACCAATCTATGTTTACCTGTTCCACTCCATTCATTAATTTAGAGAATTCGGACCCGATATTCAACAAGGTGCCCAGGAATACCATGCCAGCAGAAAGATACCTGCTCAGAAAAAAGTGGCTGAATTGTGACTCATGTACCTCCAAAATGACCAAGCCTAGAAAATGTGGCACAAACTAAGCACAGCATAGAGGGGTACGCGCAGGGGCCAGAACCCGGGCTTGGTGCCTAAGAAGATGTTAGCCCACAATACTCATGTAGGTGTCCAAACCAGTGGTCAGAGAAGCGGGGTGGCAAGCGTGAATGAACCTGTGTATCACCCATCCGGTGTACCAGTGCATTGATGTCACCGTTATGCAGGCCCCACAAGCTGTCTGTGCAAGAACCCCCTGTGACCGGGTGGATAGACACCAGTGGCATGGTGGCGAGGACAGTGAACTTCTGCCCCAATGAGTCTGAGGCCCTTGCCCATTCTGTGCTGCAGTACAAGGGCGTGCTATACCCCGGGAAGGGCTGGTGGCCAAACCTGTGGCTGTTCATGGTGATATGGAGGGCCACCCAACTCTGCCTGCGCAGGTAAGGAGACTAGAATGGGTAGGGGTGGGGGGGCCGAGCATCATGCTAAGCCAGACTCACCCTGAAAGGCATATCTGTGTATCTTTACAGGGAGACAGGGCTGGTGGCAGTGCCAATGGTTGCAGAACAGGTAACAGCAGGAGGATGGGCCATGCATGGTACATATGCCATCCCTGGCTGACTACAGCAGTAGGCATATCCAGACACAGCAGGTGGGGAGGCTGCTACACCCCTGATGGCATATGGCTGCAACATCACAGGGCTCGCCCAGCAATAGCAGTGCCAGTGCATGGGGAGCTGTGGCCAGGCTGCCCACCCCAGGAGACTCTGATGGCTCACATGGATGCCCTAGACATGCTCCCCACCCTGAAACCCCTGTGATCTCAGCCCAGGGGTCATAGGGGGCAATGGCAGCATCCACATATGTGTTGCCATGTGTCCCTGCAAGTGGATCAGTCACCACTGCCCACAACCTCCTGTCTGGATGTAGCAGCATGTTGATAATGTGATGCCACAGGACCTGACAGATGTGTAATGGCAGGCATGCACAAACCGCAGCACCCTGTTCTGCATGGCACCTAATGAACCATGCAGTGATGATGCCCTTGAAGCAGTAGATGCCCCTTGCCACAACACAACCCATAGCCGAGGTCACTTAGGGGCATGTTTACTAAAAACCGCTAATTTGCGCGCCGCAAAATAGCGCACGGCAACGCAGCATTGAAACGCACATAAACGCGTTTAAACACCCCGCACACGTGCGTGTCACCCCCGCACAGGTACGCGGCACACTAACGGGCCCCGTACAAGTGCGGGCCCGCAAATGTACGATAGAGGCGTGGAACGGCTAAAGAAGGGCGGAGGAACGCCCCGGAGAGGCGGAGGGACGGGGTCAATGGGTGGAGAGTGGGAGGGGAGAGTCTCCCCGCACAGTACCCGGGCCAGAATTTCCATGTAAAAACTACCGCGAGTGAAACACTCGCGGTAGAAAGCATTTAAAGGGAAGAGAAACCATTTCCGTCATCAATGTACAGCAAAACCGGGGAAACCTGCAAAACGTCAGCAGTGTGATACATGTGCACAGAACAAAAGTGCAAATAAAAAGCGAAAATGACCACAAACAACATCTAAAACATTAAAAGTCTGCGGGGGAACAGTGCTAGCAATGGGCACAAATAAGAAACACACCCAGGAAAGTTTACAAAAAAATGAATGAACCATGGAAAGGTGTATGGAGGGGAGACTCAACCAAAAAAAAACCAACCCCACTTTTGTAGCTGTCCTGGGAGTGTCCCCCATGTATGTTCATGAAAATCTCTGTAGGCCATGTTGGTTATATCTTATCGCCCCTTTCCGTGGTCATGTCTGGGTATGATTTGTACGTTTGTCACCGGACAGGGTGAAGGAGCCCATAGTAAAATTGTGCAGAGCAGGGTGTGTGACCCCATCCTGCCAGTTTTATCATCCCCAGGTACTGCACCATCTCTGTGGCAACAGTGTAGTGCAGTGGACAGAGCCAGTACCTATAAGACCATAGGGTCACAGGTTCAAATCCCATCTGGGGCTCATGGCAATATGTTCTCCACCACTAATCAGAGATATGGAAGACACCCCTTGTTTTGCAGAGAACATTAGCATGTTGCAAACATCCTTCTTATACTCCACACCGCACACACATCAGAACAATGGGCATCAGCCACATCCGAGTTGCCCAAATGCAGTCCTGGAGTGGCTCCACTCAATTAGGACATATGCTTATGCTAAGATAAGGACATGCTAGTATGTTGGTGGGACTGTACAGATGGTGGAGAGGGAAGTGGCTGCCAGCCACAGCATACATTTGACTAGCGAGGTGCAGGCTGCCACCGTCCACTAGTGACAGACAGCCCCTGTTGGATGTACAGTCATGGACGTCCCAGGGAACTCCGCCAAGCTGTAGATACACAGTGGTGCAGTGTACACAGAAAGTGTATGAAACAACAGAAGGTCACAGGTTCAAAGTTCGGCTGGGGATATTGCCAATCATGAGCACATATTTTACTCACAAATAAACCATGGTAGTAAGCAAAACCTTTAAGGCAGAGGACAGTGGCCTCAGTAAAACCCCCAACATTTACCATCACAACCACACACACCATGAACAGGGCGATCACCTAGAGCAGAGTATCCCAAATACAGTTTTGGACGACCACACAACAGTCAGGTTCCATGCTGCCTCTAATACAAATGACTGTGCTGCATATCTATGTACCACCCTCATGTCATGCAGATGTAGCACATGCATATCCAGGAGGGACAGCATAAAACTACAACAGTGTCAGCCACACCATGAGATGATGTGGGAATGCCTGATGAAAAGCACCAGCCAACAGGCCCTGACACACCCACGCCCACAGGCTGCATTGGACAATGCATCCTGGAAAGGCAGGACATTGGGCCCTGCCTGTAACCGCCAATAGTAGCAGTTGCAGATGTCACCAATGCCACCCCACACCTGGGGACATGGTACACAGCTATCTAATGTCATCATTGAACACAGTGAAATATGGATGTATATGTTCAGCACATTTTGCCCATTGAGCACCACATGACAATCATGCAGATGTGGGTCATGTGTGCAGCAGGTCTGTTGTATGACAGTGTGTACATCCTGGGTGGGTGACCCCCACCAGCTATGTGTAACATATCCATGCCTGTACTGTTCCCAGGACTGTTGTGTCGCATAGGGCTGTTAAACCACTTGATTGTACCACACAAGACTACCAACCGAGTGAATGGTCACAGCAATGTGAAACATCAACATACACTCACAAGAAAGGCAGGGCTAAAAGATAGGCATGTTGGAAGGGTTTCTGGCTCATGCAGCATAACATGTGCATGAGTCAACATTGCTGAAGGAGAGAGCATGTGTCCCCACACCAATGGATATTTTCCCCTAGGTAGTCACCCCAAACCCATAATGCACAGCATAGGTAGTTGCATACATGCACAGTGGATGTTCAACAACTGAGTGGCACCAGCACTAACAGGGCCTGCAGCATGTTAGCCGAGGTGTACTGGTATCAGTGGGGTCAGTGGCAGGTGGCCAGAGAAGATGGAGCCAGAGACCCTGACACGTGGGTGCACTGGCCCATAACAGAAAGGGCCGCTAGGACAAACAGACATGCTATTTGCAGGGTCTACATTGACTCAGTGTCCGCATGGTGGTGCAGGGGACACAGCCAGTGTGTTGTGGAGACAAAGATAACAAGTTCAACTCCCAGCTGGGGCCATCGGCAACACAGTGCACATATTTTATCCACCAGTAAACCGTTATTGGGAATAAAACCCACACCTGCAGAGAAGAAAAGTTCTTTCTGAGGATTGTTATTTTACCATAAGTAGCTCATAGCCCTCAGAAATGTCCAACACCTACAGCAGAGTACACACAATGCAGTACCGGAGGGCCACATGTCAGTTAGCTGTGATGCTGTCCCCAATATAACGCCTCTTTATCATGGTGGTGTACGCCTACTGCTGGCAGAGGGGGCAGTGGCTGCTGCACCACAGCAGATGCTGGCCTAGCTACCCTCATGTGGCTGCAGTCCAATCCACCAGACAGGCACTGTGTGACAAACAGCCATGGACTCCCCCGGGAATGAGCTGTTGCTGTGCTAAGACGGTGGTGCAGTACACATAGCAAGTGCCCCAAGAGCAGAAGGCCCTAGGTTCAAATCTCAGCTGGGGCACCTGCCATCCCACCCCCCATTTTCTTTCACATGCACAAAACCTGCTATTAAAGACTGCAATTCCCCTGCTGATGAGAGAAGCGTTGGAAAAGACAACTTATTTTACAATAAACAGCACACACCACATAAACATATGCCTCGCCCACAGTACAGTCCCCCAAATGCAGCCATGCAGGCACAAAGAACACCCATGTTCGCTGATGTATCCAATAAAGATGCGTGTGCTGCAAGTTAATTGAACACCACCATGGTATGAATCTGTCTGAGAGGCATATTCATCACGGACATCATGAAAACCTGACCAGTGTGTGTGCCATATTGCCTGGTTTTTCTGAAAATATGGCCTACAGCAGTGGGCAACAGGGCCAGAAACAGCTGCACCTGCAGGCCCCAATATCTGATGACCAATGCAGTGGCAGGATGTTGGGCCCTGTGTGCCCCTCCAATAACTAGCATGTGCAGACATTACCAATCACACACTACACATGGCGATACCTCACACGCATATCAGAAGCCTGGTATGAGCAGTGACTGTTAGAAATGTCTATGCGAAGCACAAGCAGATCATCGAGCTGTAACATACCAACGTCTCAGATGTATGTACAATGTGTGTCAGGTCAGGTGCCCTCCAGAGATTGTCAGCCTGGAACATATCACAACAAATGTACCCCAACGTTGCCATACCCCCAGTGTGCCCATTACTGTTGCGTTGGTCTCTGCTCCTAAATAACCGTACATCGTCTCACTGCTGTCCTAGGTGTAGGGAGTGTGTGTCTGTTGATCCAGTGTGTGCTGGCTGCCAACACCTCCCACAGCCCACAATGATAGCACCGTTGCCAGTATTGGTCTGCAAATACTGATTTTTCCCCAATCTGTAATCTGTAAATATGTATTTAAATGTTAAATGTAAATGTGAATGTAAATAAGTTTACCCCCAAAACAGTAACCATGTGTGCCGTGACCTCCCATTCCTCTATGTATATACTCCCCCACTGTCCTGATCGACTTATCCCAAAAGAAGAATCAAACCGCTACTGATCGCTGGAAGCAGCGGTATATAAATGTGTTCAAAATAAATAAAATAAAAATAAAAATGTGCATAATGAGGAGCAAAGTACTCTGGGTATAGAACACACAGGGTGGCAGGAGCAGGATGCAGCTACACAGGGCAAATGTGCATGCCTAGGACCATGTTGTGCCTTGCTATCACCTCCACAAACATGGTGCCCATAGCATGTACGGTGAGGAGGCAACCCTCACCACGAATGATCAGTGATCACGCCATGGCTAGGTTACAACATATTGCCATACAGTAGTTCTCCTCTGTGATTTTTATGGGTTGTGTGTATATATAGGGGGCCCAATCACTGAGTCAACTGCATGGGGGTTGTGCAAACATCCCAGTAATGGGTGCACAGAGTGTCCCTGGTAGCATGCAGTATGGACCGTCAAGCGGCCTGAAAGCAGTTACCATGTGTTTGGCTGGAACACCTTGCAGGGTCAGTAGCTGGCCACACACTGTGGCCTCTGCTGCAAAATGTCAGATGGTGTTGGTTGAGCTGGGTGGCTCTGGCTCAGCTGTTTGTCTGCCTGATCTAGACATATGGATATGTTCAAAATTGCAGAGAGTGACCTGTAGGTACTGGGTACGACAGGCAGAATGAGGTTGCTGGCAACTGCTAGCACTGTAGTTGGGCTACAGAATGTGCATATTGTAATATTGTGCAAAGTGTGTTTGACAGGAAAGTGCAGGTGGTCAGACACATATAGCCAATGTGGCCAGAAATCTCCCTTACCCCTTCACATATATTATGAAGAGCAGGGCTCTCACAAAGGAGATGCACCCTTGGGTGAGCATTGTAGCCCACAAGGCCCAGATGGGTCAGGGAAATACAGATGCCTGAAGGAGGACTGTATACATCAACCTATCAGACATCGTCTGACAAGCTGATCTGATGTTCTTGGCCCTCTCAGCCAGGACAGGTGCTGTGTGTCTCACCTCACACTCAGGGTGATTAAAAGCCACACACACTGTGAGGTTCTGTACCCACTCTGTACCTGCAACACAGAAGGTCTGTCCACAAAACTATGTCCAGGTGCTGTGTGGTTGCACACCCTATCGTTGGAACATTAGTAGACTGCTGCTTTGCATGTGCAGTGCATCATGGGGGTGAGTGGACTGACGTTACCCTGTTAACTGCAGCACAAAGTCTGCCTAGGTCATATTGCAGACAGCCAGATAGTCTCATCACAACCCCAGAGCTGTAGTCCAGTGGTGACTGCAATGCCTCAGGAGCAAAAGGTTGTTAGTTCAAATTCTAAATGTGGTTCTACAAGGAAAGTATTTTATATATCCTGACTTTGGCCATAGACTCCACCAGTCAGCAGTAGTGTGGGGAAACGTTCTGAAAATAAACATACATTGAACAAGGCAGTGTCACATTAGTTAAATTTGTTTTTACAAGGTCCATGGGGGCTCTCAGGTGTGGAACGTGGGTAATGTCCTCAAGTACTGGCAACTTAAACACCATCACAGTGCATTAACCCAGGTAGACCCTATAAGGTGGTCTGTGGGGTACCTGCTGCTGACAGCACTGTGAGGATCTCACAACAACCACCAGTACTCCACAGTCATGGACATGTCATTGGCTGCACCCACCAATAACCTCACTGTATATGGACGTATGCAACCTCTGGCTCCCCATGCAGCAAGGTTAGGTGTGGGCCACAGCTAGATTGATAAGAACAGATGCCTGGCTGGCCAAAGAGGCAATCATGCAGACAGTGTGTTGTTGTTACCAGGGTTGTGGTGCTCCATCAGTGAGAATGGTGTATGACATATGATGTCTGCAGCAGTGTGAGTGTCTTGCCACCAGCAGCACCTCTGTAATGTAGAAAGGGCTCTGGGGCAAGTAATAATGTTGCAAAGTATGAAAATATATGTTGTGCACAGCATAGATGTAGATGGAAAGCACCATGGCCAATGGTGTTACAACGTATGATAATGTGAGCTGCCTGAGACAGGCACTCCAGAGCGCAAAAGGAAGATGTAAGCCATGATGCCTCGTTAAGCAGCCAATGTATCCACCATTGCGCTATATCTCAGCCCCCAGGACTGTATGCCAGCAGATCTACCAAATTGTAATGTGGATTGTGGTGACATGCTGTCCACATTGCCCCCTAATGTCTAACACGCAACCTATTTTTCCTGTGTAATGCACACATATGAACCCCCGCAAAACACCTATGGCAACCACCAAATCATTGATGTCTGTACATGGTGAGTCAACACAGAACAGAGCCAACTAACACACATCATGCCATATCACCAGGTTGCTTGACCCCTGACGCTGATGGTTTGTTTGCACCCATTGCTATCAGTGGCAGAGCACTATCTGCTATGTGACACACATAGCACACCTCATCTGACAATGGCCTTGGAATCAGTGCATATGTGTCCAGAGGTTCAAGACCACATTGTGTGAACAAGTAATATTCAGAATCATTAAATTATGTTATAGGGAGATGAGAGATACCTTGTAGCTATGTGAGCATGCAAACAACATGAAACCTATTTGTATTAATAAATGTAAAACATGTGTATGAATGATGCGTGCCGCTAATATTTGCACTTTTCAGGAGCGCAGCAATGCGGAACGCATGGGCAAGCAGTTATGAGGGCCGCAGCCATGCGGCGCGCACGTGCTTTCTCCGATACGCGCAAATGCGGAAGTGGCGTCGTTAGCGTTCGCGCGTCTACACGCCCACAAAAAAAATGGCGTCAAGGAGCAGGAAGCCCGCCTTCAGCTACAGGGAGCTGTGCCTCCTGGCCTCCCTTATTGGCCCGAAACAACCAATCCTTTTCCCAGGGCCCTCCAGGAGGATAAACATGGGGAAGGTGCTGAGGGCCTGGGAGAGGGTGACCAGGCGCTTTAACCGTGAGGCAGACCACCCACGTGAGGTAAGTGAATGGCCACAGGTCACAAAACCATATACACAGACAGGGTTGATGTCAGCTGTCCATGCTGTTGTGTGTAAGTAGCCTAGATAAATTACGTGTAGTAGGGAAACCACATGCCAGATGCATTGTGTACCACATCTGAGTGTGTGCCCATGTAGCCATGTTCAGATCCATGTGCCCACAGAGGGCATGATGACCCCATGGCGTCATGACAGCTGCTGGCATTGATGTACTACAGACCACTGTAACACAGCTAGGCCAACCATCAGCCTAAGGAGTGTCTAGAATCACCATGTGCTGATGGAGGTATCTGCATCTGGAGGGTAACACATAGGGGCAACCATCAGGGGTCGTGGAACCTTCAGCACAAAGGCCCTGACGCACACAGGTGGCCAGGGGTTGTTAACAAATGTGGTATAATACATTCCCCTCCCCTCAGGGCTACAGAGAGCCACTCAAAGTGTGCCCTGGCAACCTGGAGATATAGATCTGCGCCCTCATGTACTATGAAACATAACCCATATCTCCAGGAGGTCAGAGAGGCCATCCAAGTGGGTCCCCTATCACCCTGGGCCTATGGTTGTGTGTCCTAATGTAGTTTGAACCCTCCTCCCTAACTCCAGGAGTGCAGAGAGGCCATCCAAGTGGGCTCTCTATCACCCTGGAGCTATGGATCTGTGTCCTAATGTAGTTTGAACCCTCCACCCTAACTCCAGGAGTGCAGAGAGGCCATCCAAGTGGGAACACAATCACCCTGGAGCTATGGATCTGTGTCCTAATGTAGTTTGAACACACCTCCATCACACGAGGAGTGCAGAGAGGCCATCCAAGTGGCTCCTCTATCACCCTGGAGCTATGGATCTGTGTCCTAATGTAGTTTGAACCCTCCTCCCTAACTCCAGGAGTGCAGAGAGGCCATCCAAGTGGGCTCTCTATCACCCTGGAGCTATGGATCTGTGTCCTAATGTAGTTTGAACCCTCCTCCCTAACTCCAGGAGTGCAGAGAGGCCATCCAAGTGGGCTCGCGATCACCCTGGGGCGATGGATATGTGTCCGAATGTAGGTTGAACCCTCCCCTAACTCCAGGAGTGCAGAGAGGCCATCCAAGTGGGCTCTCTATCACCCTGGAGCTATGGATCTGTGTCCTAATGTAGTTTGAACCCTCCTCCCTAACTCCAGGAGTGCAGAGAGGCCATCCAAGTGGGCTCTCTATCACCCTGGAGCTATGGATCTGTGTCCTAATGTAGTATGAACCCTCCACCCTAACTCCAGGAGTGCAGAGAGGCCATCCAAGTGGGCTCTCTATCACCCTGGAGCTATGGATCTGTGTCCTAATGTAGTTTGAACCCTCCTCCCTAACTCCAGGAGTGCAGAGAGGCCATCCAAGTGGGCTCTCTATCACCCTGGAGCTATGGATCTGTGTCCTAATGTAGTTTGAACCCCCCTCCCTAACTCCAGGAGTGCAGAGAGGCCATCCAAGTGGGCTCTCTATCACCCTGGAGCTATGGATCTGTGTCCTAATGTAGTTTGAACCCTCCTCCCTAACTCCAGGAGTGCAGAGAGGCCATCCAAGTGGGTCCCCTATCACCCTGGTGCTATGGTTGTGTGTCCTAATGTAGTTTGAACCCTCCTCCCTAACTCCAGGAGTGCAGAGAGGCCATCCAAGTGGGCTCTCTATCACCCTGGAGCTATGGATCTGTGTCCTAATGTAGTTTGAACCCTCCTCCCTACCTCCAGTAGTGCATAGATTCCATCCTAGACGGCTCTCTTATACCCAGTTGCTATGGATCTGTGTCCTAATGTAGTTTGAACCCTCCTCCCTAACTCCAGGAGTGCAGAGAGGCCATCCAACTGGGTCCCATATCACCCTGGGCTTATGGTTGTGTGTCCTAATGTAGTTTGAACCCTCCTCCCTAACTCCAGGAGTGCAGAGAGGCCATCCAAGTGGGCTCTTTATCACCCTGGAGCTATGGATCTGTGTCCTAATGTAGTTTGAACCCTCCTCCCTAACTCCAGGAGTGCAGAGAGGCCATCCAAGTGGGCTCTCTATCACCCTGGAGCTATGGATCTGTGTCCTAATGTAGTTTGAACCCTCCTCCCTAACTCCAGGAGTGCAGAGAGGCCATCAAAGTGGGTCCTCTATCACTCTGGAGCTATGGTTGTGTGTCCTAATGTAGTTTGAACCCTCCTCCCTAACTCCAGGAGTGCAGAGAGGCCATCCAAGTGGGCCCTTGATCACCCTGGAGCTATGGATCTGTGTCCTAATGTAGTTTGAACCCTCCTCCCTAACTCCAGGAGTGCAGAGAGGCCATCCAAGTGGGCTCTTTCTCACCCTGGAGATATGGATCTGTGTCCTAATGTAGTTTGAACCCTCCTCCCTAACTCCAGGAGTGCAGAGAGGCCATCCAAGTGGGCTCTTGATCACCCTGGAGCTATGGATCTGTGTCCTAATGTAGTTTGAACCCTCCTCCCTAACTCCAGGAGTGCAGAGAGGCCATCCAAGTGGGTCCCCTATCACCCTGGGCCTATGGTTGTGTGTCCTAATGTAGTTTGAACCCTCCTCCCTAACTCCAGGAGTGCAGAGAGGCCATCCAAGTGGGCTCTCTATCACCCTGGAGCTATGGATCTGTGTCCTAATGTAGTTTGAACCCTCCTCCCTAACTCCAGGAGTGCAGAGAGGCCATCCAAGTGGGCTCTTTATCACCCTGGAGCTATGGATCTGTGTCCTAATGTAGTTTGAACCCTCCACCCTAACTCCAGGAGTGCAGAGAGGCCATCCAAGTGGGTCCCCTATCACCCTGGGCCTATGGTTGTGTGTCCTAATGTAGTTTGAACCCTCCTCCCTAACTCCAGGAGTGCAGAGAGGCCATCCAAGTGGGCTCTCTATCACCCTGGAGCTATGGATCTGTGTCCTAATGTAGTTTGAACCCTCCTCCCTAACTCCAGGAGTGCAGAGAGGCCATCCAAGTGGGCTCTTTATCACCCTGGAGCTATGGATCTGTGTCCTAATGTAGTTTGAACCCTCCTCCCTAACTCCAGGAGTGCAGAGAGGCCATCCAAGTGGGCTCTCTATCACCCTGGAGATATGGATCTGTGTCCTAATGTAGTTTGAACCCTCCTCCCTAACTCCAGGAGTGCAGAGAGGCCATCCAAGTGGGTCCTCTATCACCCTGGTGCTATGGTTGTGTGTCCTAATGTAGTTTGAACCCTCCTCCCTAACTCCAGGAGTGCAGAGAGGCCATCCAAGTGGGCTCTCTATCACCCTGGAGCTATGGATCTGTGTCCTAATGTAGTTTGAACCCTCCTCCCTAACTCCAGGAGTGCAGAGAGGCCATCCAAGTGGGCTCTCTATCACCCTGGAGCTATGGATCTGTGTCCTAATGTAGCTTGAACCCTTCTCCCTAACTCCAGGAGGTCAGAGAGCCCATCAAAGTGGATCTACTATCACCCTGGAGCTATGGTTGTGTGTCCTAATGTAGTTTGGCCCCCCCCCCTCACCTCCAGGAGGTCAGAGAGTCCAAGTGGGTTGTCTGGCACCATGGAGATAGGTATGCATGTGACAGTGTAGGCTAACACATCCACCAATCCCCAGTTGTCTGTCCAGCCCATCACAGTATGCCACAGTCACCCTGGTGATATGGTGCAGTGTGAGGTTGGCGTTCAGTCAATTATCTGTACCTCATGCAGGCCTGATACATGCATCTGGCGTCCAGGGTGTCACCATGTTGCAATGCTGTATCTTGCTGATGATATGCCGTAAGACACCCAATACCGTGGTGGCTAATAGCTTATTGTAACGGAGGTTATCTCAGTCCCATATGTCACATAGGGTATAGTGGTCTGGTTGCAACTCACACTTGCCCTATGTGGCACATAGTCCAACACACGCACTGTACATGTATGGACATGTTATGGTAGATGCTGATATGGTTGTGCGTTCACAAAAGCTATCACACAGTAGCCTCGAGATGGAAGCCCAAACCCTTGCGAGAGGGACATGTGCACAGCTATGTATGCAGAATTGAGGTTTACCTCCACAAAAGCCTACAGGCACAATGACCCTTTGTCTACATGTACCTCACAGCTGCCTCTGGGGGGTTCCAGACACACATCCAGGTTGCACACTACAGCCTATCATCCACAAATGTACAGGGGCCGAAACAGCACATATCCGTGTAATGTGGTCATTGTCCGTAGTGTGTGCAGGCACATCTCATAGAACCCTCAGGGACACAGGTCAGAGGAACATAAAAACACCCGAGAAGCTGGAAGGTGACAGATGCATGTCCACCATCGCCGTATGCTGTGTCTCACAGTCGTCAAGGTAGGTCTGATGTAGCTATCAGTAGCCCTATGACATACAGGACACACAACTCATGTGTTGGGTCAGGTAATTACATCCATGGCCATCTAGATATCCATGTGTCATGGACCTGCCCCCTGCCACGGTGCTTAGGGCAAACCACTCAATGTCACATGTATGTGAACACAAACATGTTTACCGTTACATCTGGGTGCCATTGCGTTTGGATTGCATGACATGTACAGTTAATGTGACCCCACATGTATCTAATGTAATACCTACTGGGCTAAAGGCCTCCCCATGGACATCCACATTGGCCTAACAAATGTGCCATGCCAATGCCATGTCAGAAGGGGCGAGAACTTCGCAAATTCCACCCGGAGTTCCTTACACGTGCCTGCAGGGAGCGCCAGCACCACCACGATGGTGAGTATTGGAATGGGCAACTCACAGGTTCAGGTGTGCCATAGGGCCACCAGCCTGTCTCCCACCTGTATCTGCATATTTGGTATGTGACACACATGGACATCACCTGATGTATGTCATCCTTCACAGACAGTGATGCCAGCGACGCCTCGCCACACACCTCTGCCCACAGTCTCCGGAGGCCCACCACCCGGCACACAACCGAGGAGGAGGAGGAGGAGGTGGAGGAGGAGGACGACCAGCCTGGAGGGATGGAGCAGCCACATTCAGGACCAGAGAGGGCAGATGTGGTGGTGGTTTCCTCCAGTGATGTGGGAGAGGACGAGGCAGATGGCAGCAGGCACACCCCTAACCAGGGGCAGCATGGAGATGGGACAGAGGGGGGTGCAGGAGAGAGGGCAACGGGGGCAGGGGTGCAGGCAGGGAGGGGGAGTTGGGGTGAGTGTGTGGGCAGGGAGGGTGGGGGGTGGGTTTGGAAGGAGCGGGGAGGGGTTGGAGTTGGTTGGGGGGGAACACAGCCCAGCAGAGGGGCACCAGTCCGGCATTGCAGGCGTCTGCACGGCACGGACGTGATCACGATCGTGCGTCACCCAGGGCCACTGGCACACCTCATGCTCATGCCAGCACACAGACCACAGAAATGTGTGTCTGTGTGCTGGCAGGTGTATCCACGATGTGTTCATGGCCCTGGATGACGTACGACACGACATCCGTGTCGTGTTCCACGCCCTGCAGTGTCTGACTGGGGCTGTTCGGCAGGTGGCCAGTGATGTGGTGCATATGGCATCCCGATGGCCACCTGCCGAACAGCATTACAGGTACCACGGCTGGCACCTGTGATGCCCCTATGTGCCCTCTGCTGCGCTGTGTTTCCCCCGCCCCCACCTCATGCGTGTGTTTATGTTGGGCATGTTGGCCATTGTGTGTTATGTTGTTTAATAAACATGTTTTGAACCTGCCTCACTGGTCACGTGTTTACCTTAAACACACAACATGTAGGCAAGCATGGGAAGGTCCATACACCTGGTTGGACATGTAGCGTGGCCATGGCCATCATAATGTTACCTGCACCACATGCGTAGCTGTGTGATGAACATGTGTGCATAGGAATGGAACATGGGTAACCACAGGTCATGTTGCTGTTAATATCTCCCGCCTAAACAGTCAGATAGCAGCTACAGCAAGACCTACAAGCTCCAGTCCAGCTACAAGCTACAGCCCAGCTACAAGCTCCAGCCCAGCTACAGCAAGGGCTACAGGTTCCAACATCACCTGTAGAAGCAGAAGCCAAGCCAAACGGATAGAGAAGGAAGGAAACCCTCTGGAAGGAAGAGCAGAAAGGCCATTGAGAGATCTAGGAGAGTCCAAGGCAGTACCTATACTGGGAGGTATTCCAAGTGCCAGCAGAGACCATTGGACTGGGGTCACCCAGAGGAATGGAGTGGCAGAGATAGGAATCACCTGTGGCTACTGGTGAGAGAGAAGACTGCACGTGGAAGGGACCTTAAGACCTATGCCAGAAGGTATGTGAGAGGAGATCCAGTGTCCAGGGATAAAGATTGGAAGGCTGGACATAAGAACTGGATTACATACTGGCCAGGCTATACAGAGAGGAACCATGGCAGCAAGGGCGGTTCAGGTATGAACACTGATCCCGACCCTATCTCTAATAGTGAATGGCAGCAGGGCAATGAGCATTCTCTTGATAGTTCCCTACTGAAAGACTCATCTGTGCTAATTTATGATAGTCACCCTATGCTTATTGATGAAGGGGAAATCACAGCAGATGAAACTATTGATTACATGGACTGTTCTCTATCCAAGTGCTATTGCTAGCTCTCTGTGAGGAAACACATCAGCCATCACAAAGAAACCTAACCTTGTTCTTTATTGCACTACGAACAGTTCCTAAAGCAGGATATGGCCTCACACAGTATCAGCCAGCCAGCTCAAGGTTTTCAGCTGGGGAATTGATATTAATGAAAGCTGCACCTAATTGTGTGTGTGAGCAAGGAGAGAATCACTGCAGGATCTGTGTGGGACATAAGCAGAGGTTAA
The DNA here is from genome assembly GCA_033557465.1 of Ichthyophis bannanicus. Lineage (NCBI taxonomy): Eukaryota > Metazoa > Chordata > Amphibia > Gymnophiona > Ichthyophiidae > Ichthyophis > Ichthyophis bannanicus. The sequence goes on along the minus strand of CM066032.1, from coordinate 627,128,589 downwards.
CCTAAGCAGCAAGGTTTATTCATTATTTGTGACCTTTCATTTGGTAATTCTTTGCTAGGAAAACATTAGCTAATTGCCTGACAAGTTGAAGGTTGTTTTCATGAGTTGATTTGTGACTTTATGTTATCAATTTAAATACTGCAAGCAAGTAACCTCATTTATATGCTACCAAGCATACTTGTGCTGGGTGAATTAAACCCCATCAATAAAAGACGTTGGTTATTGGCTTTACCACTGGTTTCACAACAAAAGTATTGTCTCCGGCTGTGTTTGTGGTTAATGAACTACATTACCCACAATACCTTTCATGAATCATATGAATATATGCATCATCAAGATTGTGTAAGTTCACACACTAGGCAGCCGTCTGAAAACGTGCTGTGAGACACAGACACACGGATACACTGTCTGTGCAAGAACTAGACAACGTCCATCAGATGTACCAGTACTATTAGAGACAGACAGCAGATAAGTGTACATTGTGTGGGTGGCTGGAGGGTGTGCGACTGACTGCAACAACACCAGGGGATACACAATGAGTAGGAGATATGGGATGCATACAGGCAGGGAACGTTGGGGTCGAGCAGATGGACACACACACACCGGCCATGTGACCAGTGCAGTGCTCATGACAATGTGCGATGGGGTGTGAACAGCGGTTCCCAGAACATACCCAGGGCTGACCCAACACTCCCACATGTGGGTGACAGCTAAGGTTCTCTCACAACACCAACCCCTCCCGGGGGTGACCCCAGTGGGCAGAAAACAGTGCATGTACACCTTGGGGCCCATGTTGTGTGCCCTCAAGGGCCATGGTGATGTAGTCATGCTGCTGCACAGGGTCCCAGACTCCAGACGTACATGTACAGGGGTATGCTAGGCATGCAAATGCTAGTGACAGGCCTCAGATAAGAGTGTTCAGCCCTGGATATAGGGGAGTGGGCCATCCCTGATTGTGCCTGGCAGCAGGCAAGGCAGGAGTGAGGTGTGAAGCGGGTCACAACACATCACGGGCCCTATTGACATGTGTTGTTCCACGGTGCAATATTAGCATCCATCCAAATGCACACAGCAGTGTTGCATATTGCATTGCTCCTGCTGACACACAGCCCTGGGTAGGAAAGAGGACAAAGGGTGTACCCGTACATGGGGGATGGCTCACCTAAGCATACATCCCAAAGGAAACATAGCTCACAAACAAACACATCCAATGCTAGCCTACAGGCACACCCAGTCGCCACAAACACGGTAGGGTGAAAGAAGGTGTACACTGTGAGGGCGGCAACATGGCAGGCATTTCAACTGTGGCAGTCGACAGGTGAGGGTAGCCCAGGGCATACACCAACCACGAGACAATGTGCTGTGGAGGCAAGAGCCTGGTGAGCACTATGACACAGGGATGCTGCGTAGTCCAGTAGTGGATACAGCAATGCAGGGCTCAGACATCTTGGTATCCCGAGGTGGATAACCCAAACCTACAATGCAGGTAGCAGGGTCAGAGGGGGGAATGAAATGTGTGAGGATCCCAGGTACTACAGCTGTCACTTGGAGACCAACCGTCCAAACCACGGGCATGGGGCAAAACATTTTCCACGGCCTAGGAATGGAATGATGTGAGGACTCACGTTACAACACACGTCACCTATGTATGATCCCTCAGGGGAAAGAGGGCATGTGTCTGTGAGATATGTCAAGAGGGAGGACGGAATCCCTAGTGGGCGAATGAGCAGTTTGCTCACACCAAGCCACAGGCCAGATGTCCCTGGATGTATACCAGCCCCTGCGTCGCACAGCACAGAGGGTGAGCTAGCAGTTGCATTTGGCACACAAACTTACGTATCCCCTGGTCATGTCATGGAATGTGCCTTTGCCAGGGCCAATGTATAGCATCTGTAGTGGGTGTGGTGGGTCAAAATATGGAATGTGTGTCTGCCGTCTATAGGCTATTGTGGACGCCAGGGGAAGGTGAGCACAACCTGACCTGTCCATACAGCCATTGCTCACATGCTGGACCTGTATGAGACTGCTGTTCATCGACCTGACTACCATGCCACATGGCATCACAAGGTATTCCCCAGCGGATGAGCGCAACTGTACATACATGCTTGAATGGGCATGTTACCGTGAGTGTGAACTGTTTTTTTCACGTGAACTGTCTGGATCTGCAATGTCAGGAGGGTGCTGAATAGTCTGTTGCTGTCGCAGCTTAACGTTTCCTTTTGGGGATGTAGGTTTGGGATTTGGGATATTGTGTCTGTTTGGGGTCAGGGGAACCTATACCGGGTCTGCCTGTGTAGCTGCTGACCCCAAAACGCAACTTGGCCTCATCACAGGTTACCTGTGTGATGCCATACAGTTTGGACTTCACTTTCTGTCCCCCCCAGCCACATCACCTGATGGCCTCATCCACAATGCTGATGCAAGGACACGTAATATGGCGTATAGACCCTAATGGCCATCCGCCTCAGACGACTGTACATTAGGAATATACATGTGCGGGACAGCGTCGCCACTCTGGCTGTATGTCACACAGCCAACCCTAGTTGTGGGCATTCAGGTGACCGCAGGGGCGTGTTTCCCCCCAAAAACAGGGGAAATGAACATCTGATCCTGTCCAGTGTGGAAATAGTGCTCTCTGTGTGTATGAGGCACTGTACACGATAATGTCGTCTATGATGCTGTGTGGACACCTGTTGATAAAGGCTATGTGGGATGGGGCCATTATCACGTTGCATATCAAACATATGTCCCGCCTGTGTATGTGAACCCTGATTTGCGCTGCTGCACGGGACAGTTGTCACAATGTAGCAATGGCACATGGGTGTGCTACAGTCAGGAGGCCTACACTGTCCTGTTATATGTTCACCATTTGGTGTTCCCTCACAAACAGAGGCACCTGACGCATCAGTACTGTTACATCTGCATCTGTAGCTGTAAACACTCTCTTGGCTGTCAGGCTGTGTGTAACAGTGTCATTGGGCAACAAAGGCACAAACATTAGGTAACTCAAATGTGTAATGTGTAATGTGGACACGCATATCACAGCTGTAGAGGGTATGCTGTCACATACACCACATACACACCCCTGAGATGGATTAGAGGTGTGTGTGTTTTGTGTGTGGTGGCCACGCCCCCTCCACATCTCCCTCTTAGCTGTGCACAGGTGTGTGGGCAAACACACTGCACAGTAAACATAGGGGATGTATACCCTGTGGCACAGTGATTGCTTGCTGGTACTGGTCCGACACAACAATTGTGTGTCATGATATATAGGATGCTGTGCATGTGTGGCTCACACTTTGATTCCCATGCCAGCACTGTGTTGCACATAGTGCACGCTGATGTGTGTCACAAAGATAGCTTCTGTAACAACAAGTGTCTTTGTGTGGCATCTTAAACCTTGACAGGCCCGCCCCAGGGTGCACATCTGTGAGCCTATGTACACACAGCATAGTGATGGTTCATGGAAGGAATGTTAATTACCCACCTTCATTGTCGCGTTGCGATGCAGCACCACGGGCACGCAGCTCATGTAGTAGCACATCCTCGCCAGTTTCGTTGCGCCTTGGTGCTGCTGCAGCATATCCTGCTGCAGACAACATTGGTGGTGTGGGGCTCCGTGGAGGTCCCATGTGACCCTCCCGGGGACCAGGCCTCTCCCCCTGGCGACTAATCCCCACATCAACCACCGTATCAGGGCTCTCTGTTCCAGGTGCGTGCCACACCTCCTCTTCCCCCTCCTCCTGCTCCAGCTCCTCCTCCTCCTCTTCCTCCTCCTGCTCCACATGTGTCGGCAATGTACTATAGTCACCTGTATTGTGTGCACACACAGATAAATACATATGTGTAAGCTGTACAGCAACATCTACGTGTGTGATCCAGACCACCCATATGTGATATTCAGAGTACCCTGAATGTGTGGTACATACAGAGCCCCCACATACCCACATACCTATCGCCCAACACCATGTACCTGTGTCATTAAAACTGGTCTGGGAGTCAGCCGTGCATGCCCTGTGTGGCCTCCAAGTTTGACTATATCCTCATATGGCCATCTATTCAGCAGTCGATCCCACACCCCATGTGTGTAATGTATGTGCTGACAGGGCTACACAGCACCAACAGGTACTCCATCCTTGATAGTCTAGGTTTGGGTGTGCATGCCATTGCTCACGGCATATTCACATGGGACATACTGTCTCCCCAGTGCTACATGTACTTTCCACGAACCTACAATGTAGGACGATACCACTGCAGAGGATCCTGAGACAATTGACAGGCACATGTAGCAGTGTGCGTAGAGTATGTCAGATAAACAGGAAACAGTCACACACAAATGCACAGTGACAGATGAGATGACATAGGGCAGTGATGGTGCAGTTGTTTAGGGGCTTCTACTCCATGACATGTCTGGAACAGTGTCACACACTGCTGGGATGTGTACCACATGTTGGATGTCTCCCTGTACCCTAGGTGGGGGCCATGGATAAACACGCCAATACAGGGCTAGCTGCAACTGAGAGGGTACACAACATATCTCATGGTGGACATATGTCATCATCAGAGCACAGGTCATGTGTTACTGCAGCCACAGGGTCAGGGGAAGGGTGACACATCTGCCCTTCGGTCATGTTAGTACGTGTATTGACACACCTGGCCAGGACATTTCCCATAACATGTGTCAGGGAATATCTATGCCCGCACTGCTGTACTGTCTGCCTGCTGTACTGGCAGGTGTGGATACTAGGCTACCCATGGTGCACCACCACCCATACTCTGTGCTGTCCCCGTCCCCCCCAACAGTCACATGTCACCACATTTGACTGGCCATGTACATGTGTGAGTGTGACGTAGGGGAGGGTGATAGCACTGAGCCAGATTGCAAGTGAATGGGTATGTGCATTACCTCTACACATGCCACAGATACATGATCCCCACGATCCCTAGTCCTGTTAAACCTACCCGCTCAGAAGTTGTATGGGATGTGTGTGAAGGATGTACTATCCCTGATACGTTGGGGGGGGGCCCGTCAGGATAGTCATTGGCCATGGGGCTGGCAGCAAATCATAGCCTATGTAGGGTACATGACATCTGTGTATCACACAGCTACATATTTGTCCCTCTGTGTATTGCATCTTGTGGTGTTTTTGTGGTGTGACATGGGGGGGGGGAATTGTGACATGATTGCACACACAAAGTCCATGTGGACAGATGTCGTCCAGGTGTAAGGTTCTGTTCATGCAGGTGCATGCACCCTTTTATATAGTTACAACACGGAACACATGTCCAATCAGCTAACACGCATCACCTTGGGAGAGGGGGATGACTGGGACACTGATGGACCACAGCACATCAGGGGGCTGACTGCCCGATGCAGGGGCAGCTTGCTAAACACAGAGAGACAGAGTGACAGAGGGTGGGTGGCAGGGAGCCAGGGGAGCAGAAGATGGGGATGTGAAACAATGTGAAGGCCAGGGACATGCACATTTTGCTGTAACATTTGGCTGGTTAGGGCAAGCAATGGCTAGCAGAATTCATATGGCACGGTCTTTGCAAACACACCAGCAGTTTTGCAGGGTGATCCTGTGACTGGCAAGACCATTCCGGAAAACGTGAGGTGTGTGTGCAGTGAGAGACACAGGAATGGTGGCCGGCCCTCTGGGGGGAACAGCTGACCCATGGGGGGGTGGACAGAGTGGGCACAAATATGCGTGGACTCCCCACGACATGGTACATGGTGTCCCTCATCCCAGTGACAGTTTCTAGTAGCAGCACGGTTGGCTGACCACTGTCTTTCACCTAATTACAGGCAGACATTGAGAGGGCGGGTGCATGCAGGCTGACGTGGGTTGGGACATACCCAGAATATATCCACACACATCTGTGAGATGTACCATGTACTCTTGTGTACGTTAAACAACATATCTATATGGAGGGGATATGATCCAGGGGGAATCTGAGTGTCGTACGTGTGAGACACGGTTCACGGACACGCCACATAATATTAACTAGTGTCATCCACTACTTGCATACACACACAGGTGTGAGAGGGGTACCAACAATGCATGACAGAGATGTTTAGACACAGATAACATCATGTGTCATCCACATCTGACATCTGCCAGCAATACCCTTGTCAAAGTGGGGTGAGCCCTGCAAACAGTCCAGCTGTACTGACGCCATAGTTACCCTGTAATGAACTCTGAGATCCCATAGATGCGGATGACAGACATGGCCAAAGGTTTGTGCAATCATGGGGAACCCTCGTGGTTGATATACCCTTGGCTTCCCAATGGTCAATGATTGTGTTGCATGACAAAGGGTTTGCAGAACGTGTCAGACTGACAGGGATTGTTACGGCAAGGCCTGGATGTTCCTCCACTATCCTCATACATCTGCTGTGTGTGTACCAGCCGTCAGTGATCCTGACAAGGGACACATGACGCGGCTGGGTAACTGGGTTACAGTACAGGTACATTATAGTGTGTTTCCCATGTTTACAATACTCTGTAAAACATGAACACATGACGGATTGTTAAATACAGTGTGGATGTATATTTCCGTATACTGCATTTGTGGTGACCATTCCCCTTCGCCCCTACCCTGGCAAATATACATTCCATTACAACTGTTCCATGCCACCATGTGGTGGCAGACAGTAATCACCATCTACATATGATTACACGGACCGCTTTATCATTCCACCCTCAGGGAAACAACCCCAGACACATTGCGCAAAACATCTCTGACCCTCACGTCTACCGACATAGTGTTCGCACTGTGTCTATGTGTTGGACACCATAGGGTATGATGGGGTGTGCACACAGCCTCAGACACAAGGCTAACGACATCCTTGGAATGGGGAGATAGGTATGTGTGTGCATCTGCAAATGTCAGCTGTATACACATTGATCATCTCAGGGAGGTTATGCGATGTGATGGATATGCATGACATACTTACCTGCATGTGGATCTGCAGTATCCAGCAGCGCAGGCAGACCATAGGTGTAGACCGGACCGAGGCGTTCGGCCAGCTGTTGCTCGAGGGGCGTCAGCATGGCTGGCAGGGGGCCCCCTCCTCCTGTACCCCTAGCATGTTGTGTTTCGGCACAGAGGTGCTGCCGTACACCTCTTTTGATGTCGGAATATCTTTTCTTCAGGCTATCTATGTCCCGTGGGGGGGCCCCTGCCTCTGCGACCCCTCGCTGGACCTCCTCCCACACCGCCTTACGCCCTGCTGTGCCTGTCCTTGTGCTCTGTCGGCCAAACAGAACCTCGTAATTTTCAAGGACCATGGAGAGGAGGTTGTGGTTCTCAGCGTCTGTGAATTTTATTGCCCTCCTCCTGAGAGCCTCAGACACAGGGACACGCTTCCTCTTCCCTGTGTGCCTGCTGGGAGCAGGCTGTGCAGGTACTGATGGCCCTGGCACTGCCCCCACCTCCACAGGTCCCTCAGTCCCCGCAGGCCCTGCCTCTAGTGGTACTGGCGGCACCACCTCACCCGCAAAAACACCAGGCTCAGCCTCCCCCACCCTCAGCCTCCCTCTCCCCCTCTCTCTGTCCCTCTCTGTCTGTGTCCCTCCCTGCCTATCCCTATCCCTCTCTCTATCCCTCTCTGTCTCTGTCCCTGGCTCCCTATCTCTCTCTGTACCCCTGTGTGTCTCCCTGTCACTCCCCCTCCCCCGCTGGCTTCGGGTCTGTCTCTCCATCGGCCTCCTCCCTCCTCTCTGCTCCCCACTCACCTCACCACTCGCCTCCCCACTGCACCTCACCCCCTCCGCCCCTCCCACAACAGGCACGGGACAGACACCGCAACCACGACCCCACCACAAGGCACACAGCACAGGAACAGAACAGTCACTAACACAATACACAGACAAGGTAACACACACAATGACAGACTACAGATATGGGTACTTATCAAACAACACGGGAAAATGTGGCTACCCAAATGACACTGACCCACCTCTCACTACACCACCTCTCACGTACATCAACTCTGTATACACTCGCTCTGACTCCTCAACCAACCCTCAACATTTTGCTTCCGTTTGGGTGCATTTGTAGTTTTGTGGACGGTGCATACGTTGCGCATGCGCCACTGTGTGACGTCAATGCTTGTGCGACGCGCCTGTGTTTAATTGTGCATGCTCATGCGTCTCGCTCTATGGTTGTGTGCGTTATGCGCAGGCGCAACTCTTAACGCGTGGGCGTTTGTTTGCAGCAGGACGTCGGCGACGGCGCTGCTTGTGCGACGCGCCTGTGTTGAATTGCGCATGCTCATGCGCTGGCCTTTTAAGGTGCTTGCGCGACACGCAAGCGCCACTCTTAGCGCATGACCGTTTGTGTTTGCATCATGACTTTGGTGAAACGCATACGCCCATGCGTAACGGGGTTCACATGGGCTCCGCGCACACCCAAACGCACATGCGCCCCAATTGGCACATGCGCGTCGCAGTCATACACACGCACACGTGACAACGCTTGCACATGCGCGGCACGCACAGACAGGCGGCGATGCGTGACCTCCTGCGCATGCGCACTGCGCACACGCGGCGCGGTACCGAAAAACGGAAAATAACAGTACACTGTATAAAAAGAGGGTGCTCAGTCAGCAACATTGAGGGTGTTTTGGTAGGCGCGGCGTGTGTTTGTTTGGAGAATCTGGGAGCAACTGTAGTGAGCCATATTGTGGGAGTTGTCTGTTGTCTTTGATGTTTGTGGTGGTTTGCCATTTGTGCAGTGTTTGGGCAAGTGTGTGTGTCTGTGTGTCTGTGTGTCTGTGTTTGTCTGTGTGTTTGTGCTTGTGTAGTCACAGAGGGCTTTACATGGAGGACATAATAGTTGTTGCATGTGCCCAAAGACGTGGGCAGATGCTACGGTTGCTGGACAGGGGAGATGATGTCCATGGGGCTGTGGCACAGGGCATGGGTGTAGACCCGCAGCAACTCAGACCTGCTGCTGCGGCGGCTGGCCAGAGAGGTGCTGTGCGGCGACGGCACAGACGGCGTACTGAGGTGCAGGCTCGGCAGCTGCGGCTCTATAGGCCCAGGGCCCAGCTCCAGGGCATGCGTGAGGACCAGGTCATCTCCCTGTACCGACTGAGCACAAGGGCTATTAGGGGGCTGTATGAGGATCTGAGACCTGACCTTGAGCCCCTGACTAGCCGGTCCCATGCCATACCAGGTGTAGTCAAGCTCCTTGCTGCCTTACATTTCTTTGCCTCTGGCTGTTTCCAGTCATCTGTGGCCGCAGTGGGTGGCATGAGCCGCCCCACCTTCTCACGCTGTCTCCACCAAGTACTGCGTGCTATGGTCAGCCGGGTGGGGAAGTACATAGCCCTTCCCCACAGTAGGCAACATTGGGAGACCCTGGACCAGGCCTTTGAGGCGTTAGCCGGGATACCACACGTGATGGGAGCTATTGATTGCACACATGTTGCCCTGGTCCCGCCCAGAGACAGGGAGGTGGTGTTCCGCAACCGCAAACACTACCATTCCCTGAATGTTCAGGTTGTATGTGATGCTAATCTGCATATTCTGAATGTGGTCCCAAGGTTTCCAGGGTCCACCCATGACTCCTATATCCTGCATCGCTCAGCACTATTTAGGGAATTTGAGGATGGACATTACGGTGACTGTATATTGCTGGGTGAGTATCTCCATATATATCTTCGAAGATTAGTCATATATGTATGTGTTTACGTAACATTACCCATGTGTTGCAGATATTGCCCACTGTGCTATAGCAACATGAACTCCCATTCAGCAAACCGACAACTGTTGTGACTTTACATAATTACAGGACTGTAGACGTTGTTTAACAGGGGACATGATTAGCCATGTCACATCCGTTTCACAGCCATATGTGATGTGGAGATGCTGGTGGTGTTACGGAACATATGCAACTGTTCAGATGTGTGTGTCGGGTGTGTATTGGCACTTGTGTCTGTATACCTTCTGCACACAGGGATGGGGGGGGGCATTTCCACCCACCTGTGTATGCATGGGTTTAGATTGTATCTGTGTTAGGTCATGTCAGACGTGTGTTATTTACAATCCATGCTCCTAATGCGTGTCATGTGCGTGTGAGGGCCACACACTCAATCATTCATGGGTCTGTCAGCTGTTGTTTGCTGGACAGGGGGGGGGGTTGACAACATATGATGCATGTTGCTTGCCTTTGCTATTGGGTGTACTTTTTTGCATAGCTGTGCAAATGCTTTTGTCCTCTGCCATTACAGGGGTGGGGCCGGGCTGGGGTTAGCATTACCTTTGCGCACTGCACATGTGCAGTGCTGAGGCGTCATTGTCCGTGATTCTCCTGATGTGACTCATCATTTGGGAGAGTTGACTGCAAAGACGTGGGCCTATGTTTTTGGCCAGACGTAGGGGTATTGGTGGGACATACACAGGAACGTTGTCATACTCAGTAGCTGTGATGTTTTACAAATCATGTGGCCTACAATGTCATATTCTGTGGAGCACAACTTAACAAGGATGGAACGGTGAGGGTACAGTAGACATGGTGTCTACTGAGATGGTTTGTTGACAGCGGTCAACAGCATTTGACGTTATACTGCTATATGTAGATATGGAGACCTTTGAGGACATGGGGTGTCATGGTGATATTGTGTTCATCCTGGCTGACATCACAGTCAAACATGTTGTGTGTGTGCGCCTACATTGGCCCAGCAAACATTATTGTGTTCTTTACTTTGCAAACATATATTGTTTGTATGTGTCATGTGTGTTTTTATCGCGTACTCTACCATTGGTGGTGATGGTGTCGGTGATGAGAACATGAGCCACATAACATGGGACGTGTGCTCAACATAGGACTCTTTTGGGGGGACAAGGTGGGATTGTGTTGTTCTCTGACATGTCTCTACAGACCTGACAGGGCATTTGTTGTATTTCTATCAGAATAGTTGTTAGGTCTGGTGGATAATTGTGATGTAAAATATGTCTGTCCTGATGTGTTGTGGGTTATGTCTCTCGTCTATACATCTGTGAATTTATGGTGTCATGCGCTCAGTCATTCACATGCAACATTCTTCTCTGCAGGTGATGCAGGGTATGGGTGTCGGCCCTGGCTCCTGACACCTGTGCGTCAACCACGGACACGTGCAGAGCGGAGGTACAATGAGGCCCACGCATCCAGCCGCTCAGTCATAGAACGCACCTTTGGCGTTTTGAAAAGTCGCTTCAGGTGTCTGGATAGATCAGGTGGGGCCTTACAATATTCGCCAATGACTGTTGCAGAGATTATCGTAGCTTGTTGCATACTGCACAACATTGCTCTCAGGCATGGTATCCCTGCAGAGATTAATGAGGATGTGGAGGAGGATCCACCGTGCCCCCCTGTACGTGCCTGTGGTGACACACAGGCAGGCACAACGGTCAGGCGTCGATTGATTGCAGACAGATTCACTGGTATGTATTGCACATCTACCCACATATATGTGCTGTTGTATGCGTGTGAGGTTTACAAAGGGTGATGTTTGGACCATTTACCATTCAGATGCAACACTGCATTGTCCTTTTCTTAAACATCCATCATAACATGTCGTCAGAGGTGTGTGATGGACAATGTGGACAGAGCACAGTAGCAGCTGTTGGTGTTTTGGGTCAGAGGGTGTTGCTACACCTTTCAGAGCTTTTGGGGGTCACAGTACCATTTAGTGGTTTTTTGTGCTAGCAACTGCTGCCCAGACACAGTTATTTGGTGTTATTGTGTGTGAGGAGCCCTGGGTCAGGCAGATGGTTAGGGGTTTGGTGTGATAGAGGTGTCCATGTTTGTGGTGAGCTTTCATGCGGGACCTTTGTTTGTGTACTGCAATCTGTGGGTGTTTGTGTGTGTGTGTGTTCTGCTCCTGTCAGCTTGCTATGTTTGTATGTTGGATATTTTCAATGCAATATGTCAGACATATCACAGTACACATGCACCTGATAACGTTCCTATGGTGTTTCTGACAAGGTGTCACGTGTATTGCTGCAGCAGCAGCGCAGTGTGTGGTAAGGTATGCCTCATCAGGTGTCACAGGCATGGATATGGTGAATTATGTGGACATGTGCAGTGGGCAGCCAGGGGGCCATATGATTGCTACAGTCCATTTGTGGTGGAGTCATGCATAGCAGTATATTACATGTACACACATACAGATGTGCAGTGGGTTAGATGCTGAATGGGTGTATTTCATTAGGCAAATGTGACGCTAGATGTGTTGGCCCTTCCGATTTTTTGGGGTCTTCCATTTTAGTGGTGGCATATGTATTTGATAGTATCTCTACATCTGCCTCATGCGTGTGGGACGTGCTGTGTGTATGGCAGGATAGCACGGTACAGACACACAGATACCTTGAGGACACTATCAAGGGATGTTATATGCACATACACACACAGACCTATGTGGGGGTTATTTGGGGCATTGAGACATCAAACCTATCCTTGGTTGAACTTTCTCACAGTTACACAATGGGTTAACATGCAACAATCACGGTAAGGTGACATGCAGACATGGTGGTTATTGTGGAGAGGCATGGTGCTGACCTTGCCATGTATTTAATCACATGATAAACACACAACTGTCATTATTCTTTGCTGGGGGAGATGTACAATGCATAATATGCATCTACACAGTGTATACAGGTGGTATTGAGGCATATTTCCAGGTGACACAGGTACTTACACTGTGCTTCAAAACAAAATTGGAGGGTACTGCACACAGAGAGGGGGTGTTGGTCTGAACATGGGAGGCACAGACATATAGTGTGAACCTTGGGATGCGTCACCAACATGGTGTGTCCATCCACCTGTTTTGGCACGTGTGTGGCACAGCAGGAGGGTGGGGAGGCATATGATGGATGTGGGGGGCCTTGGTATTTGCATCACACATGTACATGATGCCTCTCCCATGTACAAGATCTGTGCAGTGTGAGGGTGCACAGTCCGTTGTTGGTTCATGTTTTGGTGTATTACAGCTGGGGACAGTACGTTGCAGTGTGGCGTTCAGCGCTGGAACCTGACAAGGTTGTTTCTTCTTTCCACTACACAGGACATACGTGATGACAGTGCTGTCGGTGTGTGTCATTAGCACATGGCAGAACATCAGCAGAAATGCTGGGGTCCAGGGTATGTAGAACTACCGATACATTGTATGTGTGTGATGTCAGGTGCACAACATCTAGCCTGTTATGTATCATATTTGGCAGCTGGTGTTGTTCACGTATATTCTGTGTGCCGGTCTTACCCATATTTGCCTGTTGTCACACATCTCCACGTGCGGTTGTGACCAGTATTTTTCCTGTAATGGGTTTTCTGGTAGATTTTCCACAGATCCACATGTGGGCCTTGATGGGCTAGCTTTGCGGAAGCAACACCTGCTGCCTCCACCATTTTAGTTAAATAGGCCATCATCAGGGTGTCCTTGCATGTCACTCGACCGTTATGTGCACAAATTAGCACTTGGGCACAGACAGGCCACGTATTTCAGCTGTCACATTGTACTACGCATATTGTGCTGGTGGCTGTTTATTGGTTTGCTTATGTGGTGCTGCATTGTACATGCATGATACATTGTCATATGCTTTGATGGGTGCGGGCACCTGGGGGGCATTGTGGGGTTTGTTACCTCTACAGTAGTGCTGTTCACCTATTCATCATCACCCACATTTCTGGTGAGCAGAGTTGTGTCCTGTGTTATGTGGGACTGGTGTTGAGCAACATTTTTTTCTCTCTGACATAGGCATGATGTGAAGATCCCTGATGTGTGACTTTACATGTTGGTTCTACTGGTTGACCTGATATCGTCTCCGTTCGCTGTGACCTGGTGTACATATGCAGCAGTTGATGGGATTGATGAGGGACACATGATGGACACATAGGTTAGATTCCACCTTTGTTTTATTGTTATTACATCTGGCTGTACCTTTTGTGGGGTATCATTTGATCTCATGGACATGTAATGTTGCATCTCTGTACACAAAAAGGGATGCATATAGTGTGTAGCTGTGAGATGCCTGTGTGACATGGTATTTAACATAACCATCTCCATGTGACACCCGTGTCTGCAGCAACATGTAGTGTTCCTTTCACATCTGTGTTTTATTTGATGTGCATATCCTGTCATGTTTGCATTTCCATCACTTCAATCTTTAATTAGTGCAGTGTGCATTGTGGCAATTTGTGGTGTTGTTGCAGGGTTACTAACATTGGCCACACCTATCCTTTCTTTGCACAGGGCAGTGGACATTATGGACACATTTCCTCCAGTGCATCTCGTCTCCTCATCCAACAGCTGTTGTGGGACAGTGCACCATGTTATTGTTTAATGGGAAATATCCTATTTGATGTTTGACTTCTGTGAGTGGAACACAGGCCTGTGCTGGACGTTATTGCTCTTGGACTGCTTGTTTGAACATGACAGACATGTACAGCACACAGTTTGTGCCATGCTGTAGCTGACAGTCCTGCTGATTGCAGGGACACAGATGAACCTCCTCGGACTGTGCCATATTGGCATGTGACACTTTACTATGCACGCCCATGTTTGCCTGGGAATTTTTTAAGTGATATTTTGGATGTCAGGAAGCCTTTGCTTTTGGTACAGTTTGCGCATCAGGGACTGACATCATCTGTGTCGTTTGGACATTCCTCACAAGTTGTTTACTGCAGAGTTTTGGCCCATGTGTGTGACATGGCACTCAGGATACCCTGATCTGTTTATTTCAACTGTAGCATACAGCCGTGATTGTTGCAGGGGGAACAGTTTCAGCATTGCAATTGTCTATGTCCACCTGCCACACACCTGGACATGCTACATGTTTTGCCAATAACACACGGTCATGCCCACCAACATCCTTGATTGATGTGTGTAGGCGGCAATGTGGTTTACATTCATGTGTGGCATCACAGTACCATGTTAGTGTCCGGCTGGTGGCTGTGCATCAGAGTGACTCTGTTTGTGAGCCACAACATGTGGAGCTATGACCTCGGTGTGTTGCACTGTGAGATTATGTGCCATTCTTTGCATATTCACATGCTAATTATTGTGTTTGTTTGATGTTCAGACATGACACTCTGCATGTATAGCCACGCCTTGCATTGCACGTCTGCACAGTCCTGTGTTACCCCCTGCATTTACCACACTCTCATTAGGACATTGTATTTGGGGTGTGTTATTGTGGGTGACCATTTTCGTGCTACACATCTGCATTCCATGTAACCTGCTATATGTGGCCAGCGACTGTGTAACCAACAGACAATGCAAGGGGGCCTCCTGTATGGTGTTATGTGTACACATTTCTGCCTGTTTTGTGGTTTGTATTCACTCTGTGTTCATGTGTCCCTGCTACCTGTTAGCATATAGTCAGTCAGTTTGAGATAATATTTGGGGTGTACATTGACACATTGCTGATGTGGTGATCTGCCATTATGTGGGAGTTATGACATTCGCTTGCAGATGTGTTTGTCACATTACAACATATTGGCAGCATATGTATTTTTAATTTGGTGACCTCCTCTGTTGCATGAGGGCTATGTTTGGGGGGACATGTTATGTGTTTTGGTTTCTCATTCTGCCACACCTGTTGTCTACATGCACGCATATGTGTGTGACACATTGTGGGCATGCAGCATCTGCTGTGTTGTGTGGCCCTGCTACACAGTGCATATCATGCACCTGATGAACATTTATTCTCGTGCCATTATGTTTTGCTCTTGAGTTGACCTTTGCATGGCATGTGCATTTTGACATTGCTGACTGTGTTCCCATCATTTGCCAGGGTGGGACACACCTTGCAATTCTGTTTACACTGTGTATGGTATGTATGAGACGTGTTAGAAAAAATAAATATGTTCATTGTTCAGACATGTGTCTCTTTCTGTACTTTATCTCTGTGACATACATGCATTACAATGTTTAACATTCCATCACACATGACTCCTTGGGACCATGGGAATCCTGGCTTTTCTTGCACATGTACCTCCACTGATTTGCCCCAGGGCGCATGGTGTGCTGTTGTGATATGGTGCGTGTTTGCCTTGTGTGCAAGACATTTATGTGAACACTAGACTGCTCCTCCACTCATGGACCACATTTACACGTTTGTCTACGGATTTGATGGTAATTTCCATGGACCCCTGTGCTCACATTGGTGTTTGATGACAGCTGTGTATGTGTCTGCAATTTGGCACATCACTGAGTGCGGCACATCCCCATACAGGCCCTCCCTTTGGAATGTAATGTTTGGCTTGCCCTCAGTGTGTTGTTTGTGTGTATGGTTGGGGGCATGTTTGTTCACACAGTGCTTAGCAGTTTGCCTCACAACATCGTATTATTTTATGGAATATCTGGAAACGGAAACATTATTTTACAGCTGCTTCATCACCTCTACACACACCCTTGTCTGTCGTCAGTGTACAGCAAGGTGTTCACTCTGTGTTGACAAGGCAGCACATATTAGCTGTTGCATGGGTCTCTTTCTTAATGTTGTTTGCACAGCACTACACCTGGGGGTGTGGTAATATTGAGGTTGAGCAGGTGTGTGCTGCACCTTTTCTCATGTTGAATTGGCTCCTATCCTGTCCGCAATTGCTGGGCAGCTCAAGCACACAGCAAGCACTGCCCTTGTTGGTTATTTACTTTCCTCTGGTTGTTTTTTTGTTTTTATTCATTTATGTAGGTGTATGTTGATGCAACATTTCTGCGGGTCATATCTGCATTACATTACAAGGGGTGGGGGTTTACAGGTAGGGCAGGGCCATCCCCAGGGAGGCTACATTAAGGGTGACCACAGGGCACATAGGACATGCTATGGACATTGACAGATTGTGAACAGTGTCTGATTCGTCTAGGGTTGATTATGTGTAGGGGTTTGGGGGATTCCTGGTAATGCTTTTTTTCAAGCTATATTCTAGAAGATATTTGGCCTGTCTTATTTCCAGGGCTGCTTGGTAGGGTTTTGCGTAAAGAGGAGGCATACAGTTAGGACGCTAGATGTCACGTCCATTACAGGCATTAGTTAAATTTCAGAGGTACATTGAAGCCTTTGGAAGCGTCTGGTCTGGTAGTTCTTCCATGTGCGTTTCATTACTGTTGGGTTGTGATTTGGTGTTTCTGTGTTTGATTGGTGGGTGGGTGGGTTGGCTTTGCATTTAGTCAGTGTTTCAAGTAGGGGTATGTGTGGGTCCTTTACGATTGGGGTGATGTGTTCTGTTCCTTTTGCATGCTGTATCCACTGCATAACATATCCTTGTGTGTGTGTGCATGTGTCCCTGGTACCATATACAAAATGTGATGTGATCTGAACACAGCAGATCACCAGGTGCATTTATTCAGGCTTTCTCCTGTGGGTTTGCCTGTCCTTACAACCAGCACGCGTGCTGTGTGGGTGGCTTGACTGCTTGTGAATGCAGCCTTTGCTATGACGTGGAAGTTGTTGTTCTGTGCTACCTTTGGTTGCTTTTTGTTTTTTGGGAGTGGTCCTCGGTGTGATTAATCTCTGTTCTGTTGGCTGTGTCTGCTTGTCGTGCAGATGTCGTTTCCATTTCTTTGGCGGCCAGATGTTGGCAGGTTTGTGATGTAAGCACATTGTACCCTCATCTGAGTTTTGACCCATGGTTCTGTCCATCTTCTGACTCCCAGCTCTTGTGTCATCCTGCCCTGATGTGCATGCTGCTACAAGCCATCCTGCACTCCTACACCTTCCTGCATTTCATCTCTCCATGGTTGGCTCGTGTGTGTGTGCTCTGCCTATAACCGCTGGTCCACTATCATCATGAGATTTCACCTGTTGTGCTATTTCAGGCGCATCTGCTGGACACATCTTCACGTTGTCTGTCGCACACGATCATGATTGGATGTTACATTTGCATCACTCTGTACATAGCTCCAGCTAGACCCAATTTGTGTGTGTATTTATGTAGATGCCACATGTCCTGGATGTCATTATTGTACTGCAGCACATGTGATGTCTGTGGTTCTTGTCGTTCTGCTTGACGTTTCCTTTCAGCTCTGTGCAGTGTTTGGGTTATATGTGAACTCGCCATCACTGAAATGGTGGTTTATGATGTGCATTCAGTGACACCCTAAAGGGTGACATACTCCTGTGCACTGGGGTGGGCTTGTGTTTAGCTGGCAACACAGATCGCTGTCCAATTGCATGCTGTACGCAGATGTAGGTAACCCAGGCTTAGTCACTGCTCAATTTGACACATGACCCCTTCACGTTCAGTCAGTGCCATGACCATTCTGCTACACTGCTGTTCCATCTTGCATGTCTGCTCACCTACTTTGGATTTCCATACATTACAATACACAATGGTACTAGCACTGACTGTGTTTGGTCAATGCCCTGCCTCCTACGGCACACAAAACGCACCCTATACACATCATTGTGTGTTTCGTTTGTGGAGAGTGTACGCTACAATTTGACCTCTGAGGTACCTTGATGGGCACCTTATGCATTACCTGCTATTACAGTACTTCCATAGTTCATTTGCTATCAGTAGTACATACAATTGAGGGTTACATGGCTCCTAGTTCATGACAGGTGATGGCTCAACCAGCCTTATTCATTGAACACAGCAGGGGATTGGAGCCATGATGCCAGCACCATTGGGCAGTGTGCTAACCCTTCTGCTGTGGCTCTGTTCATTTGGCTCTGATATAAGCACAGCGCCTTTTGCCTCTTACACATTATGTGGGCAATAACTTCATGCCCCTCATCTGGCAATATTACCTAGGACAGGTGATGCATCACCCAGCCTTTTTCTATTTCTGCACAGCCGTGTATACAACCCCTGATCAATGCACCATTGGTCAGTGTCATCATCATTGTGCTGTGGGTCTGTTCCTGTGCATACCCATCAATGCGCCACTTCTGCAGGCTACTATTACAGTGCCTCCAAAAGGATATTTTTCACCGCCTCATGCCCATCAACGCAACGCCTTATGCTAAACATTGGTTCTCTCACCCCTAAAAATATGCCTCGTTGTGGACTAACACTGTGGGTGATTGGGGACATGCTCCCTACACTATTGGTTAATGTCTTCGCCATTGTGCTATGGCTCAGTTCCTGTGTATGGACATGTGCGCACAGCCTTATGCCGTTCACAATTAACAGCGCGACGCCTACTGCTGCCAGACCCGCACAAGAGTAACAGCGCGACGCCTGATGCCGCCCACATTTCCACCGCATCAACTCACGACCCCCACATCTGCCAGCGAGACGCATAATGCGGATCAATATTAGTTACTGCCGCAAAAACTTACCCGCGCGACGGCCAAAATTAGTGTGCCTCCATCAACTTTCTTGTCCAGCAGTACTAGTTATGCCTCGGCCAGCCTTTCTGTATTGCACAAAATGGGGTATTGAACCCGTGGGTCCTGCACCATTGGTTGGTGTCTTCCCCATTGTGCTACGTCTCGAGTCCTGAGTTTACATATTTTCCCAACGCTTCATGCCGTCAACAACTCACACAGCACCACCTACTGCCTCACAATACGCAAAAGATGTCACGCGCACAGCCTAACGACGCACGAAACGCAAGCGACGTACAGCGCGCCGCCCAATGCACCACAGATTTTACAGCGAAATTCATAACGCAACATATTAATTACTGGCGCAACAACGTAACACCGACAGCCGCCCAAATGTGGTATGCCTCCTAAATATATTTTTTAAAACATTACTAGGCATGGTTCAGCCAGAATTGTTGGCTTGCACACACTGGGTGATTGCACCCGTAGCCCCTGCACCATTGGTTAATGTCTTCGCCATTGTGCTACGGCTCAGTTCCTGTGTATGGACATTTGCGCACAGCCTTATGCCGTTCACAACTAACAGCGCGACGCCTACTGCTGCCAGACCCGCACAAGAGTAACAGCGTGACGCCCGATGCCGCCCACATTTCCAGCGCATCAACTCACGACCCCCACATCTGCCAGCGAGACGCATAATGTGGATCAATATTAGTTACTGCCGCAAAAACTTACCCGCGCGACGGCCAAAATTAGTGTGCCTCCATCAACTTTCTTGTCCAGCAGTACTAGTTATGCCTTGGCCAGCCTTTCTGTATTGCACACAATGGGGTATTGAACCCATGGGCCCTGCACCATTGGTTGGTGTCTTCCCCATTGTGCTACATCTCAGGTCCTGTGTTTGGATATTTTCCCACCACTTCATGCCGTCAACAACTAACACAGCACCACCTACTGCCTCACAATACGCAAAAGATGTCCCGCGCACAGCCTAACGACGCACGTAACGCAAGTGACGTACAGCGTGCCGCCTAATGCACCACAGATTTTACAGCGAAATTCATAACGCAACATATTAATTACTGCCGCAAAAACGTAACAGCGCAACACCGACAGCCGCCCTAATGTGGTATGCCTCCTAAAATGATATTTTACCATTAATATTCATGCCTCACCCTGTCTTCTTTGGTTGCGCACACTGGGGGATTGAACCCATGGCCCCTGCACCATTGATTTTTGTCTTCAACATTGTGCTACGGCTGTGTTCTTCTATGTGCCTGGCAGCGCCCCACTTAGCCTTCCCACGCGCTAATGTGGGACCAGCACATTAGCGCGATGCGCACAGGTACGGTCCGTTTTTTCCTTTTTTCTGGCTGGCCCGCCCACTCCTTATATGGCACCCGCACACTAACGGGAACCCGCACAGCAACGGTGTTTAGTAAACATGCCCCTTAGTTTGCCTGTAAAGTCAATGAGAAATGCCAGATCACATAACTACTCCTCATCTTCCAACTCTGCTTGATCATCTCCCCTCTCCTTCAAAAATCTTCTTATTTCATTCAGCAAATCACGAAATCTTTATAGAAATGTGTGCCTACTTAGCCACCTTACATCTGTGTGCAAAATGATCTCCGCTGCCCCTTCATCAAGAGTAAGATTGAAAAGCCGTCTTTGAAGTGATCTTACACAAACCGAATTTACAATTTTGAAAGTGATGTCCATGACAGTCTTTGTATTGAGTCGTCTCTTGCTTGCCAAAACTTGCTGGTGAATGTTGCAGTGGTAAGAAAGGAAATCTGGGAAGTCGTCATGCTGTCTACAGAGGGCTATGAAACCATTAACCTCACCTTTCATTGCTCTTGCTCCATCAGTAATGATGGTAACAAGTCTATGCAATGGAAGATTACACTTTGTCACAAAAGAATGGAAAGAACTGAATATTTCCTGACCGGTAGTGCTCCCTTTTAAAGAAATCATTCCAAGTAGTTCTTCTTTAACACTGAAGTCTTCAAAAACCATCCGGATAAAGACTAGTAACTGGGCTATGTTTCTTATGTATGTCAATTCATCCAATTGGAGTAAGAAAGCAACACAATTTGAAATATCCTCCAACAATTGTTCAGTTGTGTTTCCATACATCTTTTCTATTCGCTGCACAACGGTGTTTCTTGACAATTGCACATCTTGAATAGCAGCTATGATCTCTTTCTTATTTTTAAATCCTTCAAAAAGATTGTCAGCTACTTCAAGAAAACAATCTTTTACAAATTCCCCTTCAGTGAAAGGTTTGCATTTCTTTGTGATCAGGTTGCTGACCTTGAAGGATGCTATGGTTGCATTGACTGAATGTGACCTTGGCTTTGCCATCAACTGTTGCTGAGTAGCCAATTTTGATTTAAGTTCTTTGAGCTTCAGTTTACAAATTTCACTTTTGGGTGGAAAATCAGCATCAAAGGTTTTGCTATGCAGAGCCTTATAATGACGTTCCAGATTGCCCTTTTTGGACAAGGATACTGGGGCATTACAAATTAGACAACAACACTTGTCTTTCACCATGATGAAGAAGTAGTCCATTTCCCATTCATCATGAAAGTGGTAGGTTTTGCTCATCTTTAGAACACTCATCTTCGTTATACTGGGGTGGCTGGATGTAAGAAGGCCAAATCTGCTAAGTTAGTATAAACACTGGCTGAATCTGGTCCAAAACTGTCACTGTCCCAAAGTATTAAAGATCAACAGGAACTGAAGACCTCTGGATGATGTGCAATACAAGGACTGGAGAAGCCAAAACCACACATGCCGTTCTAAAAGTAAAAATAAGAATTCATCATACTGGCACCAATAATCAAATACCACCAAACAATCATCAAAAAACCTCAAACACCTGTCCAGCAAACCAGATAAAATCAAATACCGCCAAACAAGTTCAAATACTACCACACCCGATTTAATAAATTCTGCACACAGTGTAGAATCAACGCAAAGGCAAGGCAAAATAAAATTGCAGTGTAGAATCAACGCAAAGGCAAGGCAAAATAAAATTGCAGTATAGAATCAACGCAAAAGCTAGGCAAAATAAAATTGCAGAGGCAAGCAAAACTCACAGTGGTTTGAATTAATTCGAAGGCAAGGTATAGGCAAGTTAGAACAAAATTGGAAAAATCCTCCAAAATCACCAAATTCTTGACACTTTGTTGTGTCTGCCAAAAAACGTTTAATGAAAGCGAACTATAAAGCGACCAACGACCAGCACACAACACAACTAATACGGTAAGTGTACTCAGGTAAAGTCCGGGCAAATGGATATCACCCGGTATATAACATACTTCTAAGGGGTGTTGGGGCGGGGGCAAGAATGGGTGATTCTGAGAGGCAGGAGACCAGATATGACGCCGGGCCTGTGGCATCTCGTCACGGGGCGCGGGAAGCGGCCCCCTGGGGTACCCACAAATTATTGGCACGAAAACAACAAGTTCCCCCAATACACCCACAGGCAAGATTCCCGCAGGCAGGGAAAAAAGACAGGCCAAGGATCAGCAGTGGCGGCAAGTCCTTGGCAGACAATCTGCCGGCATGAGTTCTCTCCTAGCGATGGGGCGAGTTGCTGGAGAGATGGAGCCAAGTGGGGCTGACGATCTACCTCTGACAAAGCCTTTGACAAAGTCCCTCATGAGAGAATCTTGGCAAAATTAAAAAGTCATGGGATAGGAGGCAGTGTACTATTGTGGATCAGGAAATGATTAAAAGATAGAAAGCAGGGAATAGGGCTTAATAGCCAATTTTCTCAATGGAGAAAGGTGAATAGTGGAGTACCCCAGGGATATGTGCTGGGTCTGCAGCTTTTTAATACATATGGGGATAATTAGTGAGATGATGAGATTTACAGATGATACAAAATTATTCAAAGTTGTTAAAACGCAAGAGGATTGTGAAAATTGCAAGAGGATCTTTATAAATTGGAATACTGGATGCCCCAATGGCAGATGAAATGTAATGTGGACAAGTGCAAAGTGATGCATCTAGGAAAGAACAACCCAAACTATGGTTACACAACGCAAGGTTCCACATTAGGACCTATCACCCAGGAAAAAGATTTAGGTACCATCATGGATAATATGTTGAAACGCTCCGCCCATTATGCAGCAGCAGCCAAGAAAGAAAATAGAATGCTAGGAATCATAAGGAAAGGAATGGAGAATAAAACAAAGAATATTATAATGCCTCTGTATAGTTCCATGGTGTGCAATTCTGGTTGCCTATCTTAAAAATGATATAGAAGTATTAGAGAAGGTACAGAGAAGAACCACCAGCACAGTAAAGGGGATGGAAGGATACCTCTGTGAGGAAAGGCGTAAAACCTTTGGGCTTTTCAACTTGG